>OX457024.1:4703984-4767781 GCA_949752745.1 Protula sp. h YS-2021
TGTCAACATAAACATGTCAAGACCCACTCCTCATGCTGCCGTAAATCCAAAACAAAGCTCTGATAAACATATCAAAATAGTATTTTACTTTCATAAATTTTTGAAAAATTAAAAATGGTAAGTTTCAACCACGTCGTTTCTGCCTCTTTCTTGTTGCACATGAAACAAACGATCTCACGTTTTTTATTTATTTACTTTTTTTATTACCGTTTTGTCATTATTATTATTATTTTTTTTTTGGGGGGGGGGGAGGGGCGATTTCGCGGGGATTTTTTTTTCACATAAATGGCACTCGGTACGACAACTAATTAAAATTTTATGATAAAAACGTTTCAAAATGTTAGTTAGAATTTCTTGGCTTCGTTTTTATTTTATTTATTTATTTTATTCTTTCATTTATTTATTTTTTTTTGGAGCGTTGTTATTTTCTCTCATTTCGTCAGTGCATTTTGACAGTGGCGGAACCTACGGTATCGTTCTCTTACAAGTCAGCTACCAACAGTTTTACCGCATGCCACAGGTACTTCCCATGTGCACAAAGGTAGTGCAAGTACACAACAGTACATACAACACAGTACCCGCCTCGACACAGTTCCATACGTTCACTGCAGGTCAAAGCGCTTATCAAAGTAAGCTGAGCTCCACTCCACCACCACCCATGTCTAACCCTTACAATACGAGCTCGACTCCACCACCACCCATGACAAGCCCTTACAATCTGAGCTCCACTCCACCGCCACCCATGACAAACCCTTACAATCTGAGCTCCACTCCACCGCCACCCATGACAAACCCTTACAATCTGAGCTCCACTCCACCGCCACCCATGACAAACCCTTACAATCTGTGCTCCACTCCACCACCACCCATGTCTAACCTTACAATACGAGCTCTACTCCCTACCACCCCATACAATCTGGACTCCACTTTCACCCATGACAAGCCATAGCTCCACTCCACCCGCACACATGACCAGCCCTTACAATGTGCACGAGTTCCATCTTCTGTTCCAGCTGCTTGAGCTTGGCCTGCTTGTTCCTCCTCTCCTGGAACAGACCCTGGCGCTCGCGCTTCAGTTCCTCCTTCTCCTCGTTGGCGCGTTCCTCCAGCTTCTTCTCCACGTCCTGCCGAGCTCGTTCCTACAGTAACCAAAAAGAAAAACTAGAGCAGTGTGCATAGCCCACATGTTCCCCACAGGCCCCTCAGTTAAACACGGCCATCAATGTAAACCTTAGGCATAGCAAGAGCTGAAACTTTCTAAGTCCAGTTGGTGCATTTTCCTTGGACGAACCTGGCCCATTTACAATACGGATCTGTGTTTGTTCCATAGAAGCTGCATACCAAGTTTCATTAAAATCCTTGCACCAGTTTTGAAGTTATCGTGTTAACAAGCTGTTGATGACAGACCGACAGACCGACCGACACACGGTCGATCGCATAGATATTTCCCACATTCTGTTCGGAATAAAAACAGGGGACATTGTTCCCAGCTGACTTGAGACTCCATTTCGCTTACCGTGTTGGCCAAAATATCCCTTTTGAATTAGTTACTACACCCTTCGTGATTTTAGTCAAATTGCCGGGGCTCAACATTAGTATTAGATGGTCATCTGGTTGGTGAAATCACTAGACATGTCAAAACGGCTGCAATACATTGATCACTGGTCTGGAAGCACCAGTAGTTCTTAATTTAAAGCACTGCTGCAACGCAGTGACGTTTCTATGGCGACAGCCATAAGCACACGATGCACCCATTCCAGTAGAAAGAGAGGGTTTGACGGATGTCGGGGAGGGGGAGCGGTTGAGCTGGGGTACATGATACACGGCAGGCATCGACATGAATGCCACTGTCATTGTCACGCGTCAGCATTCACGCACCTTGGCGCTGTATGTGGAGTCCTCCTCCGTCTTGAACCTCTGGAGTGTGCCCAGCAGCGCACCGAACATCCGCCGGTTCCTGCGCAAAACATGCAAAGGTTGTGTGTGAAAGGGAAGGGGCTAACGCTGTGTATGTGGGGGGGGGGGGAGCTGAGGTGTTTAAAAGGGTGGGGCCAGCGATGTGTATGTGGGGGGGGGGGGCGGGAGGAAATCGAAATCTAGCTGTATGTATGTGGGGGAGAGGAAGGGGGAAAGGGGCCTTGGGTTGTGTGTGGGTAGAAGAGGGGCTGGGGTTGTGTGTAGGAGGGAGGACGGGGGGCTGTGTGTGCTGGGGAGGGGGGCGGGCTAGGTTAGGGGTGTGTAAGTGGGTAGAAGAGGGGCTGAGGTTGTGTGTAGTAGGGAGGAGGGGGGGGGAGGGAGGAAGTATTATGTATCATTACCTGGCACGTCCCCGCTCGTCTGTGCCCTGTTCCTTGAGGGCTTCCTGTCGGGTCTTGGTCTCCTTGGCGGCAACCACAGAGGAGGACAACGCCGGCTGCAAACACATTCTAACACCTGATGCCCCGTACAAACAGAGAACGACACAGTAAACGACACTCGTCCTCACAACAAGCCATCGCAGAGCACAGACAACAACGCAAATCAAAATCCAAGACGGCGGTCATTGTGACCTTGAAATTGGGTCAAGGTCAAAATAAAAAATAACGTGCAGCTACCAATTATGACATGTCATCCATATATTAGGTAGTTAAGAAACGGATTATCAGGGTTGGAGTAACAGCCGGCGATGAACAGACAGACAGACGAACTCCCAAATCTACAGCCCCCCATTGGGGCCTAAAGCCCTAGATTTGGGGCAATTAAACCACGCGCGTGCACCGTACAGAACAGATAACTATGTGGTCCTGGACGATCTGTTGATGTAAACTGTACTGCTAGACTCAGGTTTTGACTGTGAAGGCACAGACAAGGAGAGTGTAAATGACGCGGTCTTTGAGACAGGGCTCGAGCTTAAAGTCTTGTGACATGGTGGCGATTTTCGCCACCAACTTTTTGTTCTGGTGGCGAAATTGAGTTGACCTGTGGCGAAAGTGGCCAACTGGCAACACCATGAAAACAACAAGTCAAATAAGCGCTCAACTGTTTATTATCAATAAACCGGTATTAATCTAACCAATTTGACAGACCGCCTATTTGCCAATTAATAATGTTGTTTATGAAAAGAAAATTGTTTAAATTTGTGAACTATGTTTTCCTCAGATTTTCTGGTGGCTAAATTTCGCCACCAAGATTTTTTTTTCTGGTGGCGAAATGTCAGAACTTGGTAGCAAAAATCGCCACCGCGCCACCGCTAATTTCGAACCCTGTGAGACCGTACCTTCTCTTCCTGATCGTCTTCTTCGCCGCTGTCCTCGTCGTTCCTCCCCCGTGGCCCGCCACGGCCCGCTCCGAACACTCGCCCACCAAGCCTAAACACAAAAAACCCGCACTGTATAGCACCCGCACATCCAATACGGCCCGCTCCGAACACTCTACCAGCGGGCCTAAACACAAAAAAACCCGTATAGTACACTACCCGCACACCTCTCGCCACGGCCCGCTCCGAACACTCTCCCTCCGACCAAGTCTGAACACAAAGTCCCGCACAGCGTATTACCCGCACACCTCCCACTGCGATCCGCGCCGAACGATCCGCGCCCAACACTACTGATGCGCAAAATTAGAAAAAAAAATATGGAATAAAATTACGACTTTTGGCATATATATCACAGGAATGGCGATACAAATATCGACATGCATCGCAATATACGGCTCAACACACAACCCTGAAGTATAGGATGGACTATGTTAAGGAAAATGGGTGGGACTCACCTGCTGAAGGCACTGCCGGGACCGCCCCTCCTGCGCTTGGTGGGCGGGGCCTCGTCGTCACCGCCTCCTATGTCCCGCCTTCATATGCAAATGACATGCAAATACATGCATCATAGAAAAGTAGAGCGCCATCTACCGTCCACCCTGATATGTGCTTACCAGGACTGGGATATATAATGCTTTGGAACAATTTCTCCCACAAAGTCGTTCGAATAAACGTGCTTAGGCATGAAAGAAGAAATGTATTTCCAGCAACAAAATTTTCTTGAAGAAAATTCAATGAACTACCCGAGACTTTTTTCCAGAACATAATGAATTTTTACCCCTCTTTTTTTTTTGACAAACTCTAACTGCCAATTGTTTTCTACGTGTTCTTATTGAATATATTCCATACACTACAGCACGAGCAAGCACTCTGAGCAGCACCTACCGTGCCAGGTTGAAGAGGCGGCCACCGACCCTGCCATCCGTGGACAACCGACCTCTGCGCTCCCCCGCGCGGTTCCTGAAACACGTGCACAGACAGACCATTCCATGACCACTGCGTAATTCAGGTTTCCAACCCCCCCCCCCCCCCACCCCGATCCCCTGCTTCACATAACTGAAACGACCAATCTCAGTCAACTTCCAACGCCGCCGCCCCCCCCCCCCCCCCCTCCCAGGACCAATCAACTTGCAACTCCCTAGTACACATAGGCGGTGTTCAGTGAAAACGGAAACAAAAATATTATCAAATAATTTACTCCTCGTTTAAGAGGAACTATTTTTTTGCCTGAGACAGATCGGCCCCTTAAGTTGAAAGTATCTGAGGTGGATAAGAACTGTCCAATCAGGATCTTCAGGACGCGTTCACGATTTATAGCCTTCCTTTCACTCAAAACACAATAATTTTTGTCATCATCAACAGGTTTTTATGACAGGAATATATTTCCAATATTTTCTAGATCACTCTTCAAAAGTTTATTATTTATTTATACTTTTGCCCTTAGGCTACAGTTGCCATTATCATTTTAATCTCGCAAAAATGGGTGTTACAAAATTAGAGGACGCTTACCCTATTTCACAGCACTCGTACAGGAGACCGTAAAACAACTGAGTATGTTCCTTCGGGGAACATCTCGAACAGGCGCGGGAGGCCTGTTAAATCAGCCCGCACGTACTACTGACCAGGGAGCATGTCCACGAAAGGCAGGCCTGTGAAATCACTCGGCAGGCAATACTGACTCAGGGAACATCTCCAAACATGTACGGAAGCCTGTGAAATCAGCCACAAGGGCATACTGACCTAACAGACATCCTCCTACACGTACGCAAGCCTGTGAAATCAAACAAATCTGGTTATACTGACCCGGGGGACATGCCAAAATCTCTACCCCGCTGCTCCCATTCCCCGTCGACGGATCTTCTCTGCAGCCCTGGACGTGCGCTGAAAAAAAGTCAGATTGAGAATACGGTAATGTTGTACAAAACAATCAGCCTTTTCCCGATTGTGCAATGAAAATCACCACGACTGACACAAATTTTGGGGGGTTTTCTTATACCTCTTTACGCGGGGTTTGGGGGATGAGGGCAGGGGGTGAACCTGTGCATTAAGCACAACCATTACGAATCTATACATCAACATGAAACCCACTAGATATCCGTCCTATGGACAACAAAATACTAGAAATATTTAGGATAACAGTTGGAGTTGGAATAAGGCGAACTTAGTTGGTTTCTTGTCCATTTTTTTTTTCACAACGGCGAAAGCTTCCGCAAACTCTGTTTCACCAAAAGCAATAAAGTCTGTATTAAAGAAAAGCCAAAAAAAATTCCGAAAAAAAGCAACAACTGGTAGCAAACTGACCAGTTTCTATTTCTATCATGTTCAAACACAGGTCATAACGGCAATTCAAGTTTTCAGGTCGATTAAGAACAATAATCCGTCCACATTTAATATTGTAAAAGTTGCGAAGTTCGCACACGCAAAAAGAATTATCATTTTACCGTGTTTTTTTTTTTTAACAAATGTTTCACCACTCATTTGCAACATACTAGTTGGATACAAGAGAGACCTGCATGCGCTCAATAGAGGCTTTGATATCAATGAACATGGCTGTAACTCCAACTCTTTATTATTAAACCTTTCTATGGGGCCTTCTGTGGCAACATTGCTAGTTCTGCATGTACAGCAACTCCAAGAAGCGGTGCGCTAAAAAGTTTCCAGGCACCGCTTCACAAATTCGCTATATAACGATAAGCAAGTCAACTGCGCTCGCTTTGAGACACCTCTGCGGCTACTTTGTGCAAGAGTCAACGATAAACAAGTCTTTATTGGCATTTGCTTAAGGCCCTCAAAGTACAACGGCAATCATAAACAACTTCTGTGTTACGTTTTCTTTAAAAGAAAATAATACGGAAATAACCCGCAAATCTCCCGCAATAATTGACACTTGTTTGCATACAAGGAGCATACTTTATTAAGTGAAAAAGTAACAATAATTTTTGCAATTATCCACCAAAAAACTTTTAAATTGATATTTCAAAAAGAACGTAAAAAATAAAAAGTCAAATATTGTGGGTGTACAAAATAAATATATATGTAATTCTGCATCAATCAACTATTTTAGTATATATTTACAAATAAACTATAACCCCTTTATTTAAATTTTCGGTAACTTGACTTTGGTCACGTGACATTTAAAAATGTAAACAAACATTTGACATGTGGGTGCGGAAGCTAATTTTTGTGCACTTTTATGAACAAATAAAAGATATACAGCTCACTAAAAACTGTTCCTGTTTTACAAAAAGGACATATTGGGCATGAGCTTTCTGTAGATGTTTGAATAATAGGGGTTGATATGCAGGAGTCGCGCCTCAGAACATATGAAGTTGACCCCTATTAGTGGAGCAATGAAAGGTTTCGTAGCTCTGACAGCGAGATATACGATGTTATACAAGTCAGAGCTGACTCGGAGCTACATGTACAGATACACGAACTGACTTATGAAAGGATTCGTTCTACGTACTGCCTCAAACACTGACTTTCAGTGTCAATATTTCAAATTCGAAACTTTGAATCTGTTATGCTACACGCAAACAAAATGGAAAGCAGGAAGAGGTTTACTGGAATATTTTACCAAAAAATACGACCGTTTACTACATCCACATTCAACAATAAACGTACCGGAATTTTCAGTTTTTTCTTTCAAAAGATCACCAATATACCCTGAAACCCTACTCTTCAAATCCTTCCAGTAACCTAGGACCGTTCGCCACTTTTCAGTGGTTCTTGCGCCATACCTCTCGTGTTTTGAAAGCGATCACCTATTAGTTTGGTATATGGCAAACACAGGATTTTACACATGTTTTCTGTTATGCGCGAAGTAAAATGTTGTGATTCATGAAAATGCCAGGCGAATATATTCTTTTCGGGCAGGATTTTCGAGCGTAGTTGTAACTCGCCACTTTATTCTGTCATCCCGAAATATCAATATTTTAAATGCAAACTGTAAGATATATCAACTCGCTATCCAAAATGACAACCAACAGCTATAAGGATTACACGTGAGCATAAACCTGATATTTATATGTGTATACTGACAGTTTGCTTATAGCACATCAGCATTTTGCATTCGAAAACTAGTGGCAGTTGTCGGGAGGTTCGGCAAAAAATATCATTTCCGGGATAATAGCTGTTTTCTGGAGGTGGCGAAATGACAGGGACTGGCGGATTTAATCTAGGTTACTGGTAACACTTTTGGTATCTATATACGCCAAATCACATTTTGGATGTTTCGAATCAAATGCAAGAACTTTGCAATTTAACAACAAGGGGATTGATAGAACAAATATCGCAAAAACTGCTCATGCTCGGATCATAAAAGAAATTGATTCTTAAACCCATTTGTTTAAACTTTTAATAATGTTTTAAAATCACATGCGAGTTGTTGAAAAACGCAACTACTCTTTGGTGCAGAGAATTGACATTTGGGTGAAATCTGCTATCATTTCTTTCATTTTAACCGGGTTAATTTTTAATAAAACGGAGAATTCTTGCGCATTTTATTCAGAAAGCCCAAAGTGTGACTTTGCTTATTCTCGTGTCTCTACTATGCGATGGCACTTTGGTCTAGAAGTTCGAGCAGCGGCGGAACGCGCTGATAAGAAATCTGAACCTTGTTGATATTGAAGAAAATAAAGAACAGCTAAAATTGTTGCATTACCTCCTTTCCGCTGGATCACGCCCGGTCAATTTCTTAATACTATCATCGACTCCTTTAAGTTTCTCTTTTGCTCGTTCAAGCTCTTTTTGTAACACATCGACACCCCTCACTTTCGCCATGTTGTTTTTTCTTTTATCTACTTCCGGTGTAGAATGCAAGAAATGGTCCCGTGCAAATTCTATCCCGTAATGTTGCCCAGTTAAGGGCTGTCAAAACGCCATTAGGCATTTTCTTCTTTTTTCTTTTTTTTTTTTTTTTTTTTTTTTTTCTTTTATCTTTTTTTTTTTTTTTGGTCTTACAAATACTTTTTTGTTTCATGCCTTAAGAATTTAAGTCATGAAGATAACGCCTTGAAACCTTAAAATAAAGTCCTTAAGTAGCGAGAAAAGTTATTCATCAGATGGCAATCACTTGTTTTTTACTTTTCCACATTATTGTTGTACCATACAAGAAACATCCCTAGTGTCTGCATTGCATATAATGAAAGAAACTGAAATGTACTTGTTAAGAAAATGCGCTTTCCTTTGCGTAGCTGGAAACGTAACGATGTAAGTTATGCGTTTTCGCGTTTAAGACATTTCTGTTATATCCTTAAGGAAAATGCCTTGAGTCTTTAAGGCAAAATTAGGCAAAATTTATCTTAAAAATTTTTTAATTTTGCCTGTTGAAAAAATGTTCGTGAAAAATGAAAGTATCTACCTCTATTTGAATTACACGTCTGTGTCGCTCAAGAGAAAACAAAAAACGTCAGTCCATGCCCGTAGATTATCTCGCTTGAACTAGGCCAACAGCCTGCGTTATTGAATAAACTCATGCCTGATCCACCACAGACAAAAAAACTCAGAATGCGGAAACCTTTTATGTTACAATAACCGCACCATGACCAAGACTGCCACGAGCTGTCTCTTGGTTTTCCATAAAAAGAGGAAAATGTTTAAAAGTTTAGTTACCATATACAACTGTATTCAAGACCTAGCCCCAGTCAATCTTGATAACTTTTTAGAATAATATTAACATCATTACCACCTTCTACTAGCATAATATCACTTAGTTTCAAACATGACCAATAGTTGTGCTATTGTTAGCTAATCACCTTTCCATTGGAAAACATTGTCTAGGAAATACGCAGCAGTAAATCTCTTTCTGTTTTAAGAAAAGTCAAGAGACACATTTATTTACTGGATAATGATTTGTGGTTTCTTAGTCAAGTCAAAGTCAAAGTTTCAATCAAAATTACTTCAACCATTTTTGAGCTGTTAAGAATTGTCTTATGTTTACCATTATTATGATTTCTCAATATTTACTATACATACACTTTTCCACATTTTATCACTACCTTTCTAAAATGTCTAGTCCAAGTTGCAAGTATGCGAATGACTAAATATTTTTGATGAGCTTCCCTTCAGAGGCTGACTATCTGCAAAGTTTTATGCATTTTTATTTATTTTAGACACAGGTTGCAATATTAAAATTTAAAAGATAAATTTTTCTTATTTTTACAAGCTATGTCAAAGTCAAACGTCAAGCCTAACATTCTTATCTAATAACTGAAAACTTTATTCTCACGAGACAGTTCGCCGCCGCACCTAACCTGTAAATCCTTCTGTGTATCCATTTCGCTTTTTTTTATTTGGTTTAATTATAAAATATCTTTCAATGAATCCAGGCCCCTGTAATACTTGATATCGTGGATTTCTTTAAATAGGACATTTCTAGTGTAGAAAAGTTTGTAGCGTTGTTTTATTTGCCTTAATCAAGTGTATATTTGGTTATTTGGAGCGTTTGTCCAGTTCCTGTCATGTGATCGAATCATACCCAACTTATCGTACCAATTGATCCCAGTTGATGGGGAGGTAGGCGGGTTTTATTCGAATAATGGCTTCTACGTCTACAATATATTTTACTCATAAAATGAGTATTAAGAAATTAAAAACTTCAGTTTTAATTTCGAAAATATCGGCTTGTAGACTACGAAACCATCACTATTGGAGACTGGAACTGGTTGTGGGAATTGAACACCAAATGCATACGAACTGATTGACACGCCGTCTAGAAGACATTCAGTCGGAAAGGCAGAAATAAAAGAAATTGAATTCAATTTTTGTTAATTCAGCGGGATCTCACTTCAAACCGCCCATTCCATAACAATGACAACGTTAAGTGGGGTTTCATTACGAAGTAAGCCGCTTCCTGCGTAACCACATGTACCGACCAGTTAGAGGGTCGTGTTATACCATGTGCAAAATCTGACCACTGTGCAAGACGCCACTGCGCCACAGCGTCAGTAACTTCACGGACAGAGTTACGTGCTGTCGGTATACACCACAGAATCTAGTTAGCGACCTTTTTCTTCTTGTATTTGTTCACTTTCCGCAAGATTGCTGGGGAGTCCTGGAAGGAGAGCTATCCGGTATCAACAAATGGGCCCATCGGAGCAGGTACAGACCAAGTTTCTCAAGGGTCACGTGGGTCAATTCCTTGTGAACAATCAGACAGTAGTACCTTATTTGTCCAAACCTGACGGCACGCATTCACCGACGTTGTCTCAACTCACCAAACAGGTCCTCTTGCATGTTCTCTACTGTTGCTTTGTCATTCAAGCATCACATCACAGGCAGTCTGAATGATCTGGCCGATCTAGCTTCCAGAGTGGAAGGGCGAGAGAGTTCACACGGAGTGGGTGTTAGCGGATTACAAATTTCACTGTGTTGCAACTCAGTCTCCGTTGGGGTACAACCCAGGTCGATGTCTTTGCCAATGGTCTCAATCATCGCCTTCCACTGTACATTTCTCCGTGTCTGTCTTGGCAGCTTTAGCAATCGGTGCGTTGCTGTTCGTTGGCCTCCAGCGGTATTGTTTGCAATTCCACTGTCCTCTCTAATGTTGGAAATTCTCATGAAGATTTGGCACGAGAAAGCAAACTGTATGTTGCCAGTAGCTCCCGCTCTTCCAGAACTGTATTGGTTTTCTTCTTTGATGCGGTTAACGTGATTCAAACTCTGCCAATTCCCCTGGCAGTCTGCATCAACCTCATTGAAAATGTTATCACCCAAATCTTGAGTTGCTTGGAGAAAGCAGAGAAAAAGCCTTGAGTGCCCATAGGCATCTTTTTATGTCTTTCTTTTCTATCAGTTCTTGTAACCACTGTTTACAAAGCCACCTGCTTATATGGCTGGTTCTCGTACGATGTAACTAAAGAAAGGTTCGAAAGCTTGGCTAGCGGTCGAAGGATTTGACGACCCGACTTGTCTCTTGCAAACGGTACGGGGTACCCCCAAAGCAACCAGTGGATTATGTGTTTGGGAGCTCCTAACGCTTATCAAGAGTTTGACGCTCGATAAAGTATCTGGTACAAATCGAAGTGCAATCTCGGTCGGATACTTTGATTGGTTGCTGCCTCTGCTTTTAGTGTTCTGCTTCTTGACCTGCGGTGTCGACATGGCGATGGACTCGGTCTCTGCTTTGGTGTTCCTGTGGCCGGAATTGCCATTTGACGCTGCCTTGGTCTGCTGTCGCTTGGGGTTAACGCTTTGCGCATCAGTACGTCCTGTGATTTCACTGGCGCTGACTATATATAACACTCTTTAGTATTTCAGGTGGAAATAACTCGAATTGTTCGTCTATTGGTACAAAACGCGTCTTCACGCATCTCCTGTGCTTATATTTGAGTGTGGTAACGATTGATCGCGCCGTAGCACGACTAACGATGTGAGCAGATGAACATTAAGTTTGAACAAGTCCGACGAAGCTGCAATCGCATAGTCAAACACACGGTCAACAAACTTCCGAAGTGCTTGAAAGCCTCATCTTGAAAGGATAGTGCAAGTCACCTACGTGACTTGAGGAAAGGGAGGAACGTTTGACGTGTTGTGTGTGCCGTTTTTTTTTTTTTGGCTTAGGGAGGAATGAGTGAAACAACAAGTTGCTTTTTTACACTTTATTCACACTCCATCCATCCACAATCACGCAACAACAACTCTTTCACGCGACAACTGGAGTAAGGACTAACGTTTCGTCAAATTTCAGTGAGCTTGGTGTTTATTGAACCATCCCAGAGTTTCAGGTGAACAACACACGCACGAACACGACACGTAATACGCGAATGTGGCCGACTGCATTTCTGGCAACAAGCTCTCTGACACTACGCTGTCGGCAACGCGATTCTCTGTTAACAGATAAACAAATAAAAGGAATGGTAAATTACATGTTCTATCACAGTGCAAAACTGCACACACTCACAGCCCTTTAAGTGTTTTAAAATCTTTTAAATATTCTCGATACAATCCCATGATCCGTAATCACGACGGCTTTTATCTCCAGATAGCAATAACATGCAAATACTTCTCCAGACAACATAAATAACACTACATATTTGACGTTAAATTGCTCAGGGATTCCACATTTTACTCCGTAATGCTTCACTAAATGCTAGTATATTCCCGTAAAACGAACCAAACTATGGTCGCTCTCGCCCTTTGTTTTCACCCACTTTTCTCGTTCAATAGCTTCTGAAAGTCTTCTGTGCTCAGTACTCCAGTTATATCTACACCCCACGTGATCCCCTTAAACGCGATGCTCTGATTGCTAAATTTTCGGCACCCTCTTTGTCCCGAAACTATATTTATATGCAAAGCCGGGTGACGTAGCACCGTCGTAAAGTTTGTTTTCAAACACATTGTTTGCCAAAAATGGATTCCATGGCTGGCAAAGACACTAAACCTAACCCATCTTTGGCAAACAAACAAAACATAGCGACAGCCACTAGGGGCGTCTTTCTATTGGCTAGATTGTCAACCTCATTAAAAATTTTGCTCCCTTTCTGACACAAAAATGCCAGAAGGAAGTGAACCCTTAAACATTCAGAAATTAATTTATTTTAAGACTTAAACCTTTAAAACAGCAGAGAGACACCTCAACACATGCTCTCAAGGCCCTCAACACATATACACGATCAAATTTACTTTGAGCACGGAAGCAAAATATAAATACACGTACATGCGTTAACCCTAAAACGAATTACGCAACCGAAGAAGGAACTATCATTTCCTTCTCGCGCCGTACGTACGCGAGACGAAACGTTATAAAACTAAGCACACCCATAACAGTGCTTTCTGGGAGGCCAATGCGTAGTCTACACGGGAACACAGCATACCCATAGAAACATAACATAAATAGACATTTTTGCAACAAACGCGTCAGGCGTTTACAGATAGGGTTGGCAAACTTCTTTGCCACTTCCTCCAGATACCCACAGTCACGTTCAGCCAATGGAACACTGGGTCCACGGTAGGGAGCCACAGACCCATGTTACGGGGAAAGGTGAGCTTTTGTGGCGCGGACGTTTTTCCTGCAACGCTTGCAACTCCTCCATCCAATACATCCTGCACGCATGGGTCCGTGGACAGCACCAGAAAATCTTTACGCGGAGGCGGTTGTGATTGAGCCGCGAAGCAAAAAGACGGTCTGCTGTTCGGCGGCTTTGTGGTTAGACAGGCTATGGAATTGTCTGCTATAAATTTAATGATGTACTTTAAAGTTTCTTCCTAGTTCTCTGGTACGACCTCAACATCTGGCGGAGTACGAGGGCGCACTGGTCGAAAAGGCTTATAATCTTCTGGAGTGACACGGAGAGGGGCGTAGTATAACATCGATGGCGACAAAGCCATCGCCGAAGCTCGGGTAGTTGACTGAGGAGCAGTGTGAGATATCGAAGTCAAAACATGTGACGAGGGTGTGTTATGCACCGCTGATCCCGTACCAAGCGTAAACGGGATTTGCTCTTACTTACTTATGACTGCTGGTTTCTCCTCGCCTGACGAGGAGTTGACCGCCGAGGACAGCTTGTAAATGATGTCTGCTTCCTGCCAATGGCTGTGAAGGGGCTATGAAGTCAGAGAGGGCGACTGCGCATGATTAGGCGACGATGGTTCTGTAGTAATAGTGGCCGACGGGACTGCATCAAGGTGTGACGTTGCTGAAGGTACTGACCCTGATATTGAGGCAGAACGGCGTAGCCTTTTAACGTCCTCATCCGATGCGTGTTTTAAACTTAAGGCAGACTGTTTCATTGGAGAAAGCTCCTGTCTACGCGGTAGTGTCTCGTATAAAACTTTTTTTCACTGCCGTCATAACGTTTAAATCCATTTTGGCCGTGATGGGTAAATCTTGCAACAGGACTAGCTTATTTGTCTCCATAGTGAGATCGTTAAGTAAAGGCGTTGGTATCACTGGTTGCATATAGCAGGAGTTGCGGGGCACCCATCGCCGACATAACGTCAACCTGGCCTGGGTTGAGAAAATAAATCCCGGGTGCCAACACGGTAACATCAGATAGAGCAGCTGAGAGTTTCTTAAGTTTCAGTTTCTTTGACTCTCGTAACTTCCCCTATCCGATTTATCGACTGTGGTGATTCAATGGGTGACAGCGTATGTACAGAGGCTGAACATGTTTGGCTGGTATAGCGTTTTCGGCTCTTAGCGCGCACTCTAGCTGTCCCGTTTTCCCATTTGAAACGTAAAAGATTTTAAAAGTGTGAAAAAATTGCTGTTAAAAAACTAATGTCCCACATATTGGCAGAAATAATGACTAAGGCATAAACAAATACGTAGTAATGTTTACGACATAAACAATACTCTTCCAGGTAATATTTAAGGTCATTTCAAGTTTGTAAGCACTTGAAGTATAACATGACATAACTATATTAATATCTCATTTTCATCAATTCACCAATTAACACACTATTAAAAATCTGACGTATTTAATTTCTTAATGCTCATTTTTATGAGCAAAATATCTTGTAGACGTAGAAGTCATCACTATGGGTTTTCCAATGTATTAACATTGGTTACCGCGATCCATAATGGGAATTGAATACCCAATGTATACGGACTGGTGGACATACCGTCTACAAGACACTATGCCATACACAAGGTAGAAATAAAAGAAATAAATTCAATTTCTTCTTTTAATTTCAGCCGAGTCTCACCGCGTAGTGCCCATTAAACAACAATTAACAATATTCACTGGGGTTACACCACGAAATGCCTATTGTTAATACACATTTATTTCGATGAACCGAAGTTATCATACTAATGCCCCCCCTCTCTTTCGCAACAGAAAGAGGAGAATGTGGAAGCACAAAGAAAGTCACTAGTACTTAGCGACCTGTAACGAATGCGCTAGATGTCTAACCTGATGAGCCTTAATCGATAACCGCTTCTGGATTACATCATCCGGTGCCTTAATTATATCATCGTAAGCTAAAAAATAGTTTTTTGGTATAATTAGAAATAGACGCTTTCGATAAATCGACCGCTATGATACGCATGAAATAAACAAACAGACGACGCTGTAACGTACTGCGAGAAGTTGTCGGTCGCTTCACGTACGCTCGTAAGAGGGAGACGGGACATAGCGACGAGGTATCGAAGCCACCACGTGACCGAACCCCCGGCAAAGCCGGTATTACAGTCTGCTCAAAAGTCCCCAAGGCTTTGGTAACAATATGTGTCTTAGCCAAAAAGGAGGGCGGTGGCTTCAACACCACTGCCTCACACGAACCATTGACCTGAGCAACGGAGTTTTGCAAAGCATGTATTTCCCCACGGCGTTTACCTGACGCCAACGCCACTAGGAACACGCACTTCAGGGTAAGTAATTTGTCAGAAATAACCGAGTTATGGAAGAGCAGCGACGTGAGATACTTCAAAACCCAAGACAAATCTCAGGATACCACGGTTCTATCGGCAATAGGTCGTTCCACTTGAAAAGACCTGAGCAAATCCGACAACACATACGAAGACGACAAATCATAGCCCGATGTCTTCTTCAAAATAAACGTAAGAGCCGAGCGGTAAGTCAAAATTGATCTAACTGAAACCCTTTTGACCTCGATCAGATACAAAAAGGAGTCAGCCACTGCTACGGCTGTGGCAGCTACGGAATCAATTCCCCTATCCATACACCATGCCTAAAACAAACGCCAATGCAACAAGTATACCTTGTTAGTGGAATCCTTGTAAACCTTTTTTTCATTCTGAAACACACGCTGCGAGAACCTTTCCAAGACGGAAAACTTATGCAACAGAGTTTGAGTCGAAACAATTGATGGTTTTAATGACAATACATCCCAGAGGGGCTGCTGCAGGCTGCCACACTCCAAGGGAACGTGAGACTCATGACGTACGGTAACCGCATCAACAAAGGAAACCAAAACAGTTCTGGAAGACCGCTAGCCAACAATAGTAGACGCCGAGGCTTTTCGAACCAAACCTTCACAAGAACTTTCATCATGAGCAACGACGGAGGAAAGGCAAACAGCACCTGCGCTGGCCAATGAGACAACAACGCATCGATCGCTATTGCTGTCACATCCTGGCACGAAGATGTGTATACCGGAAGCCGATGATTGAGACGATTGGCAAATAGATCGATCTGAGGTGGCCCCCACGTTGACTGTACTACAATCCAACGAAACTTGTACCTGATATTTGTTCCGCCCTGGACGCTTAAACGGCAAGGACATTCAGACTGCCTGCTATGTGAGACGGTTGAATGACAAAATTTGAATCCCGAGCAAGTAATAAAACCTCCTTGTTGAGACGAGACAACATGGGTGAGCGAGTGCCGCCCTGCTTGGACAAATACGTCACCACAGTCTGATTATGCACGAGGAACTGATCTACGTGACCGCCCAGAAATGTTCAAAGAGTCTGACAAGCCATCAAGACTGCCTTCATCTCTAAAACATTGATGTGCAACCGTTGCTCTTGGCTTGACCAAGAATCCTTCCACACCCACCCGGTGCAAGACGCATCCGTCTGTACCTGCCTCGATGGAGCTGACAGAGAAAAAGGCATAGCTATCAAAAGATTGGGTTGACCCGACCACCATCCAGATCCCTGAGAGCTACAAACGACAACGTTACGCGATGCCCCGGTAACCTGCCATGACGCAGAGCCTTGAGAACTACGCTCTGAAACTCGCAAAAATGACATCTGCCCAGCTCGACCGCCTTTCCGTTGCCAGCAACAATCCTAGAAGGGATTCCAGTTGTGCTACCCGATTCCTGTACATAATAACAACCCTGACAATGAGAGAGAACCAATCGTCGAGATATTGAAACAACAGAAACCCTTCTTTGCGACTCCACCTTTTGACTACCGTCATAACCTGAGTAAACACTAACGGAGGAGTCAATAGGCCGAACGGTAGGGCAAGAAACCAATAGTTTTGATCCTTCACCGTAAATGCGAGAAAGGGACGAGCCGACTCATGCATGGGAATATGTAGATACGCCTCTGACTGGCCTGAAAGACCTAAAGTCCTCCCGCGGCGAGTGCTGATACGCTATACGTTTGCGCAGTATGTGATACTGTAGCCTGTGACGGGGGAAGAGGCTGTGGACGTGTAGGTGCCACCGTGAGCGATGCCGTCGCAGTAACAACCGGACACTGAGAAACTTCCGCTTGACCTTGTTCTTTTCCACTGAACAATGGTTGCTCCTCTTCTCCCGACGAGGAGTTATCATGTGAAGACTCCTGTGAGGAGTCATACACTGCGTTCCGTCGTACAGTACTTGATTTACCATTCAACGGTTGAATTGGCGCAATGAGGGGAAGCTGAAAGGGTTGTAACTGCCTATCCTTTGGTGAAGAAGGCTGAGTTGTTACATTGGCAGGCGGAGCAGACTTGAGGCGAGACGTAGCCGACGCCACCGATCCCGACTTGGAAGCGAGATTGCGTAACATCTCTCTCTCTCTCTCTCTCTCTCTCTCTCTCTCTCTCTCTCTCTCTCTCTCTCTCTCTCTCTCTCTCTCTCTCTCTCTCTTTTAAAGAGAACAACCAGATATTGTTCTTAAACAGAGTTAGTGTTTGCAAAACGTTATCATCAACCCGCTTCAAACAGACATTAGGAGCAGAGCAAGTATTTTAGGCTAAATCTCTAAGCCCACGGAGACGCTGCATCTCCGATCTATGCACTCAGGCAGTCGGTGGCAATCCGACCCGTGATGTCAGAGTGTCGATGGCAATCCAATCCGTGAGAACAATGAGTCGGTGGCATTCCGAGTCGGTGGCACTTCGAGTCCATGGCATTCCGAGTCGGTGGTTTTCCGAGTCGGCGACTTTCCGAGTCGGTGGCAATCCGAGTCGGTGGCACTCCGAATGGGTGACATGCCGAGCCGGTGACATTCCGAGTCGGAGGAGCTCCGAGTCGGTGGCATTCCTAATGGGTGACATTCCGAGTCGGTGGCACTCCGATTCAGTGACATTCCGAGTCGGTGGCACTCTGAATTAGTGACATTTCGAGTCGGTGGCACTCCGAGTCGGTAGCATTCCGAATCGGTGACATTCCAAGTCAGTGTTACTCCGAGTCGGTGGCATTCCGAGTCGCTGACATTCCAAGTCCGAGATATTCCGAGTCGGTGGCATTCCTAGTCGAAACCATTCCGAGCTGGAGGCACTCCAAGTCGGAGTCACTCCAAGTCAGAAGCACTCCTAGTTGGTGGCACTGCGATGCGGAAACAATCCGAGTCGGTGGCATTCCAAGTTGTTGGCACTTGGAGTCGGTGAAATTCCGAGCCGGTGGCACCTGGATCCGGAGCTATTCCGAGTCGTGGCACTCCGTGTGGGCGGCAACGCGACCCGCCAGTGCAGTAAGTCGATGAAACTAGCCGGTGGCAACACGACCCGTACACACGGCGTGTCGGTGGCAATCCACCCTGGGAGTACCTAACACGGAAATACGACGCGTAGAGGGAACACAGTCCCACGCTAACCCCACACCACATGCCAGTACGGAAACAACTGTGGAGCTGTTCCAACAGCCGTGGGGTCTAGTTGTCGTACCTGCTGGAAATACAACGCGCTGTAGCGAGCACATGATCAATTCTACACCGAGTGAAATGTGTCTAGAAGCGACTTACACTACTTTTTAACGTAATAAACACACTCTTAAACCAGAAAGGCGTGTTAAACCACAGCAAGAGACAGTGTAAGCAACTCCCCCAAGAAAGTTGCCGCAGTATCGAGGCAAAAGAAGAAACTTCCTGAAGCCATGATAACTGCGTGCCCTGCTCTCCCACAATGCCCTGATGCTGGCAGAAGGAAAGAAGGATGGTGGAAAGTAGAAACTTCCCCGTTTGCAGAGTCCACTCAGTGCAAACTGTTTGCTAACAATGAGGGTAAACATAGAGACGAAAAACCGAGAAAATCGCTCGGAAACCACCCCACTGTCTATTACGCATAACCCACACTACGTTCTGATGGCCGGAAAGCATTTACCGAACGAAAGCCGGTCTGACAAAACCCAGAATTATAACGTGTAGGAATCAGCAAAGTCAGCAAACACACCAAACGCACACGTAGCAAAAGAAAATTTACGGTATACGTAGTAAACATATCCAAGATAAGTAATAGCCACAAAAGTATGCATTAACCGTTAATTGAAACGTCATTTTTTAAAAATATTGTCCTGGAGAAAAATCTCCTGTCATTCGGATCGCGATAAATTGGAAATGGTTTGATCTCAGGATAGGAACTGCAGCGTGCGATGATTGGTCAGTTGGTTGACAATCAATGTAAACATAGCAACAGGGCACCTGTTATGGGTACCAATGTGGTGCTGCGTGTTTCAAAGAATTTTTTTATTATAATGGGTCACGATAACCAATGTTAATAGTGATGACTTCGTAGTCTGCAAGCTGATATTTTCGAGATTAAAATAAGCAGATTGCTAACACTTACTTGATTTCCTGTTATTTTTTTTTATCTTTTTAGATGTTTTTTTAATCTCATTTCTCCCATTTCTTGTCTGTACAACTAAATCCAAATATTCTAATTTAGTATTCTTTCTATAATTACAGTATTACTTGATAATAGTTTCCAGTTTGTATTGTCTAATAGTTGAGCATCTTGAAGCTATAACATTGAAATGGTTTGTACATAATGTAAGCTTATACAAAGGTAATGGACTACTGCTCACAGGCCGTGCGTTTTCTTGTTTCATTTTTTTTTTGTAAATATCATTCATTGTAATTTATTATATAAGGATTAAGGATTAAGGTTATTATATAAGGACTAAGGTTAGTGAATTTTGATTTGATGTCATTTTATTTGACCAGACCGTTCGTCTTGTAATTCTGAGGCCCAGGTTCAATTTTAGCCATGGGCGGTTGGCAGGAGAATGGCGTTTGTTTCTCTGCCTTAGCTAGTCGAATGCAGTGGTCTTATAACCTCTAAAGAAATCAAGATTAATGCCCACTGAAGGTATTATAAAATCCAAAATTCACAAGGCAGTATAAATAAAAATATTTGAATAAATTGAAAATATTTAAACGCATTAGTAAAAAAAACACTTTCGTTTGCGTAGATGCGAACGTGATGACATAAGCTATGGGATTAAGCAGCAGAAAGCACTCGTCTTAGGACATTTGCTTTATGTTCTTAAGGAAAATATCTTAAGCTCTCATGGACATATCCGTAAGCAAATTTGTCCATGAGAGATTTTACCTAATGACTTTTAAGTTTTGCCATAAGCAGCGTAAATAGACCTGAAGTCTTTCGATCATCCTCTAATGAAAAGTATTTTGTCAGGGTTTTTCCCGTGTTTATTCTTTCTATAATTTAAGAACTAACGCAAACCAGAAAAGAGAAGTGCTGATTTAACATGAACGTAAACTGTCATAGTTTATAGTAAGAGTACATTTTTTTTGGTGTCATTCCCCAGCAGACGGACCAAACAATATACATCACCGGCTTATTCATCTTCTATAAATGTGTGCGGTTTTATAAGCGATTTGTGAGTTTCGAAGTATCGATACAAATGTAAACATGGCAGAAAATTTAGAAATCTTAGAAAAACGCATTGAAGAGCTTGAACAGCGAGTATTCGGCTGCAGCGATAAAGATATTGATTATCCGAGGGTAATACTGCGTAGTTTTTTCCACAAAAATGTAATATTTGCAGCATTAAATTGCTTTAATCTTCTATTATCGTTCACAAAACACTTCCTGACAAGCAGGAAAAATCCGGTTGTATTGTATTACAGAGAGGGTTCGAAGTCTTTCTAATCTGTCGCTTAAAAGAAGAGCAATAAATCAAGTCAAAAGTTTAACCAAACATTGCTTGTGTCCCACTCAAGAGTCCCAAGGGCTCCCTCTGGCTTCATTTTCAACATCAGGGAAGCAACCCGTGTGTTCGTTCGGGTTGACTTATGTAGTAAACAACCGTAGGCCCGCCCATGCGCACTTGACTCCCTATATGCAAATTCATCGGTTTGTTTACAACATATGTATTGCTCCAAAGAATGGCCTGTCAGAGTATCTGTTCACAATCTTCTTCAAAATGAGCGATAATACGAGTTAACATTGTCAATTCTATTAAATCAATTGTTTGACAGCCAACTGGGAAGAAAATGGAGTGAAGTGATATAATGCACCTCAATATTTGACCAGAAGGGCATAAATACTACAAACGTAAGAAAAAGTATCAGCCTTGCTTTTGGAGGCATCCGCTGTAAGGTCAAGGTTAGCCAATTACTTGCCGGAGTTGGTAAGTAATTCAAGTATAAACAAACTCAGACCGGAAGCACGTGCATCTGTCACTTTCAGCCCCGAAAGAACAACAAGTTTCTGTAACTGTAACAGAAAATGTGACATCTGTCACCGAACGAACACAAGGTACTTCAAATATACGAGTACCAGTTACGAGGCAAGGAAGATTCAAATTGACCAACATATCGTACTGAATGGAATCTGAATGGTGTATTTCGTGGCTTGTGGTTTGTAAACAAGGTTGGAATAAGCGGTGAAAATGCTGTTTTCACATTAAACGAACATATTTTCAGTTGTTTTGACAATTTCGATTTGCTGTTCAGTTTCAGGTTTCTCTTCTTGTAGATACACTAGAGGCCTTCATGCGTTCATAAGGGGCCCAGTAAAAATCTGCCAATGAGTCGACATTCTTTTCTTTATCGTTCGCACATTGTTATGCATCTCTCTTCATGGAAATCTTTATTACCGGGCACCGAATGAGCGCGTGAGGGTCTCTAGTGTATCTAAATGGCACATCTTAATTGATCGAACCGAAAAGATATTAATTGAGTGTTAACGCGGGGTTTGTTCCTTTAAATCCATGTTTAGGTGTTATAAATTCAGTAAAAGCGACGTAGGCTATAATAAACTTCTGCAATCGCTGGATGAATCTGCATTCAATAAACAAATTCAGTTTTGACTGTACATTCTAAAAGTCAGATTTGGAAGAGGCCATATTAAAGAAACATAATTTTTTCGGACTTTAAATCTTTTAGTGATCTGACAAAACTAATTGAATATATGTGTTTTTTTTTTGTTCAAGTGAAATACGTCTGTAGATATTTAATACGGGGTGATTTCGTTATTGAAGCCATCGCATTTTTATCCTTCATATACTGTAATTTCTAAGTTATAGTTTCGAGCCCGTACACAAAACTGTAAAATTGTTTATTGTAAGGTCCCGTCAATTTTGATGCTGCTTCTTTCACGGCAGAATAAGCCAAATCACACTTTGTGTGTGCATAATAATACTTAATGCGCAAAAATCTCGCGTTTCGACTGCAATTCAACCGCATAAAAATGAAAGAAACCGTCGAACTTTCACAACCCATAGCCTCAAAAACTTTGTTGAAGTCCGGATAACCGTTATTTTAAATATAAATACATTTTTAATTTTTTTCCATTGGATAATTATCCATGTCCACAGTGACTTAATCAGTAATGTGATTTTTAATCTTTACAAAAGCGAGGAATAAAAGTAATACTGAGGCAACTGAGGTAGTATTCAACGTAAGGAAATCACTGTTACCTATCAAAGTTGCTTGCAGGTGGCTATTAAGCACTAGTTATTTGACCAACTAAAAATGTTCGGGGAACTGAGGGACAGCCAAGACCTGGGTGCGTGGAATTAGATGCACACTGTTGCGACGCATAATTTTAAGATTTACATAAAGAATGACAGGAATCCCAAATAACAAAAAAAAAAAAAAAAAAAAAAAAGACGCGTGGCGAGCTACTTCCTGTTAAAGGCAAACTGTGAGGATACATTAAAACGTCAAAGTTTCGTACAAAATGACCAATAAATAAACACTGATAAACAGAATGGTGTGGCTAAAGGAAGCTACCGTTACCGGAGGACATGTCACAAGGACTTAATAGTAGGCTTTTTTCCACATTTGACTGACAAAAAGAAAAGTTTTTTTTCCGCTTTTTTCCACCTTGGAAAAACCAACCAACACTGCCCCCTCTCCCATTCCTCCACACCCTGCCAGCGCCCATACGAAGATATCGTCCAGAATGCCGTTAAACGAAATAAGTTTGGATTTGCTGTTGCTTTTATACGTTGAATTCATTGTATTGTTATTTGTACCTATTTCTTTTAGTTATAAGCAGGGCTGGTAAAAATTTCGAAATTTTTAAAAATTTCATGAAATTTGAAATTTTTGAAATATTTCAGAAATATTGAAATTTTTGAAATCTTTCAAAGCACCTTAGAAAAAACACACATTTCCAGGCTATGCACAATATCTGTTTGTTTAATTTAACAAATACCACCGTCAAAAATGCAGACAGATAAAATGACAGAATCGCATACCCGTTAAACGCATAAATCGGTCGATTGAATAAAATTATGTATTTTTAATCGGATAATTGCATAGCCCTTTATCGTAAAACCGGATAAAGGCAAAGCTTTTTCTCGTTTAAATGGGAAACACCACTTAATTGCAGAATCAAGGGTGACTATTCAAACAGTGCTAAAATTGAAGCAAACTCGGGAGTGAGTTGCTCCCTGTTTGTTTAGCTAGCATATTGTCTGCTATATTTTTGACCTATTGTGTACATATCAGACCTCTTTCCCCTGTGCCGTTAACAGTGAGCACCCTTTCAGCAATTACTATAAACCCTCCCGCCTCTCTCCCCACCCCTTAGAAACACCCGCTCAGATACCCGGAGTAGACGTGTCAGTGGTGCTACAGGCCAGCAACTGCTAGCTTTGTTACTCGACAGTCATAGACTACACAGGGTTTCTGTGGCTGCATTGTTTACTGGTAGAGTTATGCCAACGCAATGTGTTAACGCGGTAAACGGTCATCTGTCCCCCGGTCAACTGCCCCCCCCCTTTTTGCAACCCGGTCGACCCCCCCCCCCTGCAATTTGACGGGGTCGTCATCTGCCCTCCTCCTTTTTTTAGTGGAAAAAATTCCTTAAAAAAAATAGGCAATTGTGATGTCCCCGTCTACTTCGTCTCTGAAACAATTGATCTTCATTGATCTGTTCACCAATATTGATCTTAGGAGAGACTGATCCTTAAACTAATTGCAATTCTAATTGCAATTAGTTTCCTATTGGTGAATTGCAATTTACCGAGGTGCAATATATTCAATAAAATAAATATAATTTCATTTATTGTGTCTTTGTAAGCCAAAAACCCAAAACAAAATAGTATATGGATGGGGCAAGCGACTACCCCTCCACTTTGAAGATGGAGGGGGGGGGGCAGTCGACCGGATTGCAAAAAAAGGGGGGGGGGCAGATGGCCGGGATTCTGTTAACGGACAACTTAAAGGAATATCCGTGGATATGTATCCGTCAGTATTTGTTATTCTTGATGTCCAACTTATTTCTTATTTAAAAATTTCAAAAATGTGAAATTTTTGAAATTTTTACAGTGAAATATTTCATGAAATATTTCAAGAAATATTTCATTCGAAATATTTCATACCAGCCCTGGTTATAAGTTAAGTTTGAATGATATATGAATGGGTATGATTTTCAGCGCAAGTATCGGAGATTTATAAATCTGTGCCTGTTCAGTTCTGAATGAAATAAACTTGATCGATCTCGCTCTGTCGACATTTGTTTCGTTTTCATCTGTTATTGTTCATCAGTTTTGAAACTGCTTCCTCGTTATTTCGGGTTCGTGTAACCTTTTTCAAACTCTTGATTTTTTTTTATAAAAGAGTCCCACGAAATGTCATTTCCTGCTAATCTTATATTCCAATTATTTTGAAGTGATCCCTGTCGCAGCGCAGCGAATGAACGAGGAAGCATTGTATGTGCACGATGATGAAGAACCGTGTGTAGAACCGTTTGGTTTTCGTTTTTCAGAGGAATCCCTGACTCACGCTATTTATGAACTCGTTTCTCTTGTTATTACTTTGGGTTTATGTCTTGTCTTTTTTTTGTTTTTTGTTTTTTTTTTTTTTTGTTTTTGGTTCACTTTGCAGTTAAGCTTGGAGTTATTATTTCCTTGAAGAAAAAATAAATACATGCAGTATTGACATTGTACGTGTTGTTGAGCTCTGCGTGTTTGCAATGCCTATATTCCATGTTTTAATGGTGCATGTTGTTTCTTTTTCCCTCCAGGACACAGAACAGGTATGCACATTGTTTTATATTCTTCCATGCTAACCACCCCCCCCCCCTCCCATCTCCTCCCTTCCGCTTCCTGTCCGAGGGGCTGCAACGATACGATTTTAAAGAATGCAAAGGGTAGGGGGGGATGGGTTAGGGTGGGTTAGGATGGGTTAGGGTTAGGGTTAGAGTTTTGAAATGTGGTTCATGTCTTGAAACATATGCTATCGATATTCGATTTCATGTAGCAACAACGTCGACTAATTGTTGCAGCCCTATCGACGTGATCAATTAACCTCTTACTGTCTTCATCGTGGACTTGAACGAGAGTAAAATTTATGTCAAATTTTCTGTGTCAGCCACAGAGTGGACGGTGCCTGCTGGGTGGAAGGATTGCGGATGGTGGGGGATGATGTAGAGAGTTAATATCTTTTTAGAGCTGCATCTTATTAGTGTATGAGCCGGAATTTCTGGACATAAATAACTGTCGTTTCTACGTTTCGCCTGTCCGTTGTAAGACTAACACAGTGAAGGCAGTATTAGTAGATGCATGATGTGAAAATATTTGTCAGCTTGTTAGCTTCACTTCTAACCGAACGCTTGAACCTTTAGTGCCACGTAGTGCTTTTGTAGAATACGCTGTGTGGATGTTTGTGTTTCTGCTGGTATCCCATAGAAAAAAAAAGAGACCCATATTGTAACTCATACTATGGCGGTATTTTCCATCAGTTTTATGTACCGTTATTGCCATAACAATGACCCGAAATTTAATACCAAAATTTCAACCCTGGACCCAAACTATGGGTGAAATTGATTATGAGCCATAATGTCCCGTTGTGGTCATAAACAATTTATGGGTCGTCGCAGCAATCTTTTGATTCTGGGTCAATCTCTTTAACCACTACTGATCGCGTATAATAATCTTAAAGAGAACTCACATAGAAAGAAAGGACATCGTTTTACTCTAACTTGTGTTCATTTTGATTATACTGAAAAATGTCATCTGTAGATATTCATTATTCAAGACCATATCATATTGTACAGATTTTATTTATTTATTTATGTGGTTTTTTTTTTTCATTTTATTTATTTATTTATTTATTTTTTGCCAAGTTGTACAGCTAAGTCTTTAGAATCAGAACAAAATACGCAAAATTCAATATAATGGGTAAAAAATGAAGGTATGACCCGGATTTTGATTTTAAATAATAGGTGATAATTGTTATTGCGAAAATCTAAATTTTGACAAGGGTTATTGGTCTGATTTACGTGTCTGGGTCTAAAAAAGCCATTAAGCTCATTTTGCGGCTATAATATGAGTCATTCATGGGTAAAGTGTTTCGACTATTAAATGGTACCTCTGAAGAGTACATATATATGAGTATATATATGAGTATGTTATGTTATATGTAGTAAATACTGCAGTAACATATGCTGGTATTTCTTTGAGGTGGCTGGGTTTGGCTAGATGTGAGTACTCGGCGGAAGGGCGGTGTGGTTATGTGCAAATAGTAGACGGAAGTACGGTGTGGTTATGTGTCATTACTTGGTAGAGGTGTGGTGTGATTATGTGCAAATACTTGGTGGAGGTGCGGTGTGGTAATGTTTAAGTAAAGGTAGCGGGTGTGTTTATATGTTGACAGCTTGTCAGTATAGTTACCCTCTAAAAGCACCCAAGAATCATAACTTACGACTTCATGTTGCAGTTCAAAACTTTTTTTACTGTGGAAAGTTTTTAGACCAGCCGACTATGTCGGGCTGGGATTATCTTATCAATAGAGGGGTATCCGTTGTCCGTATGTACGTATGTACGTATGTACGTATGTATGTGTGGATGCGGCTTCGTCGGGAAACAAGACGAATTGGTGTGTATCACGTTGCAATGTTAAAGTGAAACGGACCGAATTTCGGTCCGTTTCGCATTTTGGTCGGGTCGTCCGTTTCGCAAATCTGTGTTAGGGGTTCATTTTGCGAAACAGAACGTGCTCTTTCACCTGAGACCACATGCCTATTTCGCAGAAATTTACAGAGACCATCAAATTTGCTGTGTAAAATAGTTCTCACACCAACATATAGGTGGCTACCTACCATGAACTCTGTGTGAGAAAAGCACGTGGAACGAGAGCCAATCGGAAGCCGTACACATCTTTCGATCTGTGTGAAATCTATTTTTATATCACATTTCAGCCAATCAGGTGCTAGCACATGTGTCAGGGGAGCGCGACCACGTGTTGGAATGGACCTGGCCCCGGGTGGTTGTCTACTTTTTGGCCGACATTTTAGTAGATTTTGGGGTGGCCTATCCAAATAATTGTATTTAAAACAAGAAGAATAATATCACAAATACGTTTTAAAGTTATTTATTGTTTTGTTTGTAGCCTATAAATCTCAAAAATCAAAGTTAAAGTTGAGGGTAAACAAGGCAACACCCCTTTTGTTAGTGGACGATAATATCAGAAAGTTTCCACTTCGTTTTTTTAAGTACATATTTTTGCTTAACTGAAGCAAAGTGTCACATATTTTATAAAGCAATCGTTAGAGTTTGTTTATCTTCGTAGATTCTTGTTTTTTTTTAAACCAAGTCATTTGTTTGACATATTATTCTCGGTTTCTTTATATAAGCCGGTCTGTTTCGCAAGACACATGTATGCGTGTTGTGTGTGAATTGCAGTCACTGTAAACTCTCAGTGCACTTTATAACTTTTTATTGTGCGAACAGGCGTGTTACGTGTCCGTACATGTCTTATTTACACTCAATTTTTCTGTAGTTATCGCTGAAATTGACTTAATCTCTCATTACTTGATGCCCTTAAACTTGAGTGTTGTGTTCACCAAATTCTTCCAAATTCGCCTGGTTTCACTGTGTAGAGGCAGGTTCTCGTGTGATGCCATTTATATTTTTGGGGTGTACAAGCGTGTGTCATGTGCGTACATGTCTAACATACACGCAGTCTTTCCGTCAATATCACTTAAACTGAGTCTCGTTTCTCACTGCTTGGTGACCTTAATCTTGATTGTGCTGTCTTTTTTTCAAATTCGGCTTATTTCACTTCGACTGAATCTAATACTTCAAAAGTGCATTGTTGCATTAGCGCAAGTAGAGGGGTGCACCACCCCCACTCCCCCCCTCCTCCTGTAATGTTAACACCGTTAAACTTAAAATTTTTGCAGGCGAACCCCCCCCCCCCCCCCCTAATACACAACCAGTGCGAAATTGATAGTTGATAAACGCATTAAAATCGGTTTATTTTGCTCATTGCAGGACTTCAAAAATATATTGCTCCATTAGTATAGCTAGTGGGAGACAATGACGTGCAACCCTCCCCCTAGCTTTATAAAAAATATGGCATTAACTGAGTTTCATATCTCACTACTTGTTGGCGTTAACTTGAGTGTGCTGTATTCGCAACATTTTCTCAAATTCGACTTGATTCGCCCAGTAGATGCAGTTATTACTCTGTGCCATTTGTATCTTCCTGTGGGGGGTTTACAAACCTGTTTCTTGTGTTTCAAGTCAAATTTACCCCAGTCTATCTGTTAATATCGCTTTAACTTAGTTTAACTATGTCACTGTCCTTAATCTCGAGTGTGCTTTATTTAAAAAAAAAAGCAGAGAGAGAGGGGGAGACAGAGAGAAAGCGATTCGTTTCACATTGACTTTGCGTTTTGACACACCAAAACGGCTTGTTTTTTCGAGCCAAAAATTGCAGTATTTGTACTGTTAAATTGGCACAACAACGGGGTGGGAGGGGGTTGGGGTTCATTCGGGGTAAACCCCTCCACCCTTTCCCCAAAAAGCGAAATGCACTGGTAAAGTCTAGAAGTGAAAAAAATATATATTAACACCGTTAAACCTAGACATTTTTCTCACCAGAGCCTCCCCCCCCTCCCCTCTTCTCTTGCGCACGCCAACTGCGAAATTGGTAGTTGATAAACGTACTAAAAACGGTCTGTTTTATTGACTGACGGACGCAATTCTTCAAAAATGTTTTGCTCCATTGGTGTAGCTAGGAGGATACAATGACGGGCAACTCTTCCTCCCCTCGTTCGTTTTTCTCGGAAAAAAATGTTGCATTTTCTGAGTTTCATGTCTGTTCATGTTAGTTTCGCAAGCGACATCTATGCGTGCCGCGTGTGAGCTGCAGTTACTGTAAACTCTCAGTACCATTCATTTTAAACTTTTTTCTTGGCGTGTGCAAGCGTGTTTCATGTCCGCATATGTTTTATTTACACCCACTCTTTCTGTGGATATCGCTGAAATTGGCTTTCATTATGCCCCAACCCTTCGGATTGGGGCCTATAGGTTTGGGGTGTCCGTCCGTCTGTCCATCTGTCCGTCATCGCTTCATAACCCTATGATTTTTTTTGGAGGGGGGGCGGTTGGGGCCCGCTTGTGTTTCACAAATACTTACTTGTTTCTCATTATTTGATGCCCTTAAACTTGAGTGTGCTGTGGCCACCAAATTCTCCCAAATTCGCTTGGTTACGCCGTGTAGAGGCAGGTTCTTGAGTGATGCCATTTTATATGTTTCTGGGGTGTACAAGCGTGTGTCATGTGCGTACAAGTCTAATATACACTAAGTCTTTCCGTCAATATCGCTTAAACTGAGTTTCGTTTTTCACTGCTTGGTGACCTTAATCTTAATTGTGCTGTCTTTTTTTTTTTTTTTTTAGTTTCACTTTGACTGAAACTAATACTTCAAAAGTGCATTTTTGTATTAGCGCAAATAGGGAGGGTGCGCGACCTTCCCCACTCCTCCCTCCGCCCACCCCCCCCCCCCTCCCCTCCCCTCCCCGTCCCAAGAGCAAAATGCAATGATAAAGCCTATTAGTCATAAAAAAATGTTTAACACCGTTAAGCGTAAGATATTAGCACACGAGAACTCCCTCCCCCCTCTCCTATACACAACCGCTGCGAAATTGCGCATTAAAATGGGCTTATTTTATTCATTGCAGGACGCAATCCTTCAAAAATATATTGCTCTATTAGTGTAGCTAGTGGGAGACAATGACGTGCAAACCCCCCCCCCCTCCCTTTTTAAAAAAAAATATCGCTTTAACTGAAGTTCACTATCTCACTGTCCTTAATCGTGAGTATGCTTTGTTAAAAAAAAAGGAGAGAGAGAGAGAGAGAGAGAGAGAGAGAGAGAGAGAGAGAGAGAGAGAGAGAGAGAGAAATCGATTTAACGTTTTGGCACATCAAAACGGCTTTTTTTTTTCGAGCCAAAAATTGTAGTATTTGTACTGTTAAATTGGTGCAACAACGGGGTTGAGGGCATTCGGGGTAAACCCCACCCTTTCCCCAAAAAGCGAAATGCACTGGTAAAGTCTGGAAGTGAAAAGAAATTTTGCCGGCCAGATCCCCCTCACCCTTACTCCTCCTCTCTTGTACACGCCAACTGCGAAATTGACATTGATAAACACACCGAAACGGCTATTCGCAGTTGATTTGCTTGCATCTGTCAGCGGGCTAAAGCGAGACATTCTCACGCACATGTGATAGGCTGTGTCTTTTATATATTTTCGCTTTCGGAATTGAATGTAAAAAAAATCTACCGAGATTTTCATATACAACTTATGTCTGAAAAATCCCTAATAACGAAGTCAGATTTTTGGCGTACATTTCGCGAGTTGGACAAGAAATCGCGATTCCTCGTTTGTTTCCCGACATACCTGTATATGTGTGATTGTGTATTGTTGTGCGCTGTTTTATTTGTTTGAGCACTACTTTTATGATTGGCTTGCCTTGTTACTATTTACACGCGAAAACTGTCATATGTATCTTCCCATATATGCTTCCCAGATCCTCCCCCTCTCCATCCACACCCCGCCCCCTTCACTGCGGAATAGCCAGTGCAAACACGTATCAGAAGCTCTAAGTCACAGTAGATTTGCTTTGATCTGTGAACGGGCTAAAAGCTCGAGATTCCCACGCTCATGACAGGCTGACTGTATATTATTGTGCGCTGTTTTAATTGTGTGAGCACTACTTTTATGATTGACTTGCCTTGTTACTATTTACACGCGAAAACTGTCATATTTTTCTTCCCATATATGCTTCCCTGATCCTCTCCCCTCTCCATCCACACCCCCGCCCCCCTCCACTGCGGAATAGCCAGTTCAAACACGTATCAGAAGCTCTAAGTCGCAGTAGATTTGCTTTGATCTGTGAACGGGCTAAAAGCTCGAGATTCCCACGCTCATGACAGGCTGACTGTATATTATTGTGCGCTGTTTTAATTGTGTGAGCACTACTTTTATGATTGACTTGCCTTGTCACTGTTTACGCGCGAAATAATCCGTCATTTTGTAATGGTTTTCTGCCATTAAAATGCTTGTTTGGCGATATTTTTTAGCTTGTGTTAGTTTATAAAAAAAATATGCAAGGTTTGGAATGAAATTATCTGCGAAACACTACACTGTGTACATGAACTTGAATGTTTTTTTTTTTTTTTTTTTGACTCAGTATATGCAAATTAACTTGTCACGAGGTGTATGCGCGCGGCTTTGTTCTTGGTAGCATCACTTCAATGCAGAAAGCGTCCAGGTTACATGTGGATAATTTTTGAAAAACTTAAAAGTGGATAAAAAGTTAATGAGGATATGCCTAAAGGTAAATACACACATTTTGTGAATCACGTGAAAATGTTTGTTTAGCGTATTTGGTGTGATTTGTGACATTTTTTTAAGAATGTGTAAGATGCTGCTGTAAAAATACAGGCTTACTTGTAAGGGCGGCATTTTTTTGAGCTAGCATGCCTTGTCAGTTTACGGATTTAAATGTCGAGAAATGTTCGCTCAGAAAATTGTTGCTCAGTTTTGCTTGAAAATGCTGTCGATGTCTGTTCATGGATTTCTTGGTGTACAATTTTTGGTAAGTAGCCACTGCTGGAAGCTAACTTTTTTAGGCCCGGGTCCTTGGGACCCGTGTCTTTGAAAAAGGAAGGTCCAAAGCTATTTAGGGAGGATCCGAACCGTGTTAAGATAAAATAGGGCGCAAGAAGACCTGATTTTTTGCGGCTCTGTCGGACTCTGGGTAGCCAAAAAGGAGGGTCTCGGACCCCCGCCAATTTCCAGCCCTGTTAATACGTACACAGACTTTTGCCAATTTTAAACCCCTGCCCTGAACGCAGTCCGGATGCTTTGACCCCCCCCCCCCCCTCTCCGTCTTGAACGCTTAAAGAATAAGCCAATTCGCACTTAGCTTTTAGCGGAAATTTTTTGCGTTTCGGCTGAATTCAGGTGGGATTAGGATGTAAATGATAGAAAACAAACGGCATGGATGGTCTCTTAGAATGTAAAAAAAATCGGTCAATTTCGCGCAGTTATAGCTTATGCTGTCGGGTCATACCTAAGATTTGGATTCCTTCTTGCTAGTCCGTGAGGGACTCCATGTACAACGGTTAGAGAGATTTTGAATGCCTCATATCAGGATAATGTGGCAGGGGGCCCCGATATGGCCATATAACAGTAAAAAAAAGATCGAAAATCACAATGCTACACAAAATGTATCCCGTCACTTGTCGGTTTGTTTCGCTAAGATTTATGGATTGTGGTGTCTTTATTTCAAATTCCCAATATATTCAGCTAATGATATTTCTCTTATTGCTTTCACAGATGCTGCGGAAAAAAGGGTGGATTAAAAAGGCCAAGGTCTCAGAACAGTCCGTTGATCTGCAGCGCTACCGAACAGGTGACGTTGTTCTTCACATGTACAGAAGGAAGTGGTGGCCTGCACGTGTGGAAGGCCGGGACCCTGACGGAAGTATAGAAGTCTCGTTTTGCGGTTTTGACTTTGCGTAAGTTCTTAAACATTTTTTTATTGCTTTCCTTTCCAGGTCGTGGACGTCCTTTTATTGCTTTCCTTTCCAGGTCGTGGACGTCCTGTAAACCAGGTTGATTTAGATTCCCTTTTGTTTTGCATGTTCTTGTGGAGTGATGACGTCCTATTCGCAGAAATTATACTTGTGTAGAGTTGAAAGACCAGTGTATTGTAGCATTTTTTTGCTCCTGTAATAACTGAAATAAAAACTGGACAACGACAGAAGTGACGTCCTTCTTACAGCAGCTGAGAGTGATACATTCTTTCATTTTTAGTCCGGAGAAAGTTTACGATCCCAGGAAGCTCAAACCGTTTCCTGTGGCTGTGGGAATTGGTAATATGTTATTAAGAAATGACAGATTTTTTTCCTTCCCTGTGATTGGATTAAATGTCTGTTTTGTCGTTTTATAGTTTGCCAGTCTCCGTTTCTGTTGAGTTTTGCATGATAGTGCTTCATAAGTTTGCAGGTTCGATTATCTAGCCGAAAGCATCAGACCCGAAAAACTTGTATTTTTTCAGTATCTTAGATGAAGTGCTGAATCCCTCTATTGCCAGTTGCACGCTCTCATTGCTAAACGGACTGTATATACAAGATTTTACTTATTCCTTATACCACCTATTTTTAAATTTGCCCTTCGGTATCGGTTCTCTCTGTAACTTGCGTGGAAGGGAAATTGAAATGACCATTGTGTACGTGTAATTTTTGTGCTCAGGCCTTGGAATGATAAGAAGGTATCGTTTTCCTTTACGCACAGTGTGTTTTCGCATGGTTTTTGGGAATGATTTATGTGCGTCTAAATTTATATGGAATGAAATGTGGAATGATTCAGCATTCCGTCATTTTTTTCTGCAGACGAGGTGTGTAAAAATCCCGGTAAGGGATACATCAGGGCCTGGGCAGAAGCCGCAAAGAGGTTATGCGGCAAGGATCAGAGCCACTTGACCCATTTTGTGGGTGAAATTGTTGGGGGACCGCTTAAAGATAGTGATGACAGTTCGGATATTAACCAAGCCTGTAGACAGATTAAGAAAGCAGCGGAAAATATCCCTGCGCCGATTTCAGGTAATTACAAGTGGAAGAATATAGAACATATATTTTGCTTGACGCGTATTTCTCGTTTCATTCGACATTTTTTTGGTTTGTGTGAGTGTGATCCGAAGGGCAGTTTCGTTATTTTACTGAACCGGAACTTGTAAGACTGAAGCGAAACGGACTGTTGTCAGAATTTTGAACGTGCATGTCCTGTGCGGCTAAGCTTTAAATTGTTCAAGGATGAAATAAGGACGTTATAGTTTATGACTCGGCTGTTACATTAGAATGAAACATTGGCATTTGAAGAAAATTAACCACAGAGTTTAAATTAATTTTAAAAACATCTGTTCATTTCGCTTGCACAGATTAAATGGTTTACATTTTCATACAATATCCCCGTTGCAGCGATCAAAAGCCATGACACAGAAGTTACGGCCACCGTTGGGGAGGGGGTGGCGCAATCCGAAGAACGTAGTTCGGGCAGCGATTGCGTCATTACAGGCGTTGATACCACGTCAAAAGAGCTTTGTGAGAGACCAAAGGGAAGAGGGGGAACACACACATTCATCGCAGGGCGAGAAAGACACAATACTCTCAGCGAATGCGGAATCGGCTGTTGAAGGGGCGTCTTCTGAGTTGCTGGGTAAGTGATGCTTTTGCATTTATAAAGGGTAAGAATTGTTGCTGAGATGTGTCGGAAGGAGTATCGTGATATATGTAGCACTTGTGCAGATTTGGTCAAGCCAACCAGATGTTGGCATTTTAAAGAATTCAAAACATTTTTCGTGCGTTATGATTGTCGGCGAAACGGACTGCTTATCAATGCCCACTGTTGTGATTCCGGAAGACCTGGAGGGCAATTACTGCTGCTGTCCTATTTGGATTTTGTATGTGAAATCCTGCTTAGGCATTGCTTAAGCACTACCTGAGCAGGATTTCACTTGCAAAATCCAAGTACGGCAGCAGCAGTAGTGGCCCTCCAGGTCTTCGCTTATATCACATAAATGGATTTACCATTTGCTTGTGTAACTCTCATGTCTGTCATTTTGTTTTGTTGCAGAAGCTGCTGGACTTGCAGGATGGTAGAGAGGCCTGGAGGGGTAGATGCGGATGTATTTGCTGGACATGAAATTGCGACATGTGTTTTGAGGGATGTGGTAGAGCATTACCTGTGGGGAATATGTGGCCTATGCACACTGCTCTAGTTTGCATTTGACTTTTCTCTTATGAAGTGACCGACTGTAAATTTATGAAAGTGGCGGCGATGGGTAGTACGGGCAAGTTTCCTGTGACAGGGTCACAAAAGCTGCCAAGTTTGCCGATGTATTTAAAAAAAAAATACTTGCTTCGTAGATTTCGCGTGGATGCACTATATTTCGCATGGCTATGGGTGTGTACGTAAACTTCGCTTGTCAGTTCGAAAGCTTTTAAACTGTGTTATTTGCAATTCACTTTCTCACACCAAGTGACCGACTTTGTAAGTACAAAACCATGCGAAATGTGCGAGCATCAAAGTGTAGTTATTCACAGAAACATCGACAAAATTTTCCAAGCCTGAGACCCTGTCACAAACATGGTTGTGGACGTACATTTCGCATGTGATATTTTAGGACACAGGGGTAAAGTTCAGTTGCGGGCATACCTTTCAAATTTTTACAAGAAACAAAAAGGGCGGATGAAGCTTCAGATCCGTTTAAAAAAAGAGATTATTTTGGGGACATTTCGCTGTGGTGTGGTGTTTTTGGGATTCTGTTTTGGTTTACACAAATGCGGGGAATTTTCTTTGTATCACTTTTCCCATGCAGTTCATTGTTCTAATACGAAGTGACCGACTTTAAATTTTTAAGCGTCGTGGGGTTGGGTAGTACGGGCAATTTTCATGTAACGGGGTTTCAAAACCTAACAGATTGACCGAAGTATTTAAGAAGTGTTTTGGTTCGTACATTTTGCATGGTTATGTGCGTTCGCGTATCAAATGAAAGTTTCAATGTGTTATTTGCATTTAATTTTTCTCGTATAAAGTGACCGACTGTAAATTTATGAAAGTGGCGGCGATGGGTAGTACGGGCAAGTTTCATGTGACAGGGTCACAAAAGCTGCCAAGTTTGTCGATGTGTCAAAAAACGAAATTCTTGCTTCGTAGATTTCGCGTGGTTGCACTACATTTCGCATGGGTGTGGATGTGTGCATGCATTTCGCTTGTCAGTTCGAAAATATTTTAAATTTATGAGCGTTGCGAGATTGTGTAGTACGAGAAAATGATATGTGACAGGGTCTCAAAACGTGCAAATTTTGCTGATGTTTCTGTGAGTAAGAACAATTTGGTGTTCGCACATTTCGCATGGTTGTGTACGTACATTTGGCTTGTCAATTCGAAAGCTTTAACTGCGTTAATTGCAGGTCTTTTTTCTCACACCAAGTGACAGACTTTGGTACGTACAAAACCATGCGAAATGTGCGAATACCAAATTGTTCTAATTAAGAGAAACATCGGCAAAATTTTCGAAGTTTGAGACCCTGTTACATACATGGTTGTGGACGTACATTTCGCATGTGATATTTTAGGACACAGGGACATAGTTCAGTTGCGGGCATACCTTTCAAATTTTTACAAGAATAATAAAAGGGCGGATGAAGCTTCAGATCCGTTTAAAAAAAAGAAACTGTTTTGCTGACATTTCGCTGTGATGTCATGTTTGTGGGATTCTGTTTTGGTTTACACAAGTGCGGGGAGTTTTTTTTTTTTTTGTCAGTTTTTCCATGCAGTTCACTGTTCTTATGCGAAGTGACCGACTTTTAATTTATGAACGTCACGGGGCTGGGTAGTATGGACAATTTTCATGCAGCTTGGTCTCAAAACCTGCCAAATTTGCCGAGGTATTAAGAAGTGTTTTGGTTCGTACATTTCGCATGGTTATGTGCGTTCGCGTATCAGATTTCATTGTGTTATTTGCATTTGATTTTTCTCGTATAAAGTGACCGACTGTAAATTTATGAAAGTGGCGGTGATGGGTAGTATGGATAAGTTTCATGTGACAGGGTCACAAAAGCTGCCAAGTTTGTCGATGTGTCAAAAAAACGAAATTCTTGCTTCGTAGATTTCGCGTGGTTGCACTACATTTCGCATGGTTGTAGATGTGTGCGTACATTTCGCTTGTCTGTTCGAAAGTATTAGCTGTGTTATTTGCAGTTCACTGCTTTTATAAGAAGTAGCCGACTTTAAATTTATGAGCTTTGCGAGATGATGTAGTACGAGAAAATGATATGTGACAGGGTCTCAAAACTTGCAACTTTTGCTGATGTTTCTGTGAGTAAGAACAATTTGGTGTTCGCACATTTCGCATGGTTGTATACGTACATTTGGCTTGTCAATTCAAAAGCTTCAACTGCGCTAATTGCAGGTCTTTTTTCTCACACCAAGTGACAGACTTTGGTACGTACAAAACCATGCGAAATGTGCGAATACCAAAATGTTCTAATACACAGAAACATCGGCAAAATTTTCGAAGTTTGAGACCCTGTTACATACATGATTGTGGACGTACATTTCGCATGTGATATTTTAACACAGGGACAAAGTTCAGTTGCGGGCATACCTTTCAAATTTTTACAAGAAAAATAAAAAGTCGGATGAAGCTTCAGATCCGTTTAAAAAAAAAAAAACTGTTTTGCGGACATTTCGCTGTGATGTCATGTTTGTGGGATTCTGTTTTGGTTTACACAAGTGCGGGGAGTTTTTTTTTTTTTGTCAGTTTTTCCATGCAGTTCACTGTTCTTATGCGAAGTGACCGACTTTTAATTTATGAACGTCACGGGGCTGGGTAGTATGGACAATTTTCATGCAGCTTGGTCTCACAACCTGCCAAATTTGCCGAGGTATTAAGAAGTGTTTTGGTTCGTACATTTCGCATGGTTATGTGCGTTCGCGTATCAGGTTTCAGTGTGTTATTTCCATTTGATTTTTCTCGTATAAAGTGACCGACTGTAAATTTATGAAAGTGGCGGTGATGGGTAGTATGGATAAGTTTCATGTGACAGGGTCACAAAAGCTGCCAAGTTTGCCGATGAATTTAAAAAAAAGAAATACTTGCGTCGTAGATTTCGCGTGGTTGCACTACATTTCACATGGTTGTGTATTAGCGTACATTTTGCTTGTCAGTTCGAAACTTCTCTGTTCGGAGTGACCAATTTCAAAGTTTACGAACGTTGCGAGATTGGGTAGTACAAGCAAAGGGTATCTGACAGAGCCTCAAAACTTGGAAATTTTGCCGTTGTTGCCGTGATTAAGAAAATTTTGGTGTTCGCACATTTCGCATGGTTGTGTGCGTACATTTCGCATGTCAGTTTGAAAGTTTTATTTGCAGTTCACTTTTCTCATACGAAGTCATCGACTTTAGTACGTACACAACCATGCAAAATGTGCGAACACCAAAATGTGCTTATTTAAAGAAACATCGGCAAAATTTTCAAAAGTTTGAGACCGTGTCACATACATGGTTGTTATACGTTCATTTCGCATGATTGTGTATAAACGCGCATTTCGCTTGTCAGTTCGAAAGTTTTACCTGTTATTTGCAGTTCATTGTTCTTATACGAAGTGACCGACTTTAAATTTATGAACGTCGCGAGAAGGGCGTACGCGCAAACGTGACAGGGTTTCAAAACTTGGAAATTTGCCGATGTTTCCGTGCTTAAAAAATTTTGGTGTTCGCACATTTCGCATGGTTTTTCATGTAGCTTTTGTACGTACTTTTCGCATGTCAGTTTGAAAGTTTTAATTGTGTTATTTTCAGTTCATTTTTCTTATACGAAGTCACCGACTTTAAATTTATGAACGTCACGAGATGGGGTAGTACACCCAAGTTGTGTTGCAGGGTCTCTAAACCTGCAAATTTTGTGCATGGTTGTGTACGTACATTTCGCATGTTAGTTTGAAAGTTTCAGCTGTGTATTTTGTTTTCTTTAGGAAGCTTTTATGTGGTTTATATCTCATTGCCTCACGTTTTTTCGGCCTATCATTAAATTTTAATTAGTGCACATAACACTGAGCTTGAAAATAAGATAGAGTTGGTTATTTACACATCACGGTTATATCAGTAAAGGATTTTGTTGTTTTATTTTTCCTGTATTTTGGTTTTATTTTAAAAGAGTTTTGTTTTTAAACATTCATCTGTATAAATCTATGTTTTTTAAAATTCATCTGTTTGAATATCTTTTGTACTGCTTTTCAATATTTTGTAACTCTTCAATTAATGTTAAATAGTTTATGTATAAAAATGAAAGAAAATAAATATTACAGGGGGTTATGGTGTAAATAAAAGAAAACAAACTCTACGCTTGTTTGGCTTTTGTTTAGTGTTTCCCTAATATTCATTTACAGAAAGCACGTGGCCTTTGTTTATAAACAAAATCGGTTTGTTTACATTTTTTACACAGTCTCATTTCACAGCAAACTCACAGTTGTAGATATCAAAAAATGGTGTAAAATATGCAAATTATGTAAACAAAATATTCCGTTTCGCAGGGTTCATGCTTTGTTAAATTTCTCTTAATCTTGTGTCTTTTATATATTTTCGCTTTCGGAATTGAATGTAAAAAAAATCTACCGAGATTTTCATATGCAACTTATGTCTGAAAAGTCCCTAATAACGAAGTTAGATTTTTGGCGTACATTTCGCGAGTTGGACACGAAATCGCGATTCGTCGTTTGTTTCCCGACATACCTGTATATGTGTGTATGTACGTGTGTAAACTTTTACTTAAAATGCTTCTTCTCCTTCAGTTTTGATCGGATTCCTCTCAAATTTTACACGAATGTTCTTTAGGTATACCTCTCTTTAAAAATTTTTTTTTTTTGGCGATCCGCCAAAAATTGGCCAAATGGGGGGCATTTCAAATTTTTCGATTACCAATTTTCAAAATGCTTCTTCTCCTTCAGTTTTGATCGGATTCCTCTCAAATTTTACACGAATATGCCCCAGGTAGACCTCTTTTGAAAAATTACTCATTTTGGCGATCCGCTAAAAATTGGCTAAATAGGGGACATTTTTTAATTTTTTGGTATCAAATTTTCAAATTGCTTCTTCTCCCACAATTTTGATCGGATTCCTTTCCAATTTTGGATATTTGTTCTCAAGGTAGACCTGTCTTGAAAAATTACTCGTTTTGGCGATCCACCAAAAATTGGCCAAATGGGGGAAATTTGTAATTTTGTGGTTGCCAATTTTCAAAATGCTTGTTCTCCCACAATTTTGATCAGATTTTCTTCAAATTCTGCACGAATATTCCCTGGGTAGGCCTCTTTTGTAAAATTACTCATTTTGGCGATCCGCCAAAAATTGGCCAAATGGGGGACATTTCTTAATTTTTTGGTGTCCAATTTCCAAATTGCTTCTTCTCCCACAATGTTGATCGGATTCCTTTCCAATTTTGGATAGTTTTTCCCTAGGTAGACCTCTCTTGAAATATTACTCTTTTTGGCGAGACGCCAAAAATTGGCTAAATGGGGAACATTTGTAATTTTGTGGTTGCCAATTTTCAAAATGCTTCTTCTCCCACAATTTTGATAAGATTTTCTTCAAATTTTGCAAGAATATTCCTTATGTAGGCCTCATTTTGGCGATTTGCCAAAAATTGGCCAAATGGGGGACATTTTTTTATTTTTTGGTGTCAAATTGTCAAATTGCTTCTTCTCGCACAATTTTATTCGGATTCCTTTTAAATTTTTGTTGGTTGTTCTCAAGATAGACCTCTCTTGAAAAATTACTCTTTTTGGCGAGACGCCAAAAATTGGCTAAATGGGGGACATTTGTAATTTTGTGGTTGCCAATTTTCAAAATGCTTCTTCTCCCACAATTTTGATAAGATTTTCTTCAAATTTTGCAAGAATATTCCTTATGTAGGCCTCATTTTGGCGATTTGCCAAAAATTGGCCAAATGGGGGACATTTTTTAATTTTTTGGTGTCAAATTGTCAAATTGCTTCTCCTCGCACAATTTTATTCGGATTCCTTTTAAATTTTTGTTGGTTGTTCTCAAGATAGACCTCTCTTGAAAAATTACTCTTTTTGGCGAGACGCCAAAAATTGGATAAATGGGGGACATTTGTAATTTTGTGGTTGCCAATTTTCAAAATGCTTCTTCTCCCACAATTTTGATAAGATTTTCTTCAAATTTTGCAAGAATATTCCTTAGGTAGGTCTCTTTTGAAAATTTAGTCGTTTTGGCGATCCGCCAAAAATTGGCCAAATGAGGGACATTTTTAAATTTTTTGGTGTCAAATTGTCAAATTGCTTCTTCTCGCACAATTTTAATCGGATTCCTTTTCAGTTTTTTGTTGGTTGTTCTCAAGGTAGGCCTCTCTTGGAGAATTACTTTTTTTGGCGATCGGCCAAAAATTGGCCAAATGGGGGATATTTGTAATTTTGTGGTTGCCAATTTTCAAAATGCTTCTTCTCCCACAATTTTCATAAGATTTTCTTCAAATTTTGCAACAATATTCCCTAGGTAGACCTCTTTTGAAAAATTACTTATTTTGGCGATCCGCCAAAAATTGGCCAAATGGGGGACATTTTTTAATTTTTTGGTGTCAAATTTTCAAATTGCTTCTTCTCCCACAATTTTGATCGGATTCCTTTCCAATGTTTGTTAGTTGTTCTCAAGGTAGATCTCTCTTGAAAAATTACTTTTTTTGGCAATCCGCCCAAAATTGGCCAAATAGGGGACATTTGTAATTTTGTGGTTGCCAATTTTCAAAATGCTTCTTCTCCCACAATTTTGATCAGATTTTCACCAAATTTTGCACGAATATTCCCTAGGTAGACCTCTTTTGAAAAATTACTCATTTTGGCGATCCGCAAAATATTGGCCAAATGGGGGACATTTTTTAATTTTTTTGTGTCAAATTTTCAAATTGCTTCTTCTCGCACAATTTTGATCGGATTCTTTTCCAATTTAGGATACTTGTTCTCTAGGTAGACCTCTCTTGAAAAATTACTCTTTTTGGCGATCCGCCAAAAATTGGCCAAATGGAGGACATTTGTAATTTTGTGGTTGCCAATTTCCAAATTGCTTCTTCTCCCACAATTTTGATCGCATTCTTTTCCAATTTTGGATACTTGTTTTCTAGGTAGACCTCTCCTGAAAAATTACTCTTTTTGGCGATCCGCCAAAAATTGGCCAAATGGGGGACATTTGTAATTTTGTGGTTGCCAATTTTCAAAATGCTTGTTCTCCCACAATTTTGATCACATTTTCTTCAAATTTTGCACCAATATATCCTGGGTTGACTTCTTTTGAAAAATTACTTGTTTTGGCGATCTGCCAAAAATTTGCTAAATGGGAGACATTTTTTAATTTTTTGGTGTCAAATTTTCAAATTGCTTCTTCTCCCACAATTTTGATAGCATTCTTCTCCAATTTTGGATACTTGTTCTCTAGGTAGACCTCTCCTGAAAAATTACTCTTTTGGCGATCCGCCAAATATTGGTCAAATGGGGGACATTTGTAATTTTGTGGTTGCCAATTTTCAAAATGCTTCTTCTCCCACAATTTTGATCAGATTTTCTTCAAATTTTGCACGAATACTCCCCAGGTAGGCCTCTTTTGAAAAATTACTCATTTTGGCGATCCGCCAAAAATTGGCCAAATGGGAGGTATTTTTTAATTTTTTCCCCTTAAAAGACTTGAAAGAATGACTCCTCATCAGCCACAACTACACCGATCAAGTGAGCGAATATTTTCTCCGTTCAGTTACGGCTTTTTTCGTAACCGCTGTCTGCGAATTTGATCATGATTTTGTCTGTGATTCTTAGATATATATTCTGTAGGTCACGGCTGGTCACCATGTCCCTGGACATGCTTGTTTTGTATTGGTTTTAAAAAAAGCATTTACATGACGTGACACTTCTGTTATCATTTATCAGCGTTGGAAGTGTTTCATCTGTGAATTATTTATTCGGCGCCATGCCAAATATTCAGATAAACTTATCCTCCAGAAGACCACTTTCAGTACAGTGTACTTATTTTGCCTTACTTGCAAATATTTTTACCTTGAAATTTCGTACACCCGACTGGCTTGCCGAGTTTTGTTCCTTTGAATTTTTTTTAACCCGGCTGAGTCAGTTCTTTTTGGCGATTTACTGACCCGGTCTAGATATGAGAAACCAGTTGAATTTTTTTCCGGCACTATTTAATATCAAAATAGCAATAGTTATCGTGTTGTTTGTAACACCGGAATTATTGTTAGCAATAGTACATGTGTTATTGGTAAGAGCACAGTTATTGTTGGCAATAATTGTTGTGATTTTTGTTAGAGTACATTGATTGTTAACAATAATTTTTGTGTGTTGTTCGTAACAGCAGAACTATTGCTGGCAATAAATATTGTGTTGTCGGAAACAACACAGTAGTAGTTAGCAATAACTTGATGTGTTGTTTGTGACAGGGCCGGCGTTGTTTGCCTTGACGATAATTTAGATAGCAATTGTTTTTCCCCACAAGAGATAATTGTCATAGAAAGTCCTTGTAATCGCTGACCAGTGACGATGAAGAGTGCCAGAAACGCTGTCGAGCTCTTTGCACTATTTTCTCACGTGAAAGCCGTAGAAATCTCTTTGCCCTATTTTCTCATGTGACAGTGGATGGAGCCTCTTTGCACTATTTTTTCACGTCATTGTGGATGGAGCCTCTCTGCACTATTTTCTCACGTGACAGTCTTTGCACTATTTTCTCACGTGACAGTCTTTGCACTATTTTATCACGTGACAGTCTCTGCACTATTTTTTCACGTGATTGTGGATGAAGCCTCTTTGCACTATTTTATCACGTGACAATCTTTGCACTATTTTTTCACGTGACAGTGGCAGAAGCCTCTCTGCCCTGTTTTCGCGCATGACAGCTGCAGAAGGTCGGGTGTCTTCTTTTTTCCTCCCTTTTCACATTATAGTGAGTTATTTTGCAATTTTCGACAATGCGTATTTGTGCCTATTTTGGAGAAACTTGTTATGCGTAGATTTACATCTTGTCCATCCACCATTATATGTACGGCCTTGAGAAATGGATTGTTATGCCGATTTTGTGTTTGTTTGAGGCTGATTTTTTTTTTATTTGAGCTTGTAGTAGCCATGTGATTTGCAACAATATATATATATATATATATACCGTATTATACTTAATTCAGTTTCATATATGTAAATAAATAAATAAAAAAATGCAGGAAATACTTATGATGTCTGCGTGCTTACAGATATGCAGCACCCTGGTGCAGATGAACTCACAAGTTGATTCGGCTATCGCGGGTCGGCCGAAAATCCAAGCCTTCATGAAAAAACGTAAGATATCTCCCCTCCCCCCCGCTCCCAGCACACACAAAAACACTTTGTGTATTTCCTCAGAATTAAAAAAAAAAGTCAACTGCTGTAAGAGTTTTGGAAGAACCCGTTTAAAGCCATACGTGGTGTGTGGTGTATTGTCGGACATGATGTGATGACGTCACGTGATAGCAGCACGGTGTGTGGTGTATTGTCGGACATGATGTGATGGCGTCACGTGATAGCGGCGTGGTGTGTGGTGTATTGTCGGACATGATGTGATGACGTCACGTGATAGCAGCACGGTGTGTGGTGTATTGTCGGACATGATGTGATGACGTCACGTGATAGCGGCGTGGTGTGTGGTGTATTGTCGGACATGATGTGATGACGTCACGTGATAGCAGCACGGATTGTGGTGTATTGTCGGACATGATGTGATGACGTCACGTGATAGCGGCGTGGTGTTTGATGTATTGTCGGACATGATGTGATGGCGTCACATGATAGCGGCGTGGTGTGTGGTGTATTGTGGGACATGATGTCATGACGTCACGTGATAGCAGCACGGTGTGTGGTGTATTGTCGGACATGATGTGATGGCGTCACGTGATAGCGGCGTGGTGTGTGGTGTATTGTCGGACATCATGTGATGGCGTCACTTGATAGCAGCACGGTGTGTGGTGTATTGTCGGGCATGATGTGATGACGTCACGTGATAGCAGCACGGTTCGTGGTGTATTGTCGGACATGATGTGATGGCGTCACTTGATTGCGGCGTGGTGTGTGGTGTATTGTCGGACATGATGTGATGGCGTCACGTGATAGCAGCACGGTGTGTGGTGTATTGTCGGATATCATGTGATGGCGTCACGTGATAGCAGTACGGTATGTGGTGTATTGTCGGACATGATGTAATGACGTCACGTGATAGCAGTACGGTGTCTGGTGTATTGTCGGGCATGATGTGATGACGTCACGTGATAGCAGTGTGGTATGTGGTGTGTTGTCCGGCATCATATGATGGCGTCACGTGATAGCTGCGTGGTGTTTGGTGTATTGTCGGGCATGATGTGATGACGTCACGTGATAGCAGGACGGTGTTTGGTGTATTGTCGGACATGATGTGATGACGTCACGTGATAGCAGCATGGTGTGTGGTGTATTGTCGGACATGATGTGATGACGTCACGTGATAGCAGCACGGTGTGTGGTGTATTGTCGGACATGATGTGATGGCGTCACGTGATAGCAGGACGGTGTTTGGTGTATTGTCGGATAACATGTGATGACGCCACGTGATAGCAGCACGGTGTGTGGTGTATTGTCGGACATGATGTGATGACGTCACGTGATAGCAGGACGCTGTTTGGTGTATTGTCGGACATGATGTGATGACGTCACGTGATAGCAGCACGGTGTGTGGTGTATTGTCGGACATGATGTGATGACGTCACGTGATAACAGTACGGTGTGTGGTGTATTGTCGGACATGATGTGATGACGTCACGTGATAGCGGCGTGGTGTGTGGTGTATTGTCGGACATGATGTGATAACGTCACGTGATAGCAGCACGGTGTGTGGTGTATTGTCGGACATGACGTGATGACGTCACGTGATAGCAGCGTGGTTCCGTCTTTACTGTGTGTTGCAGTGGGTGACCTTGAGAGGCTGCTGGATCCCACGTACACGGAGCGGCTGACGCTGTCTGACGAAGCCAAGGCCGAGATCATCCTGGCAGGTAACACGTGATCGGGTAACACGTGAGTTAACCGTAAGGCGGGTAACACGTGAGCTAATCGTAAGGCGGGTAACACGTTAGTCAATCGTAAGGCGGGTAACACGTGAGTCAATCGTAAGGCGGGTAACACGTGAGTCAATCGTAAGGCGGGTAACACGTGAGCTAACCGTAAGGCGGGTAACACGTGAGCCAATCGTAAGGGGGGGGGGTAACATGTGATCGGGTAACATGTGAGTAGATCGTAAGGCGGGTAAAACGTGAGCCAGTGGTAAAGTGGGGAACACGTGAGCCAGGTGGAAGACACGTGACCGGGCCAATCATCCTACCAGATAACACGTGAGCCAATCGTAAGGCAGGTAACACGTGATCGGGCAGATCTTACTGGCAGGTGACACGTGATCGGGCAGACCTTACTGGCAGTTAACACGTGATCGGGCAGACCTTACTGGCAGGTATCACTTGATCGAGCAGACCTTACTGGCAGGTGGCACGTGATCGGGCAGACCTTACTGGCAGGTAACACGTGATCGGGAAGACCTTACTGGCGGGTAACACGTGATCGGACAGACCTTACTGGCAGGTAACACGTGATCGGGCAGACCTTACTGGCAGGTAACACGTGATCGGGAAGACCTTACTGGCGGGTAACACGTGATCGGGCAGACCTTACTGCAGGTGACACGTTATCGGGCAGACCTTACTGGCAGGTGACACGTGATTGGACAAACCTTACTGGCAGGTAACACGTGATCGGACAGACCTTACTGGCAGGTAACACGTGATCGGGCAGACCTTACTGGCAGGTGACACGTGATTGGGCAGACCTTACTGGCAGGTGACACGTGATTGGACAGACCTTACTGGCAGGTAACACGTGATCGGGCAGACCTTACTGGCAGGTAACACGTGATCGGGCAGACCTTACTGGCAGGTGGCACGTGATCGGGCAGACCTTACTGGCAGGTGGCACATGATCGGGCAGACCTTACTGGCAGGTGGCACGTTATCGGGCAGACCTTACTGGCAGGTGGCACGTGATCGGACAGACCTTACTGGCAGGTGACACGTGATCGGGCAGACCTTACTGGCAGGTAACACGTGATCGGGCAGACCTTACTGGCAGGTAACACGTGATCGGGAAGACCTTACTGGCGGGTAACACGTGATCGGGCAGACCTTACTGCAGGTGACACGTTATCGGGCAGACCTTACTGGCAGGTGACACGTGATTGGACAAACCTTACTGGCAGGTAACACGTGATCGGACAGACCTTACTGGCAGGTAACACGTGATCGGGCAGACCTTACTGGCAGGTGACACGTGATTGGGCAGACCTTACTGGCAGGTGACACGTGATTGGACAGACCTTACTGGCAGGTAACACGTGATCGGGCAGACCTTACTGGCAGGTAACACGTGATCGGGCAGACCTTACTGGCAGGTGGCACGTGATCGGGCAGACCTTACTGGCAGGTGGCACATGATCGGGCAGACCTTACTGGCAGGTGGCACGTTATCGGGCAGACCTTACTGGCAGGTGGCACGTGATCGGACAGACCTTACTGGCAGGTGACACGTGATCGGGCAGACCTTACTGGCAGGTGGCACGTGATCGGGCAGACCTAACTGGCAGGTGACACGTGAGCAACGCGTAAGGGAGGTAAGCCGATGACCAGGTCAATTATCCTGGAGGTAAGACATGGTCAGTATATAAGTAAAACTCTTCAAGCAGTGAGCTATTTCACTACATTGTTGTATGGAACTTTTTTTGTCCTTCTTCCATTTCTCCCGTAATTTTAATGGAAGAAAGTATTTCTTCCGCATCGGAAGAAAACGGGTAAAAAAAACGTATGGTTTTTTTTTCCCACCTGGGAGAAAATTGTCAAACGTGACCAATTACTGTGGAGGGTAGCACGTGACCAAACCAATCTTCCCAGAAGGTAACACGTGATTGGCCAATATTATTGGATGGTAACACATGATGGGTAATATTGGTGGGTAATGCGTGACTGTTACCTGTTCTCCGTTCTTTGCCATGGTTACGGGGGGGGGGTGCATGGGGAGGGATGTATTTTTACACTGTAGTAGGTTTTGATTGGTGAGCAGAAGAGGAGATTTGTTTCATGTCACCGCAGCCTATTACATTGCTGTGGTTACGGGGGCAGCGAGTATTTTTGATATGGTGTGTGGGTGTTTTATTTTTGCAGACTGGCAGAGGAGGCTGCATCGTGTTGCCATTGTTATTGGGGCGGGGCTTGTATTAACACGATGTAATGGGAGCTTTCTGATTGGTAGAGGAGGTTGTAGCATGCCAGTAGAGGCTATTGTGTTGCCATGGTTACGGGGATAGGGCGGGGCCTATTTGTATACACTGTAATGGGAGCTTTCTAACTGACAGAGGAGGAGGTGCTGCGGGAACAGGCGCGGAATCTAGAAAAGGTCAAGGACATGAGTGACGTCATGAGCAGCGAGCACATGCGCCTGGCTCCGGCACTCACCTCAAAGCTGCAGGCGCTCAGCGAGGTGAGCACGCAATTGAGATTACTCCGCCGGACTATTTTCTTCTCGCAAGTAAAGAGTTAAAAGAGTCCTGCTGATTGTTTTGGGGAGTTTGGGTGACAGCTATTCACAAAGTGCTTCTGGATTAGTAGTGATGTGTGCTGCTTTGGGGAATGTGCTTTGTGAATGTGCTCTACTTGTTTCTGCGGACTGGTCTTTGAGATTGTTATTTATTCCCCACCGGTAGAACCTGTGGGGAATATATGCGAGCGACCGCGTGTCGGTCGGTCTGTCGGTCTGTCATCAAGCGCTTGTTAACACGATAACTTAAAAACACCTGCAAGGATTTTCATGAAACTTGGTATGTAGCTTCTAAGGGAACAAACACAGATCGGTATTGTAAATGGACCAGGTTCGTCGAAGGAAAATGCACCAACTAGACTTGGAAAATTTCAGCTCTTGACTGACTATTGATGGCCGTGTTTAACTGATGGGGGAACTGTGGGGAATATGTGGGCTATGCACACTGCTCTAGTTTCTTATTTCAGCAATGTCGATGCTTGACCATATTTATATTGTACAGTTCATATTTCTTAACTTTGACCCGGACTTGCTTTCTGTAAGCTACTTATTGGAGACCAGGATAGACGTGGGTTGAAAAATTCGCCTTTTGTGATCATGTGCAGTGAAAACCAGCCCCTTCACACATAATACTTGATGAGTGCTGCTGGTAAATGTCAGTCTTCGTCCATGCCCTGTGACTGCGGCTTAAGATCCCGATAAAAATCAACTGATTTGTTCAGGGTTTTGTCAAATGTTGGATTCAATGCTTTGTTCAGAGTTATAATGAATGTTTGGTTGAATGATTATTTGAATGTTTTGGCCACTGTTTGATTGATTGTTTGAAAGTTTGGTTGAATGTTTTGTTGAATGTTTTGTTAAATGTTTGATTGAATGTTTTGTTGAAAGTATGGTTGAGTAACGTTGGTACGATGGTGTGGTGGGCAGGTGCACATCAAGCTGCAGGATGTGACGGGCGAGCTGGATGTTTGGTTAAATGTTTGGCTGAATGTATGGTCAGTGTTGCCACATCATCCTTTTTTAAAAGGATTATCCTTTTTTTTGAAAAAGCCCGATTTTATCCTTTTTTTATCCTTAAATACTTTTTTTTATACTTTTTTTTTAATTTTCATCCTTTTTTTATACTTTTTTTTCGCTTTTCATCCTTTTTTTTTATTTTGATACCTTTTTTTTCATTTAATTTTTTCGTTCAAAATATCATTTTTTCCTAATTAGTTATATGTTTTTTTCTGCTATAATTTTTTCTCATCCTAGTCATAACCCATGATTAGGCCATAATATTAACCGCTCTTACACTGTATATGTAAGTAATTTCCAACTTTTTTTGCAGCGTCTATTGTTAAAATCAATACATCTGTAAAGAAAGGGTTTTTTTTTTCATGGAATTGAAACATATATTCTGTAAACGTATTCAATGTCTTATCACACTGTAAAATATCCAGTATTCTCAATGATGTTGAGTAGTTTTTTTTTTTCTTGAATGATTTTCAATAACTTCATTCTGTAAGATTGAGTTGCATGTCCCTAGGGACCACCGATAAAGTACGTACGTACCTTTTTTTTTAGACCAGCCGACCATGTCGGGCTGGTCTTATCACATCAATAGAGGGCTATCCGTCGTCTGTATGTACGTATGTACGTGTGTAAACTTTTACTTAAATTAAAATGCTTCTTCTCCCTCAGTTTTGATCGGATTCCTCTAGAATTTTAAACGAATGTTCTCCAGGTAGGCCTCTCTTTAAATTTTTTTTTGGCGATCCGCCAAAAATTGGCTAAATGGGGGCATTTAAAATTTTTCGGTTGCCAATTTTCAAATGGTTCTTCTCCCACAATTTTGATCGGATTCCTTTCCAATTTTGAACATTTATTCTCTAGGTAGGCCTGTCTTGAAAAATTATTTTTTTTTTTTTGGCGATCCGCTAAAAATTGGCTAAATGGGGGAATTTAAAAATATTAAGTACCAATTTTCAAAACTCTTCTTTTGGCACAATTTGACCGGATTCCTTTATAAATTTGTAAAGTACAATCAGGTATGCAAATATTTTTTAATCGCTGAGAAAACGAGCATTATAAATTCAGGGTTCCCGTTGCCGGGGTTTTTGTCCACTTTTGGGGCATTTTTAGCCCAGCTTACGTTACACGTAAGCTTGGGTATTCCTATCGGTCTGCGGATGGCGTCCGTTAGTTAGTTAGTGGTTGTTTATTTAGTAAACTTTGTTTCAAAATGCATCTCCTCCTACAATTTTGATCCGATGTCATTTATTTTTGGTGTGAGGCATCCCTAAGGGGTCGTGCATACGGCTTGTGCTTTTTCTAGTCGATCGGGTGATTTCTGAATTTTTTGAAAACTTTTAAAGAAAAATTTTTAAAATGTATCTCCTCCTACATTTTTGACCCGGTGTCATTTATTTTGAGGCTCGTGAGGCACCCATAAAGGCTTGTGCTTTATTAGTCGATCGGACAATTTTTGTATTTTGGGCAATTTTGTAAGCAAAAATTTCGAAAATAATTCAACATGCCTCTACTCCTACAATTTTGATTCGATGTCATTTATTTATGGTGTGGGGCATCCCTAAGGGGTCGTGCATACGGCTTATGCTTTTTTAGTTGATTGTGTGGTTTTTTAATTTTTGGAAAATTTTTGAAGAAAAATTTTAAAAATGTATCTCCTCCTACATTTTTGATCCGATGTCATTTTTTTTTTTTTGGGGGGGGGGGTATGAGGCACCCTAAAGGGTCGTGCATATGGCTTGTGCTTTTTAGTCGATCGGAAAAGTTTTGTATTTTTAGGGAGTTTTTGAAAAAAAAAAACTTCCATTTCTTTTTTTTTTTTTTTTTTGGTTTGATACATCGCTAAGGGGTTGAAAGAAACATGCGCACTGGTCCGAAATGCGAACCGCGCATCAACGCAACCTAAAGAAACAGGTACACTGGTCCGAAATGCCAACCGGATATCACCGCAAATTAAATAAACATGCACACTGGTCCGAATTGCGAACCGCACATCAACACAATATAAATAAACATGCGCATTGATCCGAAATAAGAACCGCACATCAACACAAGGTAAATAAACATGCGCACTGTTCCAAAATGAGAGCCGCGCATCAACGCAAATTAAATAAACATGCGCACTTGTCTGAATAAGAACCATGCATCAAGGCAAGTTACATAAATATGCGCACTGGTCTGAGCGTTGAAGGTATCTATGGCAGAGTATCCAGTCTACCAGAGATAGAAAAAATCTGTTTCCCATTTTTCTGGGAAAGAAATCTTTGTATTCATTTATCGGTCTATGTTCTGGTCCGATGCTAAATTAATTATTGAGCTATCTCTTTGCCGTCTCATCTTGTGAAGCCCAATTCTTCAGGGAAATTCCCTTGCTCGTGCACGGTGGAATTGGTGTTATTGCTTTTCGTAAGCTGGGACTTTGTCCTTGGACAAACTTGTTTACGAAATGACTCACTTTTTCGGAACCCACCGAGTTTTTCTGGACCTGACTGAGTCACACTTTCCCTTTTTGACTCACTTTCCTGAGAACCCAGCGCGAACCTTGAAATTACAAAAAAAAAATGATACAATATAATTAACATTAATGTTTTCTCGATCTTCAACAAAATATGAATTATCCTTTTTTTCATACTTTTTTTTCTTAAATTTATCCTTTTTTATCCTTTTTTTTATCCTTTTTTTCCTTGACGACTCCGTGGCAACACTGTGTATGGTTGAGTAACGTTGGTGCGGTGTTGTGGTGGGCAGGTGCACATCAAGCTGCAGGATGTGACGGGCGAGCTGGATGTTTGGTTAAATGTTTGGTTGAATGTATGGTTGAGTAACGTTGTTGTGATGGTGTGGTGGGCAGGTGCACATCAAGCTGCAGGATGTGACGGGTGAGCTGGATGTTTGGTTAAATGTTTGGCTGAATGTATGGTTGAGTAACGTTGATGTGATGGTGTGGTGGGCAGGTGCACATCAAGCAGCAGGATGCGACGGGCGAGCTGTCCGAGGACATCAAGGCCCTGCTGACGCAGTACAACAGTATTGTATCCTTGAAGCGGCAAAAAGGAAAAAAAAAATAAAGAAACAAAATGAATATCTGTCATGTAGATGTCACTCCAAAAAGTCGTATTGTGGTACTTTAATGCCTTGTTGGGGGTGGTGGGGGGGGGGGGGGAGTGATGAGTAGGTCATTGCTGCCGTAAGATTCCGCCTTTAAGCGTGTGGGTTCTGGGCATGTATTAAAAGCCAGAAAACACAAAAGTAACAATATACAAAAAAAAAATAAATAAATAAATGCAGAATAAAAAAATATATAATATCAAATAATAAATAAAAGTGAAATGAGTGAAAAAAATAAATACTGCTGTTGATGTGAAGACCTTAACGACGTTTCACAGATCACCTTAATGTCCAAACAATTTATACAGTGGGATGAGAATCTGACAAAACTAGAGGCGGCAAAATCTACCAAAGTACTCGATTGATGCCATTAGTAGAGTATACGCTAGTCACTGAGTTTTTTTTTTTTTTTTGTAGCTTAAGAACTGTAGTCGCAAGCTAAAAATAGAAACTAGATCGGTGAGCTTCTGTTTTTGTATTGTGTTGTTTTATCAATAGTTGCAGTTAAAATGGAATACATGTATACAATTTAAAATGCAAGGAGCAAAAATGTAAACAAATGCACGTGTTTCCGGAGGCGGCGTGTTTTTCACGCTGGGCGGAGCTACAAATTGATTGGTTGGGAACTCGCAAGATGGCGAAAGCTCATGATTTATCTTTATAGTTTGTTTTATGTTCAAAGTAAAAGTGTACTTGTACAGTTCACGTGTTACCCGAAAGCGAGTCTTGTTATGGTGTAAAATCAACGATGTCGAAAGAAGTTTGTAATGTCAATAATGTTATTTATGATTGGTTTCTGATTTATGAATGGCTCATACGTGTATTTGAATCTATTCTTGTACAAGTTTGAAGCTAACGCAAAAAGAAACAACAGGAAGTAAATTTGATAAATTTTTTTGGTACAAAAATACAGTTTATACAATTGGTTTCCACAAATATATTATATTTACCATTTCGGTGCGAACGTGACGCATTGTGCGAATTTTCAGACTTTGTTGCTACAGAATTTATTTCGCTTTGATTTTTAATGCATATTGTGCATATGCAAAACAGAAAATAAAACATATAAAACAGATTTTTTTTCACAACATAAACCGGTACTCTTATACCGCCATATACCGCCATATACCGCCTTATACCGCCATATACTTATATTGGTTGTGTACAGCTTGAAAATAAAAGAACCAAAATTTCAGATACAAAAAAGGGAAACCACAAATAAATTTTCTGAATAGAAAACTGAAAAATATTGATCTACCATTTAGCAACAATATATTGGACGTTGCTAAGCAACAAGAACGGTCTGCTCCTATAAAGCAAGCGATACGGAAACACCTTCCAGTTATTATTATTTTTTTTTTTTACTACGAACAACTACATGAATTCATTCTGAAATATCTTGCATGCATCTTCTCACCATGTTATCGTATTCGAATTTTTCTTTTTTTTTCCTTTTTCTTTTTCTCTTTTTTTCCTTTTGTTTCTTTCTTTTCTTCTTATTTTTATTTTTCGATTTTTTTTTGTCCTTTCCTCAATGACGGGAGTGACTCGGATTTATGTGACAATTTTTTACAACAAAAAAAAAAACAAACAAACAAACAAACAAAAAAGGAACGGTATTCATACACCTCGATTCTACAGAGCGGACAAAAGTTCAAGATTTTTGCCAACGAACTGCATTTCCAAGTGCGCGAACCGTGAACAATTTTTTTTTCATGAACACGCTTTTACTGCTAGGAAAGGTAGAGAAAAAAAGTTCACACGTGAATTCAGAGGTCGTCATAGAAACCAACAGTCGCGAGAGAAAAAAAAATGCAAATTTCAGGACAAGTCACCAAACTGAAGCTGCGATTAATCAATTCTATCTACATTAATACTGATTCAATAAACATCACTCATTCAAGGCGAGAAATTACTGATCTGGATATGTATTCACAGTGGGTTTATTATTCACCTGAGAATGAAGTGAAGGTTTTATTAATACGAGCCTTAAGTGTGTTCCACTGTGTGATACACCCAGATAGCAGTACTTCAAGCCCTGTACTCAACAGCCGGGTTACCATGGCAACAGTACTTAGGGTTGCCTTGACAACAGAAACCAAGCAGGACCGATTGGGCAACCCTCGCAACACAAGACGATACAGCTTGAAAAAATTGTTATCATGACCTTTGTATAAGAAATAAAGATTGGCACAAAACAGCTTATATTTTACAGATAATTTTTTTTTTGAAATTGTCTACAGCAGAAGTTCGAAAAAAAAAGTTCCACAAATTCTGTGAATGTTTACATGTATACATATTAATACTCGTTTGAGAACACACAGAGAGATATGCTGCCTTCTCCTGTTAAATACAACTTTCTGTACATGTGGAAATAGTGATTTGCGTTACCATGGTTACCTTGCGATACAGTTACATTGATCAATGACGTTAGCATGGTTACCATGCAGTATACTCCATTACATTTTATCACGTGTCAAACCAAAATGAGGTTTGCGAACTTCTTTGTGAAAATGTTCTTTTGTGATTTTGTTTCAGTTTTCTCTAGCATCTGTACTGGCAATATTGATAAAATAAACGGGATTAACGAATATAAAGATGATCAAAAAAAAAAAAATCACCAATATTTTAAAGTGGTCGTAAGAAAAACAAATTCAACTCCCTGATCGTTTTCAAAGCTTTCTTCACAATTTCGTATACCTGCACTTGCATGAAAGTACATGTGCACTCTGAGTACACACGCACTTTGACCAGTTTTGTTCAAATATCACCCGCTCAAATGATATGATTAAAAAAACAGTAACGGTGGGAAAGAAACGAGTGTAATCACCCCCTTATTGCGCAAATATGAAACTATTCTCGTTAGATTTTGGATAACTAATGCACCACCTAAAAGAAAGATGGTTGTCAAAAAATTGAGTTAAAGAAGCTGGTCATTGCCCCTCACACCGCCCCTCCCCCTATTTGGCCCGCAATTGAAAATCCACCATTTTGTTTGTACCACCAAAAACCAGGGAAACACAAGAAATACGGCAATGGCATTTGTCGATCATAAGTTTGAGACTGCTCTGGAGGCTATGTACCAACAAGTTCGCATGATCCAAACACTGGGAAGTGGTTACACTTTCAAAATCTCACTAATGAGGCTCATTCTACAAAGCTGACACCGTATACCTCGTCTTGTAATTTTTTCGACACATGGATGCTTAGAACAGATTACGATAACTTAAATAAATTCCCGTAGGTTTAAATTGTTGTTCGAAAAAAAATAAAAAAATAAAAAAATGATATATAGCTCACATACTACATACTAAGAACTGAAAGGACCTATACACTACATATAGCATGGGCGTGGATTTCAAGTCAAGAATTAAACAAGCACCTTAATTGAAGCAAAACATTATAACAACATCAGCAGTTAGCGGTGACGTCACAAAAAAAAAACCCCACAGTGGCAGCGTTTTTGTTTTTAGTGTAAGTCTTATTCGTGTGACAACCTAACCTCTCCCCCCCCCCCCCCCCCTCACGCCATTCCTTCCCCTCAAGTCCTTATTTACCCGTTGTATTGTTCTAAACTATCGATTTATTAGACACAAACATCGGCTGCCACTTTGTGGTTCTTTCCCAGTCATCAAATAACTCCCTAAATACATCAGTGGGCGATAATACAAGCTGTTAGACAGCAAATACAACGATATAACATCATAACACATAGTATACTTAGTTATTATGTCCCATTCAAATGCTGTAATGCATTTTGTCCATAACTAATGTCCACCAGCTATACTGTAATCAACTATTTCATGTACTTATTAGATTTACTTCAAGGCAGAAATTTTAGGGACGTTATATCTGGTTAAATAATTGCCGTTATTCACAGTTTCGTCCACGAGATTTTCGAGGAAAGAATACAGGACTCCAGTTTTTTTTTTTTTTTTTGTTTTGCTTTGTTTTTTTTTTCGGGGGGGGGGGGGGGGGATAAACACAGAAAGCAGATATAACTTAAAAGCATAGCAGTCAACGGGAAAATACATCAAAATCATCTTGAAATAGATATATGGCGCTCTTTTTGTGTTCGAAAATCATTATAATATAATGTTATGAATAAATTTTCCCACATTTCAATAAATTTTGACACCTTATAAATACGCCATGGCAGAGGAAATCAACTGTTAATTATTGTATTTTTCTTGTTTGTTTCTTTATGTTTTTTTTTCCACACTAGAATCCTGCGATATTCCTCTACTGAGCATGCGCAATCGAAACAATGAAATGGCTTATTTCAACAGCTTCAGTCACGGATATTTACCCTGTACAGTCTATTTGATGTGAGTTACCATCAACCAAAGGGCATTAATCTTGAAGCCAACTGGGCATGTGTCCAGGATTGCTATTGATCGGTAGATATATATATATATATATATATATATATATATATATATATATTATGTATATGAAAACCCCTGTCCAGTTTACTCCAGGAAGGAAACCTTCTAAATCTACCTTCCAGAGCAAGCTTGTGTTTGTTTTTATTTTCATAGGGAAACTATTTGCTCTATTTCCGCTCTGCTTAATCGTGGGCGTCGACCTGGAGTGCACTAATGCTACTCTGGTATACAACGTCTGCCAAAAACAAATAAAAAGGTATTCCAGAAACATAGGAGGAGTGTTGTTACGGTCATCTCGTATGCAATGATCCACACTGGATTGGCAAGGTTTTTTACTTTAATATAAGGATTTTGACCTTATAGCTGGGGCACTGTTGAACACGTTCTTTCTCTCTCCTCTCTTCTCTGAAAGGGACGGACTACTTTTTTTCTCCACTGTGTTACTACGCCATGTTCTCCTTATCAATTCAAGCGGTGTCATTGGGGATATGTCGTTCCACCTGCCACATAGCACCTATATCAGTCTAGTAGCATTAAATTTGGCCACAACCGTTTGGCATTATAGAAGAAAAATAGTGCATTTATGCACTGGTCGGTGCTGTCGCTGTTTTCATCACAGTCTTTTTCCGATATTCTCTCGCGCGCACAATAATATCACAACTGCATTTGATATACATCTGTTTTAGAGGTGGGACTTTTCGCACAGCATTACGGATCGGGCATCAAATCCATTTATTTCTGTGCGGGAGAGAATAAACAAAAGCAAAAAAAAAAAAAAAAAACCCTAACTGTGCAAACTGCCGCTAAATATAGACTTGCAGTGCTGGAGCTTCATTGTTTTCATTCACAGTCCGCACAGTTGGTTTTATGTCATTGAAAACTTTAATTGATTGATTATTTAACTGTTTTTCGGGATGACATTTCAGTGTATTGGAGGAATAATTGGGTACAAGCGGTTCTGGGCTCCGCGATGTAGGCGAATGATTTTGATTGTCAGTCCGTGTTGGCTTATTCGGTTGCTTTTTCAACATATGCGTTTCAATTTTGTTATAAGGGTTGTCTTTGATTTCTGTCTTCTTGGCTAAATTATTCTCATCGAATGTCCTGTTCTCTCGGTGCTGGCGGCGTCTCTTGCGCATGCTCCGACAGTACATAAAAAGGAGGACGCCACCGGCGCCCGTCGCCATGGAAACGAGACACGTCATGATGACGGCAATCGCCATGTCCCCGCCGCTGTATTTTAGATGCTTCATTTCCTGGATTTTTGGATCTAAAAAAAGATAAACAAAAAAAAATAAATAAATAAATAAAAATAAGGCCCTAGTAAGAATCACGCAGCGACTGATCTTTTCTTTTTTTTTTACACATAAAAACTGAAAACACAAAATAAATTAAATAAACGATTTCAATATATCTTGGTGCACTGGTTTTTCTGGTCTGAAATAGAAAAAAAAAAGCCGTTTAGGCCAGGAGAAAATAGTCTTGTTTCTCGTCCCAGTATTTTGGGAAAATTTGACCCCACCGGTCAGGGCCAAGCTTTTTTGTTTTATTTTTGAATATATCGATGACCCGGCATTATCCAAAATTCTTGATTCGTCTTTTTTTTCTTTCTCGCACAATATTGTTTTATAAAATGTTTTTACGACATAACACTTTCTAAACAATTTGATAAAAGCGTTCGAAGTGTTACTTGCATAAAAATGCAAGCGTTGAAGCCACGAGCGCAACATGTTGAGATACAATTCTCATATGAAATGCCACATTTTTACTTTTTCCGCTTTTCAGGTCGATGTTCTCGATTTTTAAATTTTGTACATACAGCCGGCAACTCGATTTCTTTTCTTTTCTTTTTTTTTTTTTTGTATTTATTTGTGAATTTAGTGGTCCGGCAGGTTGGGGAGCAGGGGGACGAGAAACAGTGATTTTTCCCCTCGCCTTACTGAATTTTAGTTTTTCATTATCGCAGATGGGAAAGGATGTCTTTTATACACCCTATATGTACGAACGGTCGAATCTTCAAAATTTCAGGGTGCGGAAAAAACGAGCTTTATAAATCATATGGAGATTCATAGAGGAGTTTCATGGAGCACAAAGTTATTCACAGAGAAGCTTCGTGGAGCATGTAGGTATTCAAAGAAGATCTTCAAGGAGCATAAACGTATTCATAGAGGCGCTTCACGAATCATATAGGTATTGATAGAGGAGCTTCGTGGAGCATATAGGTATTCCTAGAGGAGTTTCGTGGAGCATGTAGGCATTTATGGAGTAGTTTCATGAACCACAACAAAAAATCATATTTTTTACTTTTTCTATCAAATAAAACAAAGAGTTAGACCTTTTTTCAATTTTTTTAAAACAGAAAATATGTATCTACATATGATTGTAAACTAGAATAAGGTCATATCATAATCTCAGCTTGAACTAAAAATGACGGCATAATATTTTGTAACATTTCAAGATATATATTTTATATATAAAACTACACCAAATCGGTGTGTTTTTTTTTCTTTATTTTACGCAGAGCAGATGTGTGGGAAGTTAATGTCACCCCGATCAGCGGTCACGATGGTGGTCTGATGACCAGAATGCATGTATCAGCGGTATATTATTGCCTATTTTAACTAATTTTGCCATAATCCGCACACGACATTTTTTTCTCATTTTGTTGGTGTTTTATCTGAATTATTCCGCAAGAAAGATGTCAAAAATTGTGATATAGAAAACAGGATTTAGATAGCAATAAAATTCCAGTCCCATATGACCTGTTTTGTTTTCTCTAAATCCACGAAATTCCACTCTGGTCTACGTGAAATCGCGTTTTTCATGTTTTTTTTTTTAAGATCAAGGCAGATTAATATAAAACAGAATAAAAAAGAAAGTTCTTGAACCTTAAAGGAAACTTTTTGTTAAATTTTAGTCAAAGACACAAGATTTATATTGTAAGTTTTTTTTTAAATTTCAGTGACAGACATTTTCTTATTGTGGGCACTTGAAAGGTGGATATTTTGTGGATATTGTCTTATTACCTGTTTTACTTTCACTCATGATGGGGATATCATTACGCATCTGGGTGGGTGAGGGGCCCTCATAGATTGTATTCATCATGCGTGGATCTGTCAATGAAAGAGAAACCACCTTAACTTTCTCCCCCCGCAAGAAAAAATATTAGAAATTCAAAGAGACTTTCAAATCTAAATAGTTTTATCTAGTGCTTTTAAAAACCCAGAGAAATGTTTTAAAATTTGAAATTTATACGTCATGCTAAAAGCAGTTCTGAGGGAAAATCTGATGATGTCGTTTCTTTCACTTTTCTAATTTCTACTTAAAGCGAGAATTGCGAGAATATTGGAAGAAAACACAAAGGGTCGAAAACGTCGAATCAAAAGCCTTTATTCTGAAAAGACGGAGCCGAATTTTGATCGGATGCCAATAAAAACATTTCTCGAAAGTTTTGTAAGAATAAAATAGTGAAGTAAAGTCATATCTTGTAGTTATGTTAAGGCAAAACGTCTTAATTCCTTCATCCTACTCCTCCCCGACCCCCACTCCCGCCCACCCCACCTCACAAATGTTAATATGAAAAGTAAAAACAGAGAAATCAAACTTATTTCGAACCGTTTACAAAATAATATTATTTCAGAAGGCATCTGTGAAAGTTTGCATTGAAATTAAAACCAATTGAAATCTTTGAACCGAGAGAATACAAATGACAATTTGTTAAATATTAATTATGAAAGTTGGAATGAACCATTTTTAACGTGCAATTTAGAAACGTGTTTTTTTTTATTAAAAATTTGTCAGTAAAACAGAGAGTGCATTATTAAAACAGAAACTACGGTCTAATGAACAACATTAATGAAAAAAAACAAAACAGGCAACGGAATCGAAGTCGGGGAGGGGAGGGGGGGGGGTCGATGTGTGCGGTTCAAAAAGGTTTCTGGGGGGAAGGGAGGGGGTGGGGTGGGGTTAGAAAGAATAGGACTGCTACAAGCGGTCCGGACTTTCCATGTGTGGGATGTAACGCAACTGACACAAACTGTGGGGTAGGGGGGGGCCGGGTGGTTCCAAATGGAGACTGCACGAAACTGAAGAAGAAGAAGAAGAAGAAGAAGAAGAAGAAGAAGAAGAAGAAGAAGAAGAAGAAGAAGAAGAAGAAGAAGAAGAAGAAAACGATAGTAAAATATAAACGATACATCACGAGGATTGTGCATTCCGTAAAGTCATGCAAACATACAAATATTTCATCAAAATAACGAACATGCAACAGAAATGGAAGAAGGGATCTAGGAATGAACCATCTCTACCAAAGCACATATTAGGCTGGCAGGGTGGGTGACGATTGGAAAGAGAGAGAGGCTCACTCATTGTCTGGAGGTGAGTGACGATTGCAAGAGAGAGGCTCACTCATTTGTCCGGCACTTGCTACTTTATATCTTGGTGACATTTTGTACTTTTTTTTTTTCTTCTGGAGGATGGGGGAGGGGGTGACACTATTTTAACTGTATGGTGAAACTGTTTCAGTTTTAACACTGTGTTATTATTTTGATTACTTATTCAAGTGTAACTATGTGAGTGAAATCCATAAACACCACTTAAGTATTTTTTTTGTCAGATATATTTATGATAATGGCGTGCTCTTAGCGGGGCATGTCGAGTGCCCCTGTTTTAGTGGCAGCGGTAAGTTTTCAGGACATGCAAAGACTCTCTGTAATCGTTCTCACCACACAACCGATGCTATTTTAGGAACAGACAAAAAATTGGGAAACTATAACCGGTATATTAATATTAATAGTACTACATAAACATTCATGTCTTTCTAACATCTGTTGTTAATAAACACCTAGAACAGCTTAAAACACTGCAAACTAACCCGTCTGATTGGGTTTAGGGGTGACGGGGTTCGTGTCCATGACGCTAGGTGTCGCTGCCTGGCATGTGGGGCATGGCGGACATGTTGTAGGCGTGGTCTCCGGTACTGTTACATCACAATCACAAATATGACATCACAATCAAATCATAGAATAAATATGAAGAATACACGCTGAAAACAGATGTCAAAGCAAATTACAGTATAACCTCGATATAACGACATCGGTGGGACGAAGAAAATATGTCGTTATAACCGACATGTCGTTATAACCGATACGTCGTTATAACCGATATGTCGTTATAACCGACATGTTGTTACAAGCCCATAGTTTTATATATAGGATAAGGATTTTATGAGTTCAGATACTGATGTCGTTATACACTATATGACGTTATATCCGATGTCGTTACAACAACGTTAAACTGTATATGGGGCCTACAACTAGAGGGAATGGCTTCCATCTGTTTTAATAATATTAATATGTAGCCAGCAAGCTTAGATTAAATCTTTTGAATCTATAAAGCCTTCCTTTCAAACATAAATTTAAAAAAATGAGTAACTTTTAATATTAAAGTTATATCCACAGTTGTTCTCAAGTATGCTCACTGCAAAAACACCTCACACAGTTACACACATCAAACCTATAGACTTTGTGCTGAAAAGGTGCTTAAAAAAACGAAACAAAAAACTTATTTTTTTTTTTTATAAGGAAATCGAGAGCACAGTTTTTGTTTTGATATGCATAACATTCATAATAATTCGTCACCTTATTGGTTGACATTTACTTATAAAAGAAGAGTTTTTTGTCTGTGGGAAACAAAAACCCATAGCCTCGGGAACCACTAGCACGGAAAAGGGGGGGGGGGGGGGTACTGCTGCGGGGTATCTACAGGCGATGCACGATTATCCTTCACCTTTACCCATGCATATTACTGCGCGTTCTCAGTCACCCGCGCGTGGGGGGGGGGGGGGGATATACGTTGTTATTCAACAGCTGACCTCTGGTGTACAACAGACTGTACCGCCGTATACGAAGAGGGGAATTGGTGAGGTGAGGGGGGGGGGGGGAGTCATTACTTACCAAGGGGCGTGGTCAGGGGGTCAGTGCAGGCGCTATGCATGCCAGTCTTGATGCTCTGCTTTCCCTGCCGGGAGTACATACAGCGGTTCTGATGCCACGAGCAATACGGATCTTGCAGGGCAACGCAGTTACTGAAATAAATACAATTGTTTATATATGGTAATTCTGAACTGTGTCTTTAATGCAACCAGTGTGTTTAAACAACTATTAAAAAGTAAGACTCTAAAATAAATAATGACACCGAAAATAGAAACAAACAGAACATATTATAATAATAGAAATGAACATGAGCATTAGTTATAACTCCGGACTGAAAAAAAAAAACAAAAACAAAGCAAAAACAAAATGGCGGCGTGTCGCACCTGCAGGTGTTATGAAGATGACACCTCTGCAGTGGAATGGCCTTGACCTCGTTCGCTGATACAACAATAAGCTTCTCCTCCCCTTGCTGTTCATTTCGATATACTTGGATATTGAGTACCGGGGACTTATCATGAAATACTTC
>OX457024.1:4767981-4796701 GCA_949752745.1 Protula sp. h YS-2021
CGATTAGTCAATCACGTGACCCAGACGAACATTTATTGTGGAATGAGTGGCTTTTTACTCCGCCATCTGCCTCCCCCTTTAACCGCCCCGCCCCTTTCCCCGCCCCTTCCCTAACCCACCCCCCTCCCCGGGGCTCCCCTCTCCCGCCCTCCTTTCCCCCGCCCCACCTCCCCTGTATTATTCTTCCCCCGCCCCCCTCTTCTCCTGCCCTCCCCTCCCCCCTCCCCCTTCCCCCGCCCTCCCCCTTCCCCAGCTCTCCTCCTCCACTACCCTCTCCGTCTCCCACCCTCTCCCCAGCAGGCAAAAGACGTAAAATAAGGTCTGAAAAAGGTCCCAGTATGGTCACGACGTGACTCAGACCAAATCAAGACATTTAGAAAATCCCAAAAAGGTCTCATTTTGGTCGCGACGTAATTGAGACCATATATGGATATTCGAAGTCCGAAAAGGTCCTATTTTGGTCACATCGTAAAGAGGTCACAAAATAAGCTCTGCAATTCAAAGTTGCCTTCCTTGCTTGTTTTATCCAATAATTAATAAATATTTTCAGTTCTAACGCCAGTAAAAACAAGTTTTAAAAAATTACAGATCGAAATTGTTTAAAATACGCCAAGTTTTAGTATTTCCAGTCTTGTTAAAAATATATTAGCGGGACCACATATATTTGCATATTTTTTCAATTTTCTTATGAATATGTTTGAATTTTTGGGCAATTTTGGTTGAAAGTCAATTTTAATATATAAAATATGCATAAAGTAAAAAAATCTTTTTGCATATAATATTAGTTGTAAAATCGAAATTTTAAGGCGGTCTCGATAATGCCTATTTTATACAATATATAATATATACAGAGAAAAATAATAAAACTAAAAAATCTATCAAAATAACAAAACGCTCGCAAAATATTGGAGTGCAAATGATATTCCGATAACAATATATATATATATATATATATATATATATATATATATATATATATATATATATATATATATATATATATATATATCTGTGTGTGTGTGTGTGTGTGTGTGTGTGTGTGTGTGTGTGTGTGTGTGTCTTTTATAAGTACTACTTCCGCGAAAAGGTGTCATCCACAAAATCAAAACCGCCGTAGAGGTTGGCTGTTGAGCAACAACGTATACATAACAGACAGATCTCATCAGAGGTCAGCTGTTTTACAACAACGTTGTCCGGTTGAACACAAGGCGGTTTATTACCGACATAATGGATTCAATTTTTTTACTCATATTTTAAAGAATTGGGATTTTAATGTCAATTTAAAAGGTAAGGTTTATTACTGGCTTTAATATAAATGGCTTGATGTGTTTGCTTATTATGTCATGTATAGTGTATTATAAATCAGCGCTCTAAATGGGCGATAATATGTGATTCTATTAAAACAACAAAATAACATATTTCTCTGACAGCTTTGTTTTACCTGACAGGTTTGTTAACAGTCTTGTCGGACAGTTTTGTTGAGGTGAAGTAAATGGCAATAAAATTGTAATACGTTTCAACAGCAGGTATACAGTCTGTTACCGGTATAGGCCAAAACACATACTGGTGTTCCGATAAAACGCACCACAATTCTGCGTTTCGAATACAAACTATTACTGGGTATAAGAGTCGAAATTCAAAATTTTTGTAAATTTTATTCGAAAAACCCAAGGCTTATTACGTATATTTCAGGGTTTTAACAACTCTCCTGTCTGTCTACGTTGTGTGCTGGGCCTGTCAAATGAATGTGAGGAAGCCTTAATAGCGGTAAATATATATAAAATAACTTGACGTGATTCGGTATTGATTTGTAGCAATAAACGAAAGGTTGGTGTGAGTGTATTCACTCCAATGCCTTATTGTTGAATGGGATTTATGAGAAATTATTCAGTGATTTCTTATTGGTGTAAACCTAATCACAGATTCTGTCGCATTATTTAACTGGATTCACAGCGACAAATTATTGAAATTGAATGGTTTATGTTGTTTATTTAAAGTGTATCTGAAGCGAATTAAATTGAGTGAATTTATGAATCTATATTTTTTATGCAGTTTCAACGTTCGTTTTGGAGAAATGAACGGATGCAACCTCTTTCATTCTTGCTGGTCGGTGTGTCTGCCCGTCCATCCGTCTGTTTGGTGTACGCACTGCTACAGTGAAACGATGAACTATTCGGCACGCTAAAGCTGAAGACTCGTTCAGCGCGCTTTGTGATTCTGCGCGCTTTCTTCACTGCGATTTGTGATCCAGCGCTTTTCCGCAGCGCACCTTGTGATTTAGTGCGCATTTAGTAAGACAGCAGCGTGCGTTTTTTATGTATTTGTGTGTTCGGGCAAAGGAATGGTAATTCAGGTCAGCTTCAAGGACAGGATTTTTATTGCTAAAGCGTTTTTGTGATTATGTATTCAATGCGTTCATTTTACAATGAAGCAATACAATTGTATAAAGCTACAATATTGTATTTTCTTGTGTTTAATCTAATTTTATTTCCCAAGCAGACGTCTATAAAATTGGCATCAGATTTAGAAAAATTGCGGAATCGACCTTTTCCAGATGTGGTAAACACGTCCGAAACGACGTCTTTTCACGTCCTCCAAAAGACGTCCTTTTTTTGCAAAATCGACCTTTTGTAGACGTCTTAAAGACGTCCAAAAACGACGTCTTCTTTACGTCTAAACAGGACGTCCTTTTTAGGTCTTAAGATGACGTCTTTTTTACGTCTCAAAAAGGACGTCCGTTTTGTTGCAAAATCCACCTTTTTCAGACGTCTTTAAGACGTCATGTTGGTCCAAAAATTACGTCTTATCGACGTCTTAAAGACGTCATTTTGCCTGCTGGGTCCCTATCCTGCCCTCCCCCTCCCCTGCCCTCCCTTTACCTGCCTTAACCCACCCACCCTCATTTTTCGCCGCCCTGGTCGTCCCCCATGGCATCCTCCCCTCCTCCGCTCTCCTCTATATATCCAGCAATACTCTGGATATATTTCACCTTCCGTTTTACTACACAGCCAACTTAAATGATATATCCCATATATATGCAGTTTATTGGCCATCGCAAGAGTCCTTAAAAAACAGCTGCGACCTGGATTAGTATTCAGAAAACCGCGTCCCAATGTACTCGAGTTTTGCTTTGTAATAGTTGACTATGGTTTTAAGAAACAGTCTCCTTACAGAGAAATTAAAAAATGATCTAGTCATTTATTTAGCACAATTGAAGAGAATTTTAACTTTTTTTTTTTTTTTAATTTTGCTTTTTTTCTATGATATTCTATGAAAACAGTTTTGCGAATTTTGACCCTCCATTATTTCATACAAGGGGCCATGGCCCGGAAAATTACCAGCAACGGCGGTTTAGAGTGATATAAATTTCATCAGTGAGTACTTACGTGCCACGAACTATTAATCTCGGGGGCTGCTTCCCTGGAGCCATAAAGCAACAACGCCTGAATAATCACAACCCTCAGACATCGGCTATTACAACCCAATTTTCTGTACAGTATTTTTACATCTGTGTCAGTATTCTCATTAGTTTATTTAAAGGCATTTTTATAGATAAAATACAACGAGGTTTTTTCTGGATCAATTCACATTTTTCTGTTCAATTTGATCCTGTGTCGATCAGCTGAGGTGGGTTTAAAATTAATTAAATTTGCACACAGAATGTTTTCAAGCAGAAACCACTCACACATGCGCTGAACGATTCTCTGTTTTGAGGATTTAATTATTCACCCTAATAACAGCACAAATTTATAGCATACACTTTGTTCGAGATCAAAAAAGTCAAATATGAAAAAAAATGACCAAAAATATTTTTATGTGTTTTGTAAAAGGCCGTTATGAAGGCAAACAACTCTCTCATAACGGGCTACTGTACTGTGTGTGTTCTAGATGAGCGCATGATTACCACTTCGCACCACTCTCTCTCTCTCTCTCTCTCTCTCTCTCTCTCTCTCTCTCTCTCTCTCTCTCTCTCTCTCTCTATATATATATATATATCATATATATATTATATATATATATATATATATATATATATATTCTAACAAACCACTAAGGCCTGAAAACCGAAGTCATGCCTCCAAATTAAAAAAACCGCCAAATTAAAGTGAAAAACAGTGGCGAGGGTGGGAGCTATCCGACATATTGCCCCCCCCATCCCTCTCCCCACTAACATTGAGGTCCACCCCAAAGCCAGGCACCCCTCCCCCCTCCCCCCTCCCCCGCCCCCGCGCACAAGCTTTTCACACCAGGCAACTTTCGTGTCAGCCACTTATAAGACATAATCCGCTTGGTCCCGAGGCGGTTCTTTACCGTGATATCACAGGGTTCGCACGAACAAAATAACATCGCTCGATTTGATCAAATCTGGTCAAAATGACCAGTATCTGTCCCCTATGGAATGACGTCATGCAAACGATTCAACAATTCCTCGTTTCCTGAAGGAACAGTTCGTCTTTCGAGAAGACATTATAGAATATATTTGTCACATCGCATATTGTCCCTTGGTCACGTGGCGACCACGAAAGCACATCTACTTCTTCATATTTTCGGAGTTAAAAAAAAACAGAAAGAAAAAAAGTGAAACTTTTGTTTATTTTGCCATGATAGCTTCACGTTCACATTTCAAAGGGAAGAAAAGATTCCACGAAGTTTTTGAAATGGCCCCTTATTCAACATGTTTTCGTTGAAAATCCTTGTGGACTTTATCTCAAATTGAAAAAAAAATCCGGTCATATTACCGTTTTTCCAGGCGCCGTTGGACGCGGGATATCGTCTTACTGTAAGCTTTAAATTTCACGTTCTTAACCCTCGGGATATTGACGTTTTTGACTCCATTATGAGTCATCAATAACTCTCATGTCATCTTTACAAATATTATATATTTGCTGTATAGTTTTTCGCGCTTACTTGAAAAAATAATGGTCCCTTTTTTTGTGGTTAAATAAAACAGGACTTGATTCTAAAGGTCGCGTCCTTGAAATTGTTTTAATACGCCTCTGTCTGTAAAATATTGGTCATAGTACGGGATTAGCATGTTCAAGGTCGGATTAGCTGTGAAATAATCTTTAAGATTCATATGTTGATTCAAATCGGCGGACTTCGTGTAGTTTTAGGGAGAAAAACGCGTTAATATACACAGAAACGCTGAAACGGCATTGGTTAAAAGGTAATCTTACTTCCGGTGGTGTTTATGATTAGAGGGAAAGAGAAGCAAACTTTGGAAAAGTAGTTATCACTCCCGGAAGGCCATATTTCCGTATAGCCATATTTCCGTATAGCCATATTTCCGTATTCTACATCGTGTTATATCATACACATAGCAGATATATATAATATATAAATAAACCTTTTCTAAAAGCTTTCTGTGTAAATTATGCTAAAACGAAAATACATCTATTTATTTATTCAAAAACTCCTCTGAATAGAACAGCATGACATTTATGTGTTCAGTTCCTGTTCTTGTAACCTAATTTATTGACGGAAAATCAGCCAGTTTTTTTCTGAAGTGATTTATCGATCCTTGTACTTTATCGTTATATTTATTTTTATGTTTAGTTTTATTTTAACTGAATAACTGATCCAGTTCGTAGCGATTTTCTGAAATCTGTTAGGCAAGGAAAACAAATAACGTTGTTTCTCATCCGCCGGCTTGGTCACTCAAACCGCACTATTTAAAAGAAGTGAACCAACCAGGTGTAAAAAATGCAGCGAAAAAAGAAAAGAAATCAACCGGAGGGTATATAATTTTTCAAGTGAAAAATATTTACCTGAAATGAAGAAAAATGGTCTTCCAGTGGCACCGCATGTATAATTTTACGCTAGCGCCGTCAGATATATAGAAAATATAAATGTTAAAGACTACAATGAAAGAATTCACCTAAGCCCTAACCCTAACCCTTTCAGAGGCAAAGCTTGTATAATTTTACGCTGTTGCCTTCATTGCTCGTATCCTAACATAAAAAATATAAATGTTAAAGGCTAAAAAAAAAAAAAAAAAAAGAAAAAGAAGAAACCAAAAAAAAAAAACAGAAAGTTTGGTCAGTGTTGTCACCAAATTTTTCAAAGTAAAACAAGTGTCGTTGGCGGATCGGTGAATTGCTTGAAAATGTTCAGTGAGAAAAAAAAAGTAGCCTATATTGTAAATATGGAAATGTGCAACTTGTCGAGTCTGGCCTCGAGTAGGTTTTACTGGAAGATAACGTACCGTACGATGTTAGGTAACCTGCCAAATTTTCGAGGTATAGCTTGAGAGTGGATAGGGTTAACCCCTTAGAGCGTTGATGCGATTTGCTTGGTATTAACGTGCAACAGAGAGGGATATTGGTTTTACGAGATGACGCCAAAGCTATATTTAGCTATATAATGACTTGACTTCCGAAAATTTTGCTCCGTCCTGCATTTCCGCTTAAGTTTTTTTTTTTTTTTGGGGGGGGGGGGATGGGGGAGGGAAGCAAAATTTAGTAGGAAATGGGAAGTGATTTCGATTTCCTGTGATAAAAGCAAACTATTTTATCGGAAATTATATCTTTTTTAGCCAGATGAAAACAGCTTGACATACATCTTCTTTTTTCTTCATTGACGAATAAAAAACTAGGATATTTCGTGGATCAGAAACCTCAAAAATTCAGGCATTGTCAAGTACTGATCTTTGTTTTCTTATTTGATTTATTATTTATTATTATTTTTAATTATCTTTTAAAATGATTGATTTTCATCATCACCGAGATTTAATTAGAAATACTGCAAAAATCATATTAATATTAATTTAAAATATATACAAATAATTTAAATATATATTTAATTCGGTTTGATAATTTCCATTCAGCTTAGATTAATCAACAGTTATGTATCTATTTGCTTCGTTTTGTTTTTAGATCTCAAATATCCCTTGACGAATTTAAAATACCGTCAGTTGCTCCGAAAAAAATGTTTAGCTTAATGAATCATTTTAAAGATAAGATAACATAACGAAAAATATGTGAAAATGCCACAGTATCGTTTCTAAGTACACTTGTGTATGTTTGAAAACATGAAATGACTTATCGGCAGTGACATCGCTTGAAATTTCTAAGTACTGTTGACGGCGCAAAGTCGGGTGTGACGTCATAAATGTGCCCACGGTAGATACATAAATATCCACTAATTGAGAAGTCATTGTTTCAAGTTTAAAAAAGTCTTGTGTATGCAGTCAAAGTACAACTTGTCATTGCAAAAATGTTGATATTTTTTCAAGTAGATTCGAGTGTTACTTGGTCAGCTGCTTGTATACAATTAGACTTTGTGTGCTCACGTTACTTTTTGCACCAATCGCGGCAAAGTAGAGGATATAGCACTTGTGTCAAAAAGAAACGTGCGAAGTGGTTGATTGAGATCCAGGTCGATTTAGATCCAGGTCCATTTAGATCCAGGTCCATTTAGATCCAGGTCGCCTAGTCCCGACAAAACGGTCCATTTCAGTGTCTATTTTTACGCACATCGCGCCTTAGTATTCCGCCTGGTATCGAAATTTGTGCATAAAACGTAACCCCCTCCCTTACGTTCCTTCCCTCCCCCCTCCCCTCCTCGCTGCCTCCCTGCCTCCCTGCCTCCCTCCCTCCCTCCATCCCTCCCTCCCTCCCTCCTTCTCTCCCTCCCTCCCTCCCTGCCTCTCTGCCTGCCTGCCTGCCTGCCTCCCTCCCTCCCTGCCTCCCTGCCTCTCTGCCTGCCTCCCTGCCTGCCTGCCTGCCTCCCTCCCTCCCTCCCTCCCAGCCTCCCTTCCTGTCTCCCTCCCTCCCTCCCTGTCCCCTCTAGTAGCGTACCTTAAAATATAACCCACACTAACGTGCATAATTAGTAACAAAAAAAATACAAGGAAGTTGCCTAAAAGTCAACATTGTTTCGAACATGTGAAACCCTCCTCAACATACTCTCTCACTATGCCCTCCTCCCCTACACCCCTCCCCATACCCCTATATTCTACTCCCTATACCCCCTTTCCCATACACCTAAGTGCCCTCTTTCCCATAACCCCTGCCTATACACCCCCATACCCTGCTCCCCGTACCCCTCCCTATACCACCTCCCAAACGTACCTTCCCAAATCCGTCACTCCCCATATCCCCTCCCCTCCCCTACACCCCTCTTCACCCCTACCGAATCCCCCACTCCCCAGACCCTCTTCCCCATCCACCCCATACTCTCTTCCCCATACCCGATCCCCATACACCCATATCCCCCTCTGCATATACACCCCACGAAACACCCCACTCCCCATACCCCCTCCCCACTCCCTAACACCCCCTCCCCTTCCTCCACACCCGATACCCCATCCCTCACTGGCCCTCGATTAAGCGGGATCTGTGCCTCTTGTGCGGGTCCTATGAGGTCTTAATGCATGATAATTGTTCATCTACCCCACCCCCTCCCCCATCCCCCTCCCCACCCCACCCCCTCCCCCTTCCCCCCACCACCCACCCACCCCCCCCCCCCTCCCACCTACTTCCATATCATTTAATACTGCACAAATACCACAAGAAGATGGATGGCCCAGAAGTACTCCCCCCGCCCCCTCTTAACCCCCCCCCCCCCCTGCTCTTATCTGCTTGATAAACGAGTGCAGAGCCAACAAGTCAGTGCGTTCATACTTGACCGAGGTCGCGCAGATATGGTCAGTGTCCAGGTGATCTACGGTACCCTTAAACACGTCACTCACTTTTTTTTGCGGAAAGTTCTCCTTCTAAAGCATATGTTTTTCTCAGATCTTATTTTATGACATTTCAAAGACACTCGAAATAAAGCGATCAAACATTAAGCTGTTATTTTTTATCGATTTTTTATCGAAGAAGAAATAAAGTTATGGCTGAGATGAGAAGAATTACACCTTCATACTTCCTTTGATGAACATTTAATAAAATACAAGTTATTGTTTGTTTAGCATTTCAAGATAACCCAGCACCATCGTTATTTCTTCTCATTCCCCCCCCCCCTCCCATAGGAATAAACCCCCACCCCCACCCCACCCCATCTCCAAAGCTCCTCAACGCTCGCATAAATACTTGTGTTCATTACCTCAATTGACTTTCAATTAAAATTTGAATTTTGAAATGACACGAAAAATAAATACTTTTCAAAATGAAATTGCAATTGTTTTGACAACATTTCAGTTGATAATGGCAGACAGAGCACTCTTGCCTTTGAATTGCAATTCATTTATAAGCGTCACACTCTCATTAAATAGCCACTCTGAAACGTTTGCTCAAGACAGCGACCAGAGACAATGACGTCACAGCGAAGCAGACGATAAACGTGTCCTTTAGTTTCTATTCGTTTTGGTTGTCCGGATTGTCTTTATTTACCGGACAAAATAACTTTGGTATCGATGCAGGACCGCTAGAAGCTTGACAGTCCCCCTCCTGCCCCCCCCCCACGCCCCCCTCCCCCACCTGCTACTTCTCGTGCTATGCCTTAGTTGACCTTCTAATAATTACCAAGGTCATGAGTGATAGAATCGCCACAGCAGAGAGTAGTTTCCACACGGACGCTACTAATTACCTTAAAAAGGGTATTTTTATCACCTTACAAAAGGTAATAAAAAACAGAATACGTTGTAAAATAACAGCAGGTGAAAAGGAAGTACTTCGTCGTTTACTTCCGAGATTTATTTCAATATTCTTACGGCGCATTTTTTTTTTTAGAAAAGAATACTTTCCACTGACTTAATTGAAACAGGCATGTACAATCAGATAACAGACTATATTTAAAACTTCGTTTTTTTTTCTCCCCCCTCCCCCCCCCCCCCTTTTTTTTTTTTTTTTTTTTTTTTTTTTTTTGTTACTAATCTCAGGCTATTTCATGTCAGGTTCGCCTGTTCTATTGTCGACGTGGCGTGTTAAGAAGAGAGAACGTGATGACATGGGGTAACACAAGACAATATATAAATAACCCGAACTACTGGCAATAAAATAAAAAAAGAACTACATGCGATTTTTAATTAAATCCCAAAGAAAAATTGTGTAAGTTTTTTTTATTACTTGTGTCATTGTACAGCTTTTAATAAATATAATATTAACATGAAAACATTAATCGAGTATGACGTAAATAGACTGAAAAAAAAACAGTGATGATCGATGTTACACAGTAGCCATTATAAACCCCACTAACCAAAATAACAAGGACGGAATCAATTTTGAGATATTTTCACAAAAGCCTTTTCATTTTGAATAAGGTAAAACAATGTTTTGTCATGCAGTTAGGCTCCCATTAACGTTGTATAGCCAGCATCACTGTCTATCATTATTACCTCCACCTCACCACTCCCCCCCCCCCCACCCCCAACCCCGAAAAAGGACCTTTATCTCAGGGATACCTTTTCTTAAATAATTTATTTTCAAAAATCAATGCCCTGGCGAAGGATGTGAGGTTGTTGTGGTCGTTGTTATAAAACAGCTGACCTCTGAGGAAATCTGTCTGCTATGTATACACACAGAGCGGATGGATATTTTTAAAACGTGGTTCCCATCTTTAAGAGTACTCTGTTTGCGGAATCCCAAGTGGGTCTGAGGAGTAAAGAGGTGTTATACACAGCAGACCGAAACGCGGTGGAGGCTGGCTGTTGAACAGCAACGTGGAAAATACCATTCTTAACTCTCGCAGTAGTTCACGCGCGTAACGAAAATTTAATCAAAATCTACATCCAACAAAAACATAATAAAAAAAAACAGACGAATGTAATTTAATATGATGAATCTGAGCAAGGCGATGTCATGTACGATCCCACATCGAACCTCCTTAACAAATAAACATATTTATTGAAAACGTTAAGTATATTTACATACATTACCAAAAGTAAGAGACAAAACAAGGTGTGTGCCTTTATTTGCAATTTATTTTAAACTCCCAGCAAACATGCACGATTTTTTTATGGAAGAAAAGACGCGATTTCTGTTGTAGCTAATTTCAAACTGTTGATATTTTTTGTACAAACATTTGACGTTTAATAAGGTTTCTACATTAATAACTTCAGAACGTCTATGCCACAATGCCCGTGACGTCATCATCATGACGTTGTGAATACATGGGGGTAGCAAAGTTCAACGCACCACTGCCGCGGTTCGGTTTGTGGTGTGTGACACCTTTTTTCACTCCGCAGATCCACTGCGGAATCCGAGAGAAAAAAGTACGAATGAAAAGATAGGAAATATATACGCGCTCTGCGTTTATACATAACAGATGGATCTGTTTAGAGGTCAGCTGTTTCATAACAACGACCGCTGCAGTATTTTGATTGGACAGGAGAACGACGAGATAGAGGAGATTGTGATGTAACAACAATGAAATTGTTTTGTAGCAGCACAGTTAACACGGATGTGAATTCACGTCCCACCCCCATCCCGCTCCTAAAAAAAAGAAAAAGAAAAAGAAAGAAACTCAAATGATTGACAGATATTCTAATAGCTGGGGACTTCAATACGTAATATCTCAAATTCTCGTTAAAAGCAGTTTATGGGGAGATTACGGTTGTCCACAAGACGTCAAAGAAACCGATTAGAAATTAGACGTGAAGTTTGATGAAAGCAAATGTGACCACATAAAGTATAATTGCTATTTCCATTTGCAGATCACAGTTTTAGGGCACCAAATTTGACACTTAATCGCTGCCATGCCCTCTTCTCACCTCCTCTTTATATCCGCCTCGAGAAAAATCTTCAGTTCTTTGTAATACTGCACAGCTTTCGTTTCAAACATTTTCTTTGAAATATGAATTATTTATTATTCAATGATGTAACCAGTTTCCTTAGTTAGTTTTTGTTAAATAATTATAACAAGGTAAACATTTTTTTTTTTTTTTTTTGGTTAGAGTTCACCCAAAATCAGCCGCAATAAGAAGTTTTTGGGGGTTTTAATTTTTGCAGTCATAATTCCTAAAATCATTGAATTTGAGCCTTTGTAAGAATTTGTCTTCATGTTCAGTTAGCATTTCTGATATAATAATAAAAAAATAATAACAATAATAATAATACTAATAATAATTATTATTATAATAAAAATAATAACAATAATACTAGGAAGAAGAAGGAGGAGGAAGAGGAGGAGAAGAAGAAGAAAAGAAGAAGAAGAAGAAGAAAAAGAAGAAGAAGAAGAAAAAGAAGAAGAAGAAGAAAAAGAAGAAGAAGAAGAAGAAGAAGAAGAAGAAGAAAAAGAAGAAGAAGAAGAAGAAGAAGAAGAAGAAGAAGAAGAAGAAGAAGAAGAAGAAGAAGAAGAAGAAGGGCGTGGGAATTCTTACAGGAAAAGCCGACTTACTAATTAACGCATGGTGAAGACTTCGCAATAACAGTATGGACTGACCAAAACGCCTTCTCTGTCTGAACTGTTGGTAATTCTGTTAGTACGTGGGTGCATCGCTGCTCAGAATAAATCAGAACAGATAAATAAAACGCAGCTAGTTAACGTTTGTAGCCATTTTATGATTGCTGCCAATTTTGTTCGATCGTGAATGGCGACAGTGGGATTAGGATTGGCATTCTGTGTAAGAAAGGCTTCGATATCTACATTTTCTCATCACTGTATCTGTTTACTCAAGTTTGATGTTTGCTACAAAAAAAACTGACAATATCAACACTTCTTGAAAGTTATTTATATACAATCAAAAGGGTGACCACGTGCGAAGGGTTCATTTTTCATGTCTTGATTACAGATAAGATTGCATTGTGTTATCAGCTGTAAAGATTTTGTTGTTTTTTGTTTGTTTGTTTGTTTGTTTTTTGTTTTTTTTGTTTTTGGCACTTGTACTTTATGACACTTTGAAGTTCTTCAGACGTAAGCCATTGTGTCCGAAGACGGCCTTTCTGTAATCTTATCGCCCCTTGAATGATACATACGGGACCTTATCGGAGATAAACAGAAAGCTGTGGATCATAGAGCGAGATCAATAACCGATACCTGTCAATAATCACAATCGTGAGCAGCCCCTAACGAAAAGAATTTTTAAAAAAAGAAATGAATGTAAAAAAAATGTTCAGTCTTCATTAAAAAAAAGTAGGTCACATTATATGCGCCAATGATAAAGCCTTCCCCCCCCCCCGCCCCCTCCCCTCCCCCCTGCCCCTCCACCCGCGAGCAACAACCGCAACCAGCATACAAAATATCTATGCCCAGCCCTGCACCGCCGTCAATGCCCCTTCCCCCCACCCCCACCCCCACCGAAAAAATTACACAGCCGTGAGCGTGTGCGTAAACATTTATTTTATTTATTTATTTTATTTATTCATTTATTTTGCATTTCTCCAAATTTCACATCCCACCACTGTTATCGTCGGCATACAGTCACGAAGTTTCTTATGACTTCCAGGGAAATTCAAGCATGTTTTAAAATATATCCAAAAAAGAAAAAAAAATTAAAAAAAAGAAAGAAAAAAACTCAAAACAAAGAGGGGAAATATCAAGGGTGTGTAATCAGCACCGTGCACATGCAACTCACGTCGGCCGCACTGCCTTTATGTAATGGGCTTAAAATAGCATATACATCATGATGTTTCGTGCGCTTTCTTTCTCCCCTGGGGGGGGGGGGGAGGGGAGGAGGGGGGAGAGTTACTAAATACCCTGGGATGGCACTCAGGGATCACCATGCATGTCAATGACTTTCTTAAACGTTGTTATGTGGTGGTTATATCTTGCCTTGTCTGAGTATGGCATTCACTGGTGGGGGGGTGGGGGGGGGGGAGTTGGGGATGGATCCGCCTAACACTTTACGAGACGCGTCCAACGATCTCTTCGAACTGACCAAAAAAAAATGACCAACAATTTTCCCATCGAACGGTATATATTTTACCAAAACGAAGATGGCGCTCTTTTTCGAATTGCGATAACTGCAAATGAATGAAGCATTGGTGAACAGTTTTTCTTTTATCGCCCACTATTTCTCAGACCAAGTGCCCCACTCTCCCTACCCCACCCCCTCCTCCCTCTCCCTAGCCCACACCTCCTCACTCTCCCTACCCCACTCTCTCCTCCCTCTCCCTACCCCACCCCCTCTCTCTCTCCCTACCACACCCCCTGCTCCCTCTCCCTACCCCACCCACTCCTCCCTCTCACTACCCCACCCTCTCTCTCTCTCCCTACCCCATCCCCTCCTCCCTCTCCCTACCCCACCCACTCCTCCCTCTCACTACCCCACCCCCTCCTCCCTCTCGCTACCCCACCCCCTATTCTCTCTCCCTACCCCACCCCCTATTCCCTCTCTCTGTCCCATCCCCTCCACCCTCTCCTTGGACACTGTATCTTTTGTTTCGTAACTTTTCGACAAATACGAGTCCAGATTTACAGCCTTCTCCCCCCACTCCCCCTTTCCCCCCCCCCCCCCCACACACACACACCACCACCACCCTCATTATTCGATTGTCTGGGACCCCCTTACGTAACAAGGCCATCAATACAGCCTGTCTTACCCTGCCTTAGGAGGAAAATAAATATTTTCTCTACGTGAAATGGTAAACTAATCACATTTAGCTTTTGACTTTGGGGGGAATAATAAAATAAAGTTTTACAGATCTTTATGTTACAGACAGAAGTCTCGGATGATTGCAATAAGTCGCCCAATAAACATCGTTAACGGTCGTAAAAGGGGAGTATATTGTATTTCAGACAACGAACAAATGCTCTTTTCTTGTGGCTTCGGTGCCAGCAGAGCAAGCCTATTAGGACGGTGTGGGGGAGGGGTGATGGAGGGGGCGGGAGGGGAGGGGAGTGAGGGGTTGGGAAGGGGGATGGGTTGTAGAAACTGGGGTTGTAGGTTTGGGTTGTAATGCACATCCAAATGAAAAGGCCATAAATGTTTGCGAATATCAGTCTCAGTGGCGGATCCAAGGGAGGGGAAGGGAGGTCGTCAGGGGTCCCCCCCCCCCTAAATAAAAAAAATAGACTGTAATTTAGTGTTTTCATTAAAAAAGGTATGACTGGTAACCTCCCTGATTCGGGTGATTTTTGTTGAAGTTGAACCTCCATCCCCCACCCCCATCCCCCACCCCCACCCCCCCCCCCTTTGACTAATTTAAAGCCTGTCTACACCAGTGATTTCTTCTGTGTGAACCTACTTTAAACAATTTATAAAAGAAATATACAGAAATTCTCAAAAATATCATAATTTGTAAACTTACCTGTTCCAAACTCGCAAACATCCCATGTGCAAAGCACAGCAAAGTTATACAGAACCCCCCTCCCCCCCCCAAAAAAAATCGAACCTCCTTCAACCCTCCAAAAAAAACTATTAATCTTACAGTTTCGTATGATCTCCAGACCAACAGCATGACCACCACTGGTTTTCCCTTCCCCGTAGAGAAACAACATCCAATGAGTATTCTAAACAATTTTCCCGTTTGAGTCAAAAATTAAAAATCCAGTCTCGCACCGAAAAAAAAAACACACACACACACACACATCAGGAACAACGCTCTTTTTTCTTAGAATTCACAAATCTTCTGTTTTTTACACACTGTCAACATTCACTGCAACACTTGCCATTCTACCGCGTTTCTGTCGCTCATGAAAAATCATCATGTTTTTCATTCAGTCTCTCCCTGCCAAAACACGGCCCACGCGTAACTTTGCATCCAATCAAAAGCTTCTCGATGAGAAAGGAGGTTGAGGGTCAAAACTTAACGTACAAGAGACCCCTACAGCTACCTGAGGTTAGCGTCTCTCTGCATATGAAAACACTATGTCAAAAGTTTGAAAGGACAAGTATATTTTTTTGTGTATTATTCATCTGGTTGTTCTTCACGGCTAGCAATTGGTGCTTGCAGTGAATGTTAGCAGGCAGTTTGAGCAGTTGTAGATTGACTAAGCTTCAAGCACTGCTGTTTTTATCTAAACAATTGTTAGCAACTGTGTGTTGTCAGTTTATCACACAGGGATAATCCCATGCGTCTTAAGTGGATTAATAATGCACGTTGAAAAACATTTAAATGCAAGAGCAATCAAGAAATGATTTGCCTTTTAAGCTTGTGGCTTTACAATTCGGATACGTATTACGTTCAGTACATAATATATTGCATTGTGAAAAGTTCAGGGTTTAAATTAAAAGCGAGTGTGTATTCCACAGTGGATTTTTTTTCATAGTATTTTGTAGTAAAAACCTGGAGAGATTGACGGGCTGGACTATAGATTTGATTGACGTTATCGACACTTGGCAAGCGAATGAAAGGATAAGATTGGTCGCAAGCTGGGATAGACTAGCATCCGTTATCTAGGCTTATCTCTCTTAGCTCCAACAGTTTACTGTTGATTAACAAAAACATAACAGCACGTGGAATGATTTTATGTGCGAACTGTCCAACAAAAATATTGCTTTCATTGGTATAAAATCTTTCTCTTTTTTGTGCTCCAGGGATATACAGTGGATTTATAGTGTGTATATATCCAATCGTTCAATGGATAATAAATAAAAGGTATTACAACGCCTGACCGCGGACAAATATATGGCGAATTGATTCCCTTTCTTCTGTATTTTATGTACTCTTCGGCTTAGCAATTATACTAAATAAATATTCATGAACTGGCGTCATTTTCAACTTTTATAAGTGAATATATAAATCGCACACATTTGGTATACGCTTCTACTTTTAGCTCTTTAAAAAGGGGAAGAAAACAACTTGGAAAGTTCAAACTGTTGCTTAATATTTATTACAATAAAATATCATAAAGGATAACGCGACATATGGAACGCTAGTTAAGTTGATCTGACCTTATGAACAGGATCTGAAACTTGTTGCGTCAGTGGTGAATAAATGTTTCTTGTGTATATACCACATGGTATATCCTAGTTCTATATCACTTTCGCAATTTTCATCTGTGGTTGTGATTCTAACGGAGGGACAGTAAACTGTTTGTATAGTCAAATTGTACCTTCGTTATTATCATATTACGAGGAGAGAGAGAAAATACAAGAACGTGGATATCCAGTTACGGCGTGACGTTTATGTGTATGGAATAGCCTTTCCTGCAGGAGCGATTTTATCCTGTGTGTTCATATCGACAACTGTGATACCATTGATGGGATATATATATATAATATATATTTTACAAGTCATAGGGCATTGAAAGTAACCATTCCTGTTCCAGCACACCTGGAGCATCTCGTCTAGTTTCTTTTTTTATTTATTTAGTTTTTTCCCCGCTCTACATGTTATAAGTAAGCTGTATATTGAGATTAGGGGACGATGTATTGCTCGGTGTGGGTCAGTTTGTGTACACTTCTCGTGAGTGTGTACACCGCTTGCTGTCATCTCGTCATACACAACACACGCGGCAGTTTCCGGTTGCAGAGGGATACTTCTAACGTTGGCGGCGGTAAGTTGATTGACATAAACTAATTATTGATTGATTGCTTGATTGAAATGTAGAATTGATCGCATGAATTAGAGGCTTTAGGGCATTGTACTCGTTCTCTCCGGCCTTGGTCCCTGCGTAACTGGGAATTGGGCTAGAAACCCCTCCCCCCATATCCCAATTCCGATATAGACTTTAAAACGATGATGTCGAAAAAAGCTTCAGTAGATGGGGTGGGGGGGTGAAGGGGGGGGCATTGTTCATTAGAATACAGTCATAACATTTTAACGTTTTCGAAAATATAATCATTGAGCTTGGTTAAGATAGGACTTGTGTTCAATCTTGCTTGTATTTTATTTTAAGAAACACACACACACACACACACACACACACACACACACACACACACACACACACACACACAAGTGACAATTTTACGTATTTAGGTCACTCGTAATTCAGTGTCAGAAGTCAGGTCACATGTGATAATGGCATTTAATTTCGCGGTCCCCTATTGAACCAATTATCTTCGTGGCAAATCTGTTTCATCAACTCTTAGAACTATTGTATCACAAATCACACCTGTGGTCTAAAATCATTGTGAGGGTAATAGGGGTGAGGGTGGCGGGGCGGAGACCGCAGGGAGGGGGGGGCGGGAGAAGAGATGAGCAATTTTCATATAATACCAATTCACCCAGGAGTGGCAGTCACTACTGATTGCCAACAACAATAAAAAGTAATTTATATAGTGAAGTTATGGAGCTTTTTTTTTCTTTTTTTTTTTGGAACTGTAATTGCAATTCGCCGAGTGCTGCGTGTCAGTGACACCGGTTGACTGATGTTTGCCAGGATGTATAGAAATTATATGACAACGGATGTCAAATCATATACATATTATTTGCCTGACACGGCCTATTATCATTGCGACACAGCTATTGTCTTTAATTACGCAATTATGTGTTTACAATTTTATGCAGTGTTCTATGGAATTTTTTTTAAAATGATAAATAGGCCTATTTCTGCATCGGGGAAATCGAGAAATAAAACGAAGCTGTGCAAAAAAAAATGCAAGTGAGAAAAAGGAAAAGCCGAGAAAGAAGTTGTTCTCCGATTATGATGGGGGAAATAAATGCATTATGTTCCCAATATATTGTTGAGGCACAAAAAGAGAAAACTTTTCTTCTTCTTCTTCACAATACGCTGTGATTTCGAAACAACATAAAAGGCAAAGCGAAGTCGAACTTGCCCGTTTTTTTTTAATACATTTAGGTCAAATATGAAAAAAGGGGCTGCGCTTAGGAAACATGTCCTATGTGTGTGTTTTTTTTAAGTCGACCAAAATTCTAGCCGCGCGCATGATATTTTGTCGTATATTTCTTTTTTAGTACAGCGTTTTCGGGTATGTGTGTGTGTTTTTTAATGTCATATTTGTTATAATTTTCTACCACTTCTTCTGACTGCATCTCGTGCCCTAATGATTGTCAAGGAGATTGTTATCAAAAAGATAGAGAGGAGGAGGGGGTGGGGGTGGGGGGAGTGGGGGAGGTTTTTTGTCCTTGAACCCCAATTGCAACTTTGCTGTGTGTAAATTTACGGGGAGGGGGGAGGGGGTGCGGGTTGTAATGAGGGGCTGATGAATGCTGTATTTGTATGGCAATTTTCGTCACGGTTTCGTTAATGTCAATTCATTAAGTTTGAACAGTACAAAAGACTGTTTAAGGGACTTTATTAGTGGTCGATTTCTTCTGCAGGTGGCATAAAAAAGCCGCTTTCTGGCTCGTAAAAAGAGAAACTTCTTAAATTGTTCCCATATGTTAGAAGTTATTATGATAAGAACCAGAAATAGAAACAGGCGAAGTTTTAAAAGAAGAAGGTCAGAGTGAAAAGATGGTGTGTTGATGTCGTAGCCCCCGATATCTCCGCATTGCATAATATGGATTCTACATATATTTGTGACCTTTACATTTTAGTCAAGGTCACCACCATAATTTTAATGTTGTAATATTTTCAAAAAATGTCTTGAATCAATATGTTTTTCATCACGCTTCAGGTGATTATAAACATTTTTCAATACAGCCCGAACTATAAATAAAACCTTTTTTTTTTTAATTGTTTTTAATTGCTAGGGAGTATCTTCTGCAACCGGTGATTGATTGGCTCTGTATCACGTGACGTTGTCGAAGGCCTTCGCGTCGTATTATACGAAGGTTTCCCGATTGTTTAGCCGTCAAACGCCTTTCATACTAAGGCATTGAATCACTTGCCTCAATTGTTTCAGAAAACCCAAAGTCCTTTGAACATATGATTTGAAATATTGCTCCCCTTTTTTATATCAAAACAAGCTGTCTTCAATTCGCTGTAAAAAGCTGAGTATTTCAGCGTGAAAGATTTGCTTTTATCTTCTACCATCAAGGTCAACAAGAAACAAGGCAATTTATAAAAAAAAACGAACTGTATTTAAAAAAAGAAGGATATTGGGCGGGGGGGGGGGGTAGGGCCGGGTGTATTAGATTTAACATGTGTATTTCGAAGCCGTGAAATACAGTAAAACAAAAAATGAAAAAAGGATGGTAGAGTGTGTATCTAAGCGTCAGTAAAAAGTATGAATAAAAACCGTCATTGGCCCACATCCTTTACATCAAGAAAATGTCTAAAGAAGGCCAAACAAACTGCCGTAAATAAGAAAGAAAAGTACGAAAAACAAATAAATAATGAGAGACGTCTTTCTGCCGGGATAGGCAGGCTTATATTTCTTTTCCTCTCCGTTATTAAATGTTTATTCGTTGATTTTTGTATAGGGAAGTGATCGGTATAAATGGCCCCTTCGAATATCTCTTGCTGAGGCAATGATAATCTTTTTTTTAAATGTAAATATATTTGAATGTTGACTTGTCGTTTAGGTACTAATCATTCGCAGCTCTCGTTAAGGAAAAAGAGAAGGAAGAACATTTGTAAACAAAACAAATGAAACAATATTTATATACCTGTTAAAAGTAAAATGTATGTGTTTATTTACTATTTTTATTTATACCAGGACACATTCTTTGGTTACACAGTTTTCTGTTTGACTACTTTGATGTGCGTTAAAAGAAAAGCCGATAATAGTGGAGGATAAGTTGGTTTAAATGAATGGAGTCCTTGACCTCTGTGATGCTGGATAAAAAAGGAGAAAAAAAACATGAGTCTTTGAACCAAGGTTATCAGCTCCTGTCATAACCCAGGCGTGGGGGCGGGGGTGGGGGTGGGGATGGGGGTGTGAGATGTGTACGGTAGTACAGTGAACCCCCGCCCCGTAGTACAGTCAAACCCCCGAAGTATAGGAAAACCCCGTAGTACAGACAAACGTACAGGGAAACGCCCATAGTACAGACGAACACCCACGGTACACTTCATTGACGGAGTACTGAATGAAAATTACCCCCCTCTTTTTTGCCCCCCCCCCGGCCCCCCCCCCTTTCCGGATAAATGTGAAGAACCACGAGGTGGGCACTTCCTCGACGGAATATGCCGATATCCACACATTATCATTCACACATAATCGATCATTCGTAGGACTTTTCCAATGCCATAAACTTTCGTGCTGTCCTTTTTTTTTGGGGGGGGGGGGTGGGTGGGGACGGGGGACGACAGGGAGAGGGGTGAATAAGGGAGAAAAGGGGATACTGTATTAGTGAGCTAATGACCGATAGTGTTTTGATGGAGTATGTGAAAATGGTGCTTGAGACGCTCGAGTGTAATGTTGTGAGATTGGGGTTCGAGGTGGGGAGGGGGGTGGGAGTGGGGGGCGAAGGGAGTGAGACGGTGGGAAGAAGGGGGGGGGGGTTATGAGGCGATTGTGATACCACGTTCATTTATCAAGTGCAGATATCCATCGCCATAGTGACATTGATGTAAAAGGCCTGGCCATTTGAGAATCACAGTCATTGACTAAAAAAATCAGCCCCACTGCATTAATCACTGCGACTTCATTACAAACTGTTCGCACAACGCGTGAACATTTTCGGCAGGATTTTTATATAAATAAATAAGAACAACATGTAGTTAAAGTCAACATAAAATTGCAGGTCGAATAGCAACGCAATGGTGATGTCAAATGGCCATTTTAAACCGCATCCTGGTACTAATAATCTTTGTGGCCTCTTTGAAAATCCTAATTTTCAAATTTTCAGTTTTTTTTTCTGGGTTTAAAGGACGTGACTGTAACAGCGGTGCATATTTTTACATACATCACGCTATGTACAACCAAAGTGGTTTGTGAGGTCTTTCGTACAACAATTAAACAAACTTTCCACTCTCGCGCTATGCACACTAAATTTGGAAGGGAAGTTACCGTATATTGGTGATTCACACAATACGGTTTTTTCTTCTTCTTTTCTTTTTAAATTAAAAAGGCATGAACCGTGTTGAAATTTAATACATAACTCACACAGTCAAAGTACGTTAATAGGCAAGTCATAGATATGTTTCAAATTTATGTTACTTTTAAAATAGATGTGTGTATGTGTTCTTTTTTTTTAAGCCAAGGTCAGACTGTTAAACGCAATGCATTATTAAAACATCAAGACCGGTTGTAGTTGGATAATTAATAGCGCTGCGAGTGTTATTTTACACACAAAAAACCCGCAAACACTTTTACGAGATAGGCATAATGTTTGGAATCGATATGGCCATATCTCTGGAGTAAAAAAAAAAAGGAACACAGTTCCTGCACCTATTAATCACTCTGAGTTGTATTAATTAACCTGTTCCGGAAAAAGACTGGTTGCATGTTATTTTGTCCTCCCCCCATCTCCCGCCCCCCCCTTTTCCGGAGTAGATGTGGTAATCTGTATCGTCTCACATTTCGGTGACATCTAATCCCATAAAACGGCACAACATTGCGTGACAACTGCTGATAACATAAATATCCTGTTTTCTTGGTCCAGACTCTATCCATGGTACTCAAACTTCAATTATTTCCTTATCTCAAATCAAGTTTTTTTATTCTGGCAATTTTATTAGCAGATATCCTCTTGTTTTGTAATTAAGGCCAGAGCAGTAAACTGTAACAGTGAAAGTTCTTCCGGACCTACTTGTTTATAACCGACCCTTGCGGCTTGTATCACCATGGAAACGGCTGTGGTTTAAAACCCAGGTGTCCTAAAATCAGACCATAGACCTTCAGCTGGTCTATTTTGTACATGCTGTTTCTGATGTTTTAACTGGACGCGTGTTCAGTATAACAGTCCCCCCATCCCACATTTCCTGCCCCCCTCCCACCTTATGCCTTAGGGCCCCTTAATAGACAGATCCGGTTGTCCTTCCTCCATGTACCGACGACCCGACTTTCCGGATCGCCATCTCACCCCTTTTTTGGCATCACCAAGCGAAGCCGATTTTTTTTCTTGAGTCATTGAGAGAAACAACGCAGCAACAGATTCTTTGTGAAAGTGACAAATTAAACGACAAATATACTTGTTAATATTTCACCAAGTCCATTGCTTTTCAGTAGTACATTTTCTTGACAAGCGACGGGAAGGAAGGAGAGGTGAGAGAGGGTCGGGGGAAGGGGGGGAGTGGGGGAGGGCATGATTTGTGCGGTTTCCTGCATGCACATAAAGATACCTTTTTGTCATGATTAGTGCCTTCTGGTTAACAGAACATGACTGCTACATTTTGCCTTCGGCTCCCCTCTCCCCCCTCCCCCTCCCCCTACCCCCTCCCCTACCTCCCCCCTCCCCCTACCTCCCCCTCCTTCTCCTCTCAACCACAGGCCAAGCACCTCAAGGAGTGCTCATTAACTTCGTGAAGGAAACATGAATAAGCGAGTTTGACTTTCAGTGTAATTCTTTTGTTTCACGTCTCTTTTTCGGCGACAAAATTAGGACTGCCTTGGAGCGATTTCCGTCGTCTGGAACACGCATCTTAAGCAGGAAGAGATAGAGAGAGATAGAACCCAACCCCTCCCCTCTTCCCTTATGAAAAATAACTCACCCCCAAATCCTCCCCTCATGAAAAAACATAACCAAGTTCATTGGGACTGATCGCCAGGTGTTGTCGAAGCAACGATGGATACCGCCCCGGGTCCTGAGCGGCGTCCGGGTTGGGGCTGAGGGAGGGAAGTGGGGGGATGGAGGTGTGGGGGTGGGGGAGGGGGGATACATGAAGCTAAAAGTAGGATACAATGCTCCGAGAAATAACAGAATAGAGAAAGTAGCTATTGATCCAATAAATGTTTGCTTGTGGGTTTAGTGCTCTCGACGATTTGTTTGTATTCCTACGCCAAGTGTTTGATCAGCTTTTAAGGAGCGGAAAAGGGCGACGGCACTTTTTTTTACTTGCGCTTAAATCTTTATGTAGTCATTTTCATTGTAACTTTATTTAATTCGCTTGGATTTCCGGATTAAGAAATGGGTGTAGTGGTGCTGGGGTGGGGGAGAGGGAGAGGGGGAGGGGCTTGGCTTAACGCATCCGGACGTCAGTCAGTTGTTTGTCCCTTAACTGTTTATCGACCGTCATAACCCTGCTGTGATCTCTTGGGATTCGTTCGTCGTAAATACAACAGAATTCGAAACCGCGAATAAATATACCAACCAACATGACTGCTGTCAAATCGAGTTAAGGTTTTGGCACTGGTATTGTTATTAGCAGAATTATTACCAGCCTTGCTTTGTGCCCATATAAACAAAAAGAAAGGACTTGCGGGGATGTAAACAAAAACTATTAGCAGAGTCGACCCTGTCGTGGGTATAATCTATATTGTTTCTCTAATCAAGTCCCCTGCAAAGCCCAAAACGGATGACCATGTCCTGTGAGGACGTACGATCTAATCTCCAACCTTCACTCTCCCATCCTCCCGCCTCTCCACCCCCCCCCCCTCCCCACCCGGCCTCTCCACCACCCAGCTGTGATGCGAGAAAAAAGCTAATTGTAATCTACAAAACCTTTTTGTGCTTGGTTTCGCATAGAGGCTTAATACGGATCAGATTAAATAAATTGTCAATAATTTGGCAAATTAGAGCAGAAAATGCGTTTTTCCCCCTACTTGCTTCCGGCTTTGACCCTGGGGCATAGAGTTAGCGGGTTGATTAGACACTTCTCGGATTGGTTAAAATAACTCTGGTTTCATTAGCGCATTGATTTAGACCCAGTGGTCAATGTTAAGCTTCAGTAATAGCGCAGTTATTCAACTGAAGTTATTTTACGGGCGCATTTTGAGATGTTTATTGACTTATTCCATTTATACAGAATGTTTCAAAGACTGGCTTAATTAAGTGTTCGGTAGAGGGTTTAAGAGAGAGAGAGAGAGAGAGAGAGAGAGGGGGGGGGACCCGTTCCTCATGGACTGTTGAATATCCGCGACGTCAGGTGTATACCGCACGTTCTCAAACTCTATTTATACGACTAACTGCTGTCGTAAGTTCAAGGCCTTAGGTTTGACTCCATACCATTATACATAGGACAAAAGTGGTGCAGGAACGTATGAAAAGGCTACTTGCACCGACCCTGGTGTGCGTGACTCTTGCCGAGGCACACGCCCTCTCGCGGCACTGTTCCGCTTGCACGCGAGCAGTTTTCTACAAGGTCACCATAATCGCGTAATGACACTGGTGGCAAAGGCAGACGACATTGTATATTTAAGGTTACCAAAGTCTTTAGATTTAAGAGTGTGGTTTACTGTATTCACTTGTCACAGAAAAGAAAACCTTTAGGCAGCGATTGCAGTGTTGAGATGAAATCCTTTCATTTCTCCTTCTAATATTGTTGGAGTCTTGAGAAGCGTAATAACGTTCCTATATAAAAAAAGGGACCCGAGAAAGATAAAGCACCGCGGGGAACATTGTCTATCAACTCTGGCTTCTTGCGAAAAGGAAAGAAAGAAGAAGAAAAAAGTAAAGAAAAAAAAAGGAAAAAGAAAGAAAAACATGAATAAGTAACTGATGGAACAAAGGCACAAAAAAATTTGTTGCTCAAAAAGAATTTGAGAAAATAAAACACATTTCCTCGCTGTAGACCCCCCCCTCCCCCTCCTCCCCCCACCTCCCCCCCCCCTTTGATGTAATCATTTGCCAATTTTCGATTAGCAAATTGTTTATGTGTAGTCAAATAAGAAGGCAGTTGTAGAGTCCTTGGCTTACAACGAAATTGTTTCTGACTGAGCTTGAGCATTAAAAAATAAAGGAAAAAATAGAAATAAGGAGAAGAAATAAGCAATCGCATGATTGAAAAGTTTTGCTTGGCTGAACGGATTACAACCAGTTGTTTTATCGTTGGAGAGAATAAATAGTCTGAGAGATAAAAAGTTTTTTTTTTTTGCAGCAGTCATACCAACAAGATGCCACTAAATTAAGTTTTGGGTGATAGGGCGACTCATACAGCCCACCCCCTTATTTTGTTATTTTTATTTTTATTTTTGTAGTGAAACATTCACAGGGTGAGTCATTCATGTGAAAGATGATGTTCTGGGTGAATGATCCATGCTGTGATTCATGTGTGAGGAGGGAAGGGGGTGGGTGTGTGTGTGTGGGGGGGGGGTGGTGGAGAAAAAAAGAACAAAAAGGGTTGTGTTTGTGTTGCGTGAAATGTCAGCCTAGCTAGTTCTCAAATGAATGCCATAACAAATTCTGTGATAAATAGTAAAATATTAAACAAAAAAAAAACCTATTGTGAAAGTTATGTCAGGTGAAGCTGTGAAACTACGGAAGCACCACGCGGGATCGTAAATCCGAGGCCCAACGACAACCCCATATGCTGTATACAGAATGTGCGAAGCTAGAAAAAAGATATGTTTCAAAGCTTGGTGCAAATTTATCCTGCTTGTGAAACAGTTTGATAGATTAAAATCTTTAAACGGCAGTATTTAATGACTTTTATTAAAAAAAAAAACGCGAACGTGTTTAATATAAGAGAGTTGTGTGAATTTGAAATAAAGTGTTTGAAAGAAACATGAGCGTTTGGTGCCCTCGGTGTGGATATTAAAATTTTAATAGGTTCACTGAAACAGAACGAACTACTGTTCCGGTATTAATAGCATTAAAGGGAATTTTTAAAACAAAGGAACTCCGTACACGTTTTTCTTTTTTTTTTTTTGTGGGGTGGGGGGGGAGGGGGTTCTTCTTTCTTGATGGGCTGGATGTGCAAGGGGTCGTGTCCCACCCACAGATACAGACCACAAAGGCACGACTGCTCGCGGGTGGTAAAATCCGCTGACGGGGATGTGGGACGGCATGAGGGGGGGGGGGGGTGGAGCGGGGGGAAACCGACTGTTCTTCACATCCGAAACCTGCTTGAAAAATCACAGTTTTTCGCTATCGTTTTCCAAATCTGCCCGTTACGCACACTGGAAACAATGGAAGTCGCTGTTTTTTTTCTTTTCTTTTCTTTTCTTTTCATTTTTTTTTTTTTTTTTTTTTTCTTGTTTTTTCTATTTTTTTAAATCTGTGGACATATTTGACATCAGCAGTTTAATGTCGCATCAGGGCGGGGGGGGGGTATCCTCCTCCCCCCACCCCCCTCTCTCTCCGGGGAAGGGACACAGGCACAGCATTTGCATCGACACTTGATGTGCAATTCTCTTAATTCATCTTCACAAAGTCGCAACCACAAAAAAAAAATGAGATAGAAATACAACAAAGGAAAAAAAAAAGAGAAAAATATCAAATGAACACTGTGGTTTCGTGTTGCTCAGTTTTTGTTCTAATTGCTGGATCGTTGGATCGTTGATAATACTCACGCTCACCTGTGTGTTGGTTCCTGTGATAGCAATTGGCAACTGGTGCACTTGTAAATGGGGTTAGAAATGTGGTGTTAAGCGCATGCTATGACAGTCATGGTTTAGTAAGTACTGTTAGAGAGAAACAAAAAATCATATCTCCGGAATGAAGTAACGAGAATAATGATAAAACAGAAAGGGTCAAGTTCGATACACAGGCCTGCAGTGCCCCCCCCCCCTCCTCCCTCCCACCCATACGCACCCAAGCAACCCTCTTCCCACGTCACCCGCGGCACAACACGAAACTATTCCCCAATGTTATAACAATCTGTCTTGCCCTCCCCGCTCCCTCCGTACAGCCCTCCTCCCCCACCCCGACCGTAAAATGGTCTCCTTAAAATATCAACCTTAAATAACAAAAGTATCCCGCTTTACCCAGCAAACATATGCTATAACTGATCAGTTACTAGTCGCATCCATCCGTCTGTCTGTCTGTTGTGTTTTGATATTTACTCGTCTTTGTTTTGAAGTTTCTCTCTTTTTTGTGTAATTACAGAAACAATACGAGAAGTACAATGGTTCCGCGGTATGACGTCACAATCAGATCACTTCAAAACAATGATGATAGAGGACTCGTACATGGTGATCGGCGCAAGGTGAGTGTCTGTTCACTCGACTCTTAAAGCATTCGTTGCCATGGTAACTACACCATTTCTCTTTGGGGGTAGTCTTCTAAAGAGGGTAGTCTTCTGAAGTGACATTGTTCAAAAAAAAAAAAAAGAAGAAAGCATAACACGACCTTTGTCATTCATGCACTAGGTTTTGTCAGGAAAACTTAACCCCGTCATTAACTCGTGCACCACACAGCAATCAAATTTAATATACCGTTGAATTTGAATTTGCCTTTTTTTTAAATATCTAATTTCAAGAAATAAGCAATGAAAAAGTAGGTACAAGAGAAGCGCAAGAGACCAATGATATATTGCTATGCGTCACGAAGGTGTAACAAACGTGTCGTATTCCTGCATGACGCATGAAGCGTGTGTGATGACGTCATGAGGACATCAGTGTCCCCCCAACCAAATATGCTGAGTACTTGTTATCGAAAAGGGAAAAAAAAACACCACCACAGCTCCCAGTTATATCACAAATACCAAAAAAAAAATCGGTTTAGTGACATCACTATATTTTTGCACAGACAAGGGGGTAACAGACCTGAGCAGACACGAGGGGAAGGGGGTGGGCGGGGGGGGGGGGGGGCGGGGGGAGAGGGGGTTTATTCGATACTTTGCCGAGCCATGATCTACATGAAATCCATTTGTGCTCTCTCCTATATTGTATTAATAAACATGATGCCGTGACATTTAGGAGCGCCCCCTCCCCGTAAACTTTCATTACATTTGTCGCTTTATTTTTGTTTTCTGTGTAATACCATAAAGAGATATTGTATTTTAGCTTCGTATAAACAACGAGTATCTTTATCTTATGTCGATCTGTCTGGCAGTATTTTTTTGCTTTCTTTCTTTTTTTTTTTTTTTTTTTTTTTTTTTTTTTTGCACCATCATGGCCAAAAAATAACCAGAGTGATGGTTTGTTATATAAACCCCGTTCTTTGACCATCTGCAGTGTGTGTATTGGGGGGTGGGGAGGGTGGTCAGTGTTTTTAAACTTTGCGCGTGTAGAGAGGAGAGTTTGGAAAAAAAACCTTCAGACAGAATGCGGGATGTG
>OX457024.1:4796901-5138187 GCA_949752745.1 Protula sp. h YS-2021
CGTCATATCAAAATATTGTTGATATGTAAACTGTGTCGTTAATGACGTCATGAGTTTTTGTGCATCATTAATCATGTACATTTACATGCGTTCTTTCATGTAGAGTGTAAATGATGGCTTATTCGAATTCACCATTAAAAAAAAAGAAGAAGTTATGTTTAATTACTGACTTCTACAGCCCACATAGCAAACACACACGATGACGAAGGTATTTCAAGTATATTTCTTCAATGAATATAATGATATCTTAATGTATTTGTCTTTTTTTTTACAAGCCAAATACCTGAACACCTATAATTGACAGCGGTTTAATATATAAAAAAATCGATTTTATCGACTGATCGAATTCCAGATTAATAATATATATCGTGTATCACACTTCACACACAATAATCTCCTTAATAATCTTCTTGATAATATCCTGGATTCTTATTCAATAAATATTGACGATGCGTTTTGCTTAAGGTTTATTTTATACCAGCGACTGAGAGCTAAAGTGAGTTGACCGATTGTGTTCGGATTTGTGAACAGACTGATTTCAAGCCAATAAGAACACATGTAAAAACGGCAGATGGCAGCTGAATGTCGCCAGCTGGCAGCTGTTTAACTTAACAGCTCAGTGAAATCAGTAAACAATTGTGTCTTTGAGAATGAACCAAAGAAAATTGAAATTCTTTATAAAGAGGAAAAAACCCAAATGCTAAGAAAAACTGAGTCTAATCCAATTCAAAGTCATTTCCTAAGGTTAAAATGAGAACGCATATTTTCTGCTATTCCATAAATAAACCATATAATGCTACATAAATTATGAAGTCAAAATTGACTGAAAACAGTTTAACGTCAATCGTTCTGACATTAGCAGCATACTATTTTGCGCATAAAATCGCTAATTTTCTTTTTTTTTCTCCCTTTTTTCGTGGGTAAACAGTAATAAATATGATCTTTTTTTCAGATATTGCGTGAGTGTTGTTATTTATATACACTTTGCAGACTTAATAATTCATCATTCTTAATTAGTTAATTAGTAACATCACGTCAAAAACAGTCCAAAGACAAATATCATAAATCCACATCCGTGACTATTCTCAAAACAGCTTTTATTCCAGTGTTCATGAACATTAAGCTAATTTGCAGAGCTCTTAATGTTATTATGCTTGTCTTACTTTATTGCATTTCTTTATTCTACCCCAAAACAAGACCCCAGTCTATGTCCGTGTTTGCCCGCAAAGGGAGCAGGAATAAGTCAACACAGCAATGCTGCAACTCTCCGCAATTACTCTCCGCACCATACTGTCTGCAGTTGCAATCTGCTTTTACACCCCCTGAAAACTTGTCGTTAGTGAAACAATCAAATCATGCCCTCCCCCTTCCCACCGTCCCTCGCTAACCAATCAGATTTCATGCGCGCGTTTGTGCGTAAAAGCAACGCCCCTCCTCTACCTCCCCACCCACCCCCCCCCCCCCCCCCCCCATTAGAAAAGAAAAAAAAAATTACCCTGCTTGAGTTTCAAACGCGCAGCTAAATCGGATTTCACGCCACTATCGTAAAACTGGAAACGCAAATCAAAAGAAAGGTCTTGTTTTCCACATTGAAGAAAAGATGATTGTTTAGCGTGACGAAAATGAATGCGTTATGGATTGTGGGGTCTGTATTTTCCTTCCGATGCTGACGTTCACTGCTCACATATAAGCTGGTTCCCCCTGCCCTCCCCCCCTCCCCCCTCATCTTTCTTGGGGGATATAATGCCCGCTCATTAAATGGAAATTAATAGGCTTTTGTCTCGAAATGTTTCCCCAGTCCTAATTACTGCAGACAGACCGGAGGTGTTTGGATTTCGTTTCATAAGAGCATTGTTTCATTCCGTTGAAAACTGAGCTCATACAGAAAGTATGACTGTTCATCGAAATGCCAAGTGATACCAGTAGGAGAATATAGGGGAAGGAGTGAAGTGGGGGTGGGGGTGGGGTGGGGTGGGTGGGGTGGGGTGAGTATGGGCAGGTGGGATATATGGGGTTGGGCAGGTGCTTAAGCTCCATTGTCTTTTTTCTGATATTTTTGTATAAAAACGTATAAGAGAGAGAGAGAGAGAGAGAGAGAGAGCAGAGAGAGCAGAGAGAGAGAGAAAGAGAGAGAGAGAGAGAGCACAGAGAGGAAAGAGAGAGACAGAGAAAGAGGGAAAGAGAAAGATAGATAGAAAGAAAGAAAGAAAGAAAGAAAGAAAGAAAGAAAGGAAGAAAGAAAGAAAGTGAGAGAGAGGGAAAAAGTGAGAGAGAGAGAAGAGAGAGAGAGAAAGAGAGAAAAGAGAGAGAGGGACAAAAAGAGGGAGAGAAAGAAAGAAAGACAGAGTGAGAGAGAGGAAGAGAGAATGAGAGAGTGGGAGAGAGAAAGAGAGAGAGAAAGAGAAAAGAAAGAAAGAAAGAGAGAAAGAGAGAAATAGGGAGAAAGAAAGAGAGAGAGAAAAAGAGAGAGAAAAAAGAGGGATAAAGATAAGGAGAGAGAAAGAAAGAAAGAAAGAAAGAAAGAAAGAAAAAGAGAAAGAGAAAGAGTGAAAGAGGGAGAGAGAAAGAGAGAGAAAGAGAGAGTGAGAAAGAGAGAGAGAAAAATGGAAAGAAAGAAGGAAAGAGAGAGAGAAAGAGAGAGAGGAGAGAGAAAAAAGAGGAAGAAAGAGAAAGACAGAGAAAGAAAAAGAGAAAGAGAGAAAGAAAGAAAGAAAGAAAGAAAGAGAAAAAAGAGAGAAGGACGAGAGACAGTGAAAGAGGGGAGAGAGATAGAGAAAGAGAGAGAGAAGGAGAGAGAGAAAGAGAGAGAGTGGGAGAGACAATAAGAGAGAGCGAGAGACAAAGAAAGAAAGAGTGAGAGAGAGGGAGAGAAAGAGAGAGACAGTTGGTGAGAGTGAGAAAGAGAGAGAAAGAGAGAGTGGAAGAAAGAAAGAGAGAGAAACAGAGAAAGAGGGACAGAGTGAGAGAGAGAGGGAGAGAGAGAATGAGAGAAAGAAAGAGAAAGTGTGTGTGTGAGAGAGAGCGTCTGGTTCTTCCAGGTCACACAGTGCCCTCTCCTTCCTGTTCCTGTTCTTTAAAAGAAAAGAGCTTAGAATTTTATCAAGCAATGTGTAAACGGATGCTGCTGCAAAAGTAGATAAAGATAAAAGCGCACAGAATTTGAGAAGTTTCTGGATATGTTCTCTGTTTTGCCTACAAGTCCCTCGTATTTTTGTTTTACGTTAGCCCGATCAATACAAATGCGTTGCCATATCGCTGCAGGTGTCAGTTCGCCAATCCTTAACATGGTGTCACAAATATTAAACATGGAATTTTAAAGGGAAGACCTACCCTGGGCATAAACGATAACTCCATCGAATACAAAGACATGAACCTTTATAACTATAGTGCAGTTATAAAGTACTCCTTAAAAGAATTTTAAGCATAAAAATTTTAGTGCAATTGGTATTTCCATGTCTAACTTTCTATTATACTTAGAAAAACGGCACACCTCCACCAAAATATGCAGAATTTAGCAACATTTAAATATATTATCACTCAATGACGGCTGTTTCCGGTCTGCGATAATAAGCCCACATTGCCAGACTGCGTATATTTTCCCATGCCTTTACTACGTGGAAATTTTCACGCATTATATACGTGTATTTTACATGGGAATGCCCATATGGGAAATCCCACGTAAAATATACGGGTAATATACAAATGACTTCTAATGAAATTTTACGTGGGAATTCTAAAGTATTATATACATATAATATTCGTTAATTACCCATGCATTTTAGAAGTTGGGAATTCTACGTATATTATACAGGGGAATGCCCACGGTGGGCATTACGCGGGAAAAACCATGCAGTTTACGCGTGTATCTACCCGAGCATTTTATACGTGGGAAAGCCTATGTATATTATATGTAGAGTTCATACGGAAATCACACCGTGGGAATGTCCACGTATATTACACGTGTTTTCTATGTTGCCATGCCAACGTCCCACGTTCCCAAGTAAATTCCATCTAAAAACAACGCGTTTTAGACGAAAAATTATGCTAACTGGGTCGGCGATGGTTTCCCACTTGTCAGTTGGCACGCCCATGGCTTGGAGGTCACGCTTGCATATGTCCTTGAAGCGGAGCTTGAGGAAGCCAAGCTTGGGACATTTCGCATCGGCAATTTCCCCGGAGAGCAGGTTATTGGAGTCCTGCCGTCTTGCATGCGGCGAACAGGGCGAGCCAGAGTAGACGTCGCTGCTTTATAAGCCCAGATACAGTTGGAAGGTTAGCTTGTTTAAGAACTTCTTGGTCTGAGATTTGTCTTTCCAACTGATACCAAACAGGCGGCGCAGCGGAGATGAAAACTATTTAATTTTTGTTCCTGGTAGGTGTAACTGGTCCATGTTTCGCTGCAGTATAGAAGGGTACTGCGAATGCATACCTGGTAGATGGTCACCTTTGTCTTTGTTGTGAGTTTCGGGTTCTTCCATGCACATTTTGTGAGTCTGCCGAAGATTGTGGCTGCCTTGGCTATTCTGACGTTTATTTCTTCGTCTAGGACTACACTCTCAGTTGTGGTTGAGCCGAGATAGCAGAATCTGCCCACAATCTCCCGAGGTGTGGTGTTCAGGGTTCAGGGTATATCGATTCCCAACCCCTTGTGCCATGACGACAGTTTTCTTCACACTGATTGTGAAGGAAAATTTCTCGCAAACATCTTGTAGCTTGTTTATTATTGCCTGCAGCTTTGGCTCACTGTGGGCTACTAAGGCAGCATCGTAAGAAAACAGCAGTTCTTTGATAGGCATTTTGCGCCGTTTTGTTTTGGCTTGTAGACGACGCAGGTTGAACAACTTCCCGTAGGACCGAGTGTATAAGTGAATGTCATCCTCCAATCCTTGGAAAGCACAGCTAAGTAACAAAGAGAACAAGATGCAGAATAGCGTTGCTGCTAAAACACACCCTTGCTTCATACCTCTTTTTATCGAGAAGCTAGCAGACGTTGAGCCGTCAAAGTTCACAGTACTTCTCATGTCTTCATGGAAAGATTTGACTAGGCTGAGTAGGTGTGGAGGACAGCCAATTTACTCAATGATGGCGTTTAAACCAGACCTACTCACGATATCAAACGCTTTTATCAGGTCGACGAATGCTATTACAGCGGTTTCTGCTGCTCTTGGCATTTCTCCTGTAGCTGTCTCAATGAAAATATCATATCGGTCGTTAACCTTTCCGATTGAAAACCACATTGCGCTTCTGGATATACTCTGTCGGCCAACTTCTGATGCTGAGTAACGAGATGCCTCTATAGTTGTTGCAGTCGCCTTTGTCTCCTTATTTATACAATGTATGGATATTGGCGTTAGGCATATCATGCGACAGTGAGTCTTCCTAGCCCACAGTAGTACAAAAGCAGCAATATATATATATATTATTTGAATTCTATATCAATAAATAAATAATTACATAAAAAACTGGCACTGGATCGATTTTTTTAGCGATATAGCTTTTAAGCAGCGTCGGGGCCGTTTAGTGCTTGGATGGGTGACCGCTCACATTCATTATAAAGTCAATAATGTGTCATAAAAAATAAATGTCATGCGAGATATAATTGCCAGAACGACTGCGCTATCTGGATGCTATTGTGTCAATTCTGAGAGGGCAGTATGCCACTAAGTTTTGCACAGGGCTTCACATTAACGACTGCCCCACCTGCCAGGGCAGGTGAAAGGCCTGGTGGGGCAGGGGGGTGTGGCGTGACGTAACAACATACATATTCTGGCGCACCTGACCTACATACTAGCCGTTGGCACGTTGCCAGTTTCTATGTGGGTGCTGGACTGTGCCTGGACACGCGCCAAATATAGCGTCGCGTCACTTGTGATAAATATGTGAAGAATAATATGTAAAATTATCAAAATTAAAAACTTAAAAATGTCCAACAGAAGAGACAAAAGGTGGGCGAGGTAAGAGTGCTGGTGGGGCAGTTAGATTTAAAATCTACTTGCCCCACCGGGGAGGTGCCGAAAAAAGTTAACGTAAAGCCCTGGTTTTTGCACTGTTTGTAGTTATGATGGATAATGCCACATTCATTCATTCGTTCAGAATTACGCATAAAGAGCGTGGATCTTTCGAATTTCGGAGAATAGATGTGGAATAGAATGTCGCGATCTATGGGAGAGCAGAGGGGGCCTGTCATATGTTGAACTGGGCACCCGTTCCAATTAATTAATACAAACTGCCCCGAATAAAAGGGGTTTCTTCTTGAACACACACTGTTTGCGGACTCTTTCTCAGGTGAGTACGACCTACACGCTGTCTTTACGCGCCACTGTATACTGTCGTCGAACCCAGTATCTGAGCTCTACAGAGTCCGCTGCAAAAGTCTTTGAAGTACTTTGTGCACTTTGCTGTGATCGGAACGTCTTCAACGTCCCAGTCATTGATGCTTAACGTTGCTATGATATTGCTATATGATGCCTCATGATGCCTCATGTTGCCTACAAAATGGCTGGATCGTGCAGAGCGGTATCAACACATAAACAACGAACTACTAAATAATTGTTCAAAGAAATCGGCAAAGCGACAACTCAGCGGAAAGCGGACGTCCAGCAGACGTTAGCAAGTCATAAAAAATGAATGGACGATACAGAGGTCACAAACAGGGAGCAACAACAACATGCAACGCAATAAAAACTGTGGGATGTTATCTGGCTCATTTGTCTGTAGGTCATCAGTCCACCCGCACACTGCTTGCGTAATCCTCATTCTATTAGATTAAAACAAAGCCCAGTCATGTGACGTGCGACTTGAATGATGCATAAACTCTTTACGGGATTGATTCGCATTAGACGCAAAACTGTAATATACCACACGGAACAGTATGGGCGGAATGTGTGTGGTCGGAGTTGCGGGGAGCTGGGTACGGGGAATATACCACAAGGGACAGCAGGGCGGAGGGCAGGGGGGCGGGGAAAGGGAAATATACCACGCAGGGGTGGAGGGCACAGAGCTGGAGCGGAGGCGCAGGGGTGTAGGCAGGGGGCAGGGGTGTGGAGAGCGGGGAGTATACCACATAGAATAGCAAGGGCGAAGGGCAGGAACCGGCGGAGGTGTGGGAAGGGGACGGGGAATATACCACAGGGGACAGCAGGGGTGAAGGGCATGCAGGCGGGGGAAACGCGAATATACCACACGGGATAGTAAGGGTGGAGAGCAGCGGGAGGAGGGGTAGGGTACGGGGAATATAACCACATGAGACAGCAGTGGTGAGGGCACGGAGGGGCTGTGGGAATGGGGACGTTTTTGCCACCGATTAGAAAAAAATTACACTTAGTTCTACAATAATTTCGATCCTTTTACGCTACCAGTCGCATCCAAACAACTTTGACATGCTATTATCTAGCAATCATTCTGGCGTCGATGTAAGTTTGATTTGAGGCTGCTACTTCGACCCTACCAAGTCACACCATTAAATCTGGTAGAAATTTTGTTGTGATTGCTCGCGACAATAGATTAGCGTCTAATCAACTGTAGGATTATTGGTGAAAACAGTAAAACACAGTGTGAATTTTTAATATTTCTATTGACTGCTAAGATGCTAACTAAACAGTGAGTAATTAACCACGTGTTGGGATTATATATAGTTTCCCGGTAGAAACCACAATGGGACCGTATTCCTGAACATGCACTATAGCTAATACTACATCCCCCTTTGTTAAGCTTTTTAAATTAATTGAAAAAGGATAATGATTAGTTCCTTAACATTAATTAATTTCTTTATCAATTACATTCAAATATTTCGATCCATCTATTTAGACTTGAACAGAACATTACATCAATGTTTTTCACTTTTAAAAATAGCAGCTTGATAAATACCAGGAACTTCCAAAGTACATCATAGTTTGTAAACAAACAGCTGTGCAATATTTAGAGCTATTTGACCTTCACACAGTGAAAGCATTTGTTTTGTTTTTCTTTACTGTGCCATCATGGATTCTGTGAACACGATTTAGGATTATAAAAAGCTCATGCATTATCATCCTTTAACTGTAAATACATCTTATTTTCTAACTCACATTACACTTTATTTTAAGCGGACTAAATCTAGTGATACTGAGTCTTTCCTGAAATAAGAAATATATTGTACTTCAATCATTATAACTCAATACCAATACACATATTTAATACATTCTAAAAATAAACTTGTCCCTATTCTAGATCACTCCGGTTGGATTTCTGTTGTGTGTAACCTGTCCGGAGGTCTACTGATTCTCCCAAAGCGGGTGCGTGTGCACTTCTCAGATGATTTATGCTCGGGGATTGAGAGGTTGAGGTTGTTTGACACAGTCGGCATCTGTATCAAATCTCTCCTGTTTCGTCGGAGCACACGATCAGGTGTTTGAATGACATATGACCTCGGTGAATTTTGAGCTGATTCGAGGACTGTGGCATTCTCCGACCTGTCACGGATAAACACCTTATCGCCTGATTTAAGAACAGGAAGATTTATGGCTGCATGGCGACGATTGTAGTTGTCAGCCATCTTTGCTCTGTATTCCTCCTCTCTTCTCCGTATGTCGTCTTGCTGCTTAATTGGCTTGAGGGTGTGTGGGGCAACAGGCAGTGTTGTTTTTAGCCTGCGACCCATCAATAGCTCTGACGGACTGTACCCATTGGCCAAGGGCGTTGACCTGTACGTCAATAGCGCAAGGTACGGATCTTTGTTTTTCAGTATGCTAGATTTTAGGCGTTTGACTGCATTTTCCGCTGATCCATTGCTTCGGGCATACTTCGGCGATGACGTTATATGGTTGAACCCATATTCAGCGCTGAAGCTGTTCATGGCGCTGTTGACAAATTGTGGTCCGTTATCTGAGACCAGCACTTCCGGAATACCGTGCCTAGCGAATATAGACTTGAGATGCGTGACAACAGTGACAGATTTTGAATTGACGTCTAACCTTGCCATCTCGATAAACCGGGAATAGTAGTCTACCACTACCAAGTAGGGTGTTCCTTTAATGTTACATAAATCGGCGGCTATACGTTGCCATGGGCGATCGGGCAATGGCGTTGTTTGCAGTGGTTCTGCTTGGTCACTGTTATGACGCGCGCATGTAGAACAACTTTTTACCATGTCCTCTATTTGTTTTGATAACCCTGGCCACCACACGGATTGAATTGCACGATCCCGGCACTTCTGTATACCGAGGTGACCTGTGTGAATGCGGTCTAGGATATCGAGCCTTAGACACGCGGGGATGACTAACCTGTCAGCTTTCAATAGCAGACCGTTGTGCATGGAAAACTCGTGACGGAACTGATAATACGATATGAGTGCGCCTGGCAGCTGTGCTTTGTCGGGCCACCCATCACACGTAAACTGTGAAATTTTAATGCAGATCTCGTCATCCTGCTGCACCTGTTTGATCTGTTCCAGACGCTTGTCAGTGCAGGGAAGGTTGTAGAGCACTGATTCTATGTAGCACTTTGCCTCCGTTTCTAGGTACGAGGAATGTGCGTCTGGAACGGCGGCACGTGATAAGCAATCACTTGTGGTGTTTTGTTTTCCGGAAATGTGCCGGATGTTAAATTTATATCTCATCAAGGCCAGCCTGAAACGCAATATCCTTGGCGGCATTGCATCGAGACACTTCTTCCCCAGGAGTGTAACGAGTGGTTTTTGGTCTGTCTCCACGGTTAGGTTGTCTAGACCCAAGATGAACTGATCAAATTTATGGCATGCATAGACAATCGCTCCTGCCTCTTTTTCAATTATGCTGTAACGTTGCTCGGTTGGGGTCAGCGATTTTGAAGCGAAATACACAGGCCTGAAATCATCTCTTGGCGATTTCCTCTGCAGTAGGACTGCCCCGTAGCCATTCTTAGAACTGTCTGTTCGTATCTTGGTTTCGTAGCATGGGTTGTACTGTGCTAACACTTGGGGTGAGCAAATCTCCTCTTTTACCTCCTGGAAAGCACGGTCCTGCTCCAGTCCCCACATCCAGTCATTCTTGGTGCTGAGCAGCGGACGGAGATTGACGGTTAAATCAGCTAGCCGTTTGGAGAATTTTCCCAGCTGATTCACCATTCCCATGAAACGTCGAAGATCAGTAACACACGTGGGAGTTGGCATATCCCTGATTGCGGTTACCTTTTTGTCATCAGCGCTTATTCCTTGTGCACTTATTTTATGACCGACAAAAGTGATTGATGGCTTTAGGAACTCACATTTCTCCATGTTGAGTGTGATTCCAGCGTCTTGCAGCTTTCGCAGAACAGGAAAGAGATATTTCTCGTGTGACTCGGTGTCGTTTTCATCACTATCTGTAGCCACACAGATGTCATCTATGATGACCGCACTACGCTCACAGCCGCTTAAGATTCCGTCTATGGTATCCTGGGCTAATTCCGGTCCCGATGTGATACCAAAGGGCACTTTTGTATAGCAGAATCTTCCGAACGGGGTGATAAATGACGTTAGAAGTTGTGATTCCGGCGCCAACTTCATTTGAAAGAAAAATGAATTCGCGTCCAATTTTGTGAATACGCGTCCATTGATCTTACCCAGTGTCTCATCAACAGTGTTTATGTTGCTCCTCGGTCGTATAATGTAGCGGTTAAGTGCGGTAAGATCGGTGCATATCCGCACTGACGTTGAATCACTCTTTGGAACCACAACGATGGGAGCACACCACTCGCTGACTTCATTTGCACCAAGCTTCCGGATCACACCCTGAGATAACATACTGTCAAGAGTTTCTTTGACCTTTGGCAACAATGGCTGTGATATCCGGCGGGGTGTGGAGACACTGAACGGCTGTGCGTTTGGCTGTAACTTGATACGATATTCGCCTGTTTTAATTGTCCCGAGTCCTGTGAATAATCGCGGGAATAGGCGGCGGATCTTTTCCTTGTAACCCAGCGGCGTACTCGAAGGGGTGAGATCAACTTTGACTTCATTCGCACGTTGTAAAATGTTCAACGCTATAATTGCGGGTTTACCAAGCAATGGTTTTCTTAGTTTGTCGACCACATACACCTTCTGGCTGGATTTGCCTTTTGTTCCGTTAACAATGTTTGTTTGAAACATACCTAGGGTTTTCAGGGGTCTGTTGCTCGCGCCAATTAATACCTGGTCCGATTTTTGTAGTTTGGTGTCTTGAGATATTCTCTTAAAGTCTACGTGACTCACGACAGTTACATCGGCTCCCGAGTCTATTTTGAACGTTATCGGGGTATTATTGACTTTCAGCTCAATTTCCCAGTTGCTGTCACTCACCTCGGAGATGTGCACCGTACCTAGGAATGACTTTTCTTCTGATTCGGCACCAATGTCTTTGACATCCGATTTGCTCCGACACATTTTTGCATAATGTCCTGTTTTAGCGCATGCGTTACATTTTGCGTCACGTGCTGGGCATTCGCTCAACTTGTGTGGCTTGTTACCACATCTGTGACAAACCTTGGATTTGTCCTGTCGATTCTTCGGTTTCCCCCCTTTTTGCGATTTCTGGGTAGGTGCCTTTTGTGTTTTCCGTTTCACCATATCGGCTTGCGCAACGTGTAAGTCACTCAATTGTTGTGACTGCTTCGCGACCATTTCCTTCGAACGCACTTTATTTAACGCAGCTTCTAGAGTTAACTTTTCATCAAGCTGGAGTGACTCACTCAGCTTTTTGTCACGGATCCCTACCACGATTTTATCACGCAATAGTTCGTCCCGCATTTCGCCATAATTACAGAATTCGATCAAAGAATACAGGTCCGTGACGAACGATTCAATGGACTCACCTTCGAGTTGGTTTCGGTTATTGAATCGCGCCCTTTCGAAAATTACATTCCTTCTCACTACGAAGTGCTTGTCGAATTTTTCCTTTACAACCGTATAGTCGATGGCTTCTGCGGCGGACAGTCCGAACATAAGTAAGATATCTTCAGCCTGAGGTCCCATAGCATAAATCAAAGTGTTAACTTTTTGTTCTCCACTTTCTATATTTGCTACAGTGAGATATCGTTCGAACCGTTTTATCCATCTCTGCCATTCTTCCGGTCTGTTGAAATTTAATTTTTCAGGTGGTTGTACACTTGCTTGAGCCATTTTTTTTTTACTTTATCCAATTTAATGAGACAACGCTGCCACCATGTAGGATTATTGGTGAAAGCAGTAAAACACAGTGTGAATTTTTAATATTTCTATTGACTGCTAAGATGCTAACTAAACAGTGAGTAATTAACCACGTGTTGGGATTATATATAGTTTCCCGGTAGAAACCACAATGGGACCGTATTCCTGAACATGCACTATAGCTAATACTACATCAACAATTTGGAGAGACGTTGAATAAGGAACGCTGTTAAGACGTTCTTTTGGTTGCAACAAAAACCCACTTTTTATGTCTAATCAACGTGTTTGTAAAACCAATGTTCTACATTTGCTTTACATATCCTACATCTGCTATATACATGCTATGCTTGCCCACTCACTGTCGATAGTAAAACGAGCATTATGATAAGGTAGCATTGTGAGCTTTTACATCGTGTACCTTATATATGGGCTTCAAAGGCCAACTTGCAATGTCTGTGGTTTGAATATAAAATGGGAATGCATTAAAATGACGTTTACCATCTAGCTGCGCTACAATATGTCTCTGTTAAATTTAGTCGTCCCAGCTCTACCTGTCTGAGAATACCTGTTTGAGACTATCTGTCTGAGAATACCTGTCTGAGACTATCTGTCTGAGACTACTTCGAGTGACAGGATTCTGACAGAAAAAAAATCATACGGACACGTCTTGTCGCATCGTACGAATTCAATAAACTATAAAGATTGAAAATAGAAAACGGGACCAAAAAGGGATATCTTGGTTTCTCATACTAACATGTTGTTTTTAGTCCGATGATCTCTGAAATTATATATTTTTAGGTCATATTTTTAAGTTTTAGATCATATTTTTCTGGTTTTGGTTGGTTTGGCCGTTGGTACTCACCGAATATTTTTTATTAAATTTTATTTAAAAGAACGAATTAACTGGTCTTTACTTTATTGATCCATTTATTGCAGCAGAAAAATCCTTTCTAACCATGGTCTGTTACAGTTAGAGCTACATCCAGAGCATTTTATGAGTGAAGACATCTATGCAATTTGCTTTTTTACTAGTCATATCAAAGTTAGTGAGTTTATTTCTAGTACTACCCATAGTAAATGAATTCCTTAGGTAAAAATGGTCATGCCATTTATTTTGTATTTTTGCTATTAAAATATTAATTTTGGATATTTTCATATTTCATACATCGGCTATTCGTATGTATGACACCAGACGTCTGTTGGGCGCACTATCCGTGAGAGATAGGAGAGCGATATAGTGGGGCATGGGAGTGCTTCTGGTCCGGGCGTTATCCTTTACCCTGTTGTTTGAATAAGGTTTATTCCGGTGTGTCAGGGCTCTGGTCTATCACTGTTCTTGAAAGGAGGGAACAGCTAAGTGCGCAAATTGTTGGACCCATCCCGGATAATGGCTCGTCCCGCATGGCTTTACTCATTAGCTACTTGGGCCGTCATGAGTAGAACCATTTCAAAAAGAAGGCTCCATCCACATGGTCGGAGCCGTATGGATAGGTTATTGGATAAACAGAGCTTGGTTTAGCTCTGCGCAAGTGGGTTTACACTGTCGATCCTTCTTTTTATGCTGTTTTACTATGAGTATATATGCTACTGTACGGAGACATTGTTATTTTGTTGACGACTCATTAAAACCTTAACGATAATGTCTCGTTCAAATCGTGCATCAGTAAAAATGCCGGTTTCTAATCTCGTTAACTTATGCGAAGTAAAGCTTGCATTTCATTTCGTAAAACGTTCTCCACCCTTTAACCTTTACACCCGCCCTATTTCATCTCCACTGCAAAACCGTCCAGGTGAAGGGGTACTGAGATAAAAAAGTAATCTTTCAAACTTGTTCCCGGTTTCATCTAATAAGGCAGTTTTTTAATTTAATTTAATTTAATTTATGTGTTGATTATCGTAAATAAAGAAAATCTCGTCTCAAGATGGAGAACGCGAACTACGCCTTTACTGGTATAAAAGTGCTTAAGGAAAACAAACGTTTCCCTAAAACTTTCTCGTATTTATACGTGAACCCGATCAATAGAATTGCGCTGCGATACCGGCCATTTGTAATTCGCAATCCTTACACAGAGTGTCATGAAAAGAAGAAAACTAATCCCCGATGCCAGAACTTGACTAACTCAATGTACTCTTGTAGACAAAGAAAAACGGATGGAGAAATCAGATCATAGATACCTCCAATCGAACAGCTCACAAGTAATAAAGGAGATTAAGAATGACAGCATAAAAATAAATAAATGTAACAAATAAAGAGACCAAAATAAATAGATGAAAATATAAAATAGAAAAAATAAATAAGTACTAACAATAATAAATAATACTTGTAAATAGAAAAAAAAACTGACACGATCTGGTACCATACAACAAGTATCCCTGGATCGAGCTTTTGGCAGTTTTTCAGTAGTTTTGAGCACGTTTAGTACTTGGCTGAGTGACTGCTCTGCAATAGCATGCCATGAACAATAAATGTCATGCAAGATGTTATTGTCAGAAACGCTACTATATTTAGATTCCAATGTTTCAATTGACAGGGTAATATACCATTAAATGTGTAGTCTGTTTAGTTGAGATGGGCAATGTCATATTAATTCAATCGCTCAGAATGCATAACGTAGAGGATGGGTGGGGCTTTTAAATTTTGTAATCATAATCATGAAAGAACAGATGCGGAATAGAGTGTCGCGATTTTTGAGTTAACAGATGGACCAGCTGAGATATGACATACATATGGTGATCATATAGTGGTGACATGGTAACATGTGGTAACTAAATGGTAATAGCATGATACCCACATGATATCTCACATGTTAGCTGATAGTGCCACTTATGGTTACAACATAATAATCAAATGTAAACCAAATTCTGCCTCATGTCGTAGCAACATAAATTCACTCATAGCAATCAAATAGTGATTATGTGGTTACCACAGTGTCTGATATGGTAATTACATAGTGTCTCGTGTGATAACTAAATAGTTGCTCACATGACGACCAAGTAGTATGTCATATAATTAGCGCATTGTGGTTCATATGGTAGGCATACAGTACCCCATATGGTAACCATAAAGTGCCTCATAGTAATTTCATATCCAGTGAACGTTCCGACTCCAGATCAAAGTTGGATATACACCACATCCGAAGGTGGATCAATGTCGGGTTTTAGTGGTTTATAGAAACCGAAATAACGTCTACCTTCCAACGTTGGAGACACAGTCGTTTCCGACATCTGATAAATATTGCGTACAAATGGTAAATGGAAGTCGAAACAACGTCTTCCGACATTGCATAAACATAGGAAATATATTAATTCAAAAGCGCTGTCAATGTATGCTCCATGTTGCCATGTGTTGCTAAATGATGCTCCATGTTACTATGTCGTTTTCAAGTTATGCTCCGTGTTGTTAATTTGTTGATATGTGATATTACTATGTTGTTGCTTTGTGATGCTTCGTCTTGCTTTGTTGTTGTGTACTACTATTTTCTCAATATAAAAAAAAATTACTGGATCTTGTAGAGCAGAATCGGTGCAAAAACAACGAACAGCTGAATACTATTTACGAATTCGGCAAGGGACATCTCGGCGAAAAAAAATGTTCACTGGACGTCAGGAAGTCGGAAAAATGAAAGAGACCACAAACAGGGAGCAGCAAACCTATACAACGCTGAAGTTCTGAGTAATATTAGCCCCCTTCATTTATCCGACGGTAATCAGCACACCGCAACTTTCCTTGCGTAATCCTTATTTTATTACATCAAAACAAGGCCCAGTCGTGTGACGTTAGCCTTGAATGATGTATCAACTCTTTAAGGGATCAATTCGCATTAGACGCAAAACTGTAATATACCACACAGGACAGCAGGGGTGGAGGGCAGAGGGTGTGGGGCGCGAGACAGGGAATGACTTTGATTTGAAGTAATCCATTCACTTCATTAAAACACATCACGCTCGTGCTAAAAATAGAAAACCACTCCATCTGAATTATCAATGAGGCACTAAGCCGTCCTAGTCATTAATGCTACTGATATATCCTTCTGTGGAGAGTATTCAAAACCATTTTATTAACACCATTCCTTTACTAGAGACCAGTAGAGCTAAAAGCTTTACTGATAACACAAGTGACAATGTCTCTCCCTGATGCCATAACGAAAACACAGTGGGTGAATAACAGTCAGCCTATGTACTCGTATCCAACTTGAAACGTTTTCATCACGGTCCACCAAAAGAAAAAAAAACAGGGACTACAGTAAAAATAAAATAAACAAGAACTAGTAGACGGCTTTTACCACAGATTAGCGAAAATTACACTTAGGGCCACAACAATTACAATCCTGAAAAATTAAAAATTTAAAAGTTTTAAAAAATTTGCTGCAAGTAATGTCACGATGCCGAGTGAAAGTTTTGACACATTATTGCACACCAATCATGCTGAGGTAGATATAGCGTCGATTTCAGGTTACGACTTCCACCAGCCAAGTCACAACTTCAAACCAAGTTGTAAATTGGTTGAAATTGGTCGCGACAATACATTCACATCTAGTTAACGACCTTGACGAAACGTTGGATAGAGGTTGAATAAGTAACGTTTAGATATTTCTTTTGGTCGCATGTAAAATATCAATTTCTTCGACATATAATCGTGTCTATTGGAGCATTTAATAAATGTTGGAAAACCGGCTTTGTATAAGCGTTAGAATTCAGTGTAACGAAGCTACAGCATGTACGTGTTATATCTGCTATATACGTGGTATATTGGCCCATTCTGTCGATAGTAACATTATCATTATGATAATGTAGCGTTGTGAGCTACCACACTTTTTTGGACATTGCAGTTTGAGGAATGTTGCAAGATTCATCCGCGCATTTTGTATTGCAATTCATTATTGTCGCAATTCATCACAGCGTCCGTCTCATCTGCTAATGTGTCTTCACAAAGGTATTCGGTAACCTTTCATTGTAAAATACAATAGGAATTCATACATCTTTAACCGAATGCAAATACGGAATATGACAAATGTATGCAATGTGCCCCAAAAATTGAAACTTCGATAAAAATTACCCAGTTTCAGGACAAGAGACTGCTTATGGCAATGAAATTACGAACTCTTTCTCCGAGGAAAGACTGCACAGTTGTTTCTTTGATGAGTGGCAAAATGACATATCCCTTTAGTGGATATTTTATTACTTAAAATTAATAAAACTGAAAAACCTTAACAATATGATTGGTAATTGTTCAAACAGTGAATAACATGAAAGCCAAACACTCAAGGTGAATTATCTTATCATATGGACTGTTTACATTTTATTTGAATCATATTGGTCAAAGAAAAATGTTACACCTACCTGATGTTTACCGAAGCATTACGAGAACTGTCAGGGCTGTCGCCTGAGAGCTGGCGATTTTATTGTACTGAGGAAAAACATATAAATTCAACTATCTTTAACAGCGATATCTAACACCAACTGCAGGGTTAGGGTCCACTTAAAGAATTGAATAAAGAATTAAATAAAGACATTGTAGATTTATGACACCTTGTAATGATCAGATGGTCACTAAGCTTTTGTCAGACTCACAGATGACTTCTACGTCGGCAGTTCTTGTCAATGTATCAAGTAAATTGTTTTAGATAATGCATAATAATGCAAATGTTATTGTCTTTCGAAAAAAATGTGCATTGTGCTTTGCTACCTCAAAACTCACAGAAATCAACAAGAAAGTGTATGAAAACACAAAAAACTGTCATTTTTGGGAAATTTGATTATTCGAGCAACGAACAAGGTCACGGAGAATTCGCCAAGAAATTTGATATTAATAAAATCATATTTGTGTTTATTAGTTTTCTAAGATTCAGAATATCCCTAGATATGAGCACATTTTCTTACCGTACTGCTGATACAAAGTTACTGTTTTACTTAATGAAAAGCATTTGTTTTGGCTCGTTGTATGTGCGGGTTTGATCTATGTTGGATACAACACAAACACTTTATCTAGGCGGTATCTTATTTCACACAGACGTAAACGTTCCTTCTGACTGTAATGCTTCTAACTAAAGATTTACCATTAGTCTGCTGATGTAATATATTGGACCAGTGGTGATTAATGTCATTGGTATTAAGAATCGCTGAATGACAGAAAATGACTCAGTTCCACAGATGTATGAGCAGAAACATGATTATTTTTGGTGTATTTCGTATATCATTGTTTGTTAGTCTTCTTTTGTTTGTTCCAGCACGCGGGTAACTTTTGTGTTCCACACTTCATAACTAAAGGTTGCGTTCTAAGAACAAAAGTATTCCGTCCTAGATATGGAAATATCATCTATATTTTATCACATAACAAAGTACAGTTCTCTAAAAATAACACGCATGCAATGGGGAACAGACAATGTAACTTACTGCGAAAACTAAGGTTGGAATCTTATCATAATCTTTTGTTTTATTATTGTCCAGATTCATCTAAAACGTTGTATAGACGTCAGCATTCAGTCTGACAAACCTACGGTATACCTGCGCTATGTTTGCTCACTCACTACCAATAGTAAGGCGATCATTATGATAAGGTAGTACTGTGAACTATGGTATCTCATGGCTTGCATATGGGCTTCTATGACCAACTTTCAATGTCTGTTTTGCATTATAAAATGTAAGTACATTAAAATGTCCTGGTCAAATTCGAATACGAATTTAATAAACTATAAGGATTGAAAACGGGATCAGAAAACTGATATGTTTTTCTTAGTCTAAATTATTGGTTTTTTGGAGTTGTGAACTGTGAAATTACATGTTTATCGGTTTGTTTTAGGCTATTTCTCTACTTTTTCTGTTTTTGGTTAGTTTGACAGTTGGTTGTTTGATGTGATGGATGAAATAGATTGACATTGAAATTGCAATGGTTGATTAATAGTAACTTAGAAAGTGAAATGACAAAACAGCTCACTTTTAGAAAAGTTGTGGTGAAACTCGTCCTGTTTGGAACAGCCTAATTAAGAGAATCCATCCAGGGTGGTTGTAAAAGACTGTATTCTATATTAGTTTTCAGTTAAATTTGATTTCGAGTACACTTTTATGCAGAAAAGCAACGTACGCCCCATTCGAAAAGAAAAAAAAACACCCTGCTTGAGTTGAAAACACACAGATGAATCTGATTACACGCCACTATAGAAAAATGAAAACGCAAATCAAAGGAAAGACATGTTTTTACCTTGAAGAAAAGATTATTGTTTAGCGTGATGAAAATGAATGCATTATAGATTTAGATCCTGTATTTTCCTTACGATACTGACATTCACTGCTGAGATATAGGCTATTCCGCATATTTTTCTTTTGGCTATAATAATTAAACAGAAATTCATAGAGTTTTGTCTCGAAATGCTTCCATTGTTTGATTCCGTTGAAATCTGAGCTTACACAAAAACTATAACACCTCAGCAATATACCAAGCGATATTAGAAGCCGAATGAAAGCGAAAGGGTAAAATTCGGGTGGGGGTTGTATGGGGATGGTTGGTGGTTGCTTAAGCTCCACCGCATCTTTTTCTCACATTTTAGTATAAATAACAAAAATAATGTATAAAAGTAATATCTAAATACAGTATATAGAAATTTAGAAAAAATGAAAAGAGTAAGAGTTAGAAAGGGAGAGAGGGAGAGAGATAGAGAGAAAAAGAAAGAAACAAAGAATGAGAAAGAGAGAGAGAGAGAGTCAATAGAAGAGTCTGAAAACTGCTACAAACAGCTAGAACATCGCATTCGTCTGGTTCTTAAATATCACACGGGGCTCTATCCTTCCTAATTCTATGCTTGTAAATAAGAACTTTATACGTTATCAAGCAGTGTATAAATGGAAGCAATGTCAACAGTAGATATCAGAAAGAATTTCTGGTTCTGTTTTTTTTTATTTTTTAGCTACGCCAGCTTTTCTCAACGTTTACGCGAGATTTGGCTTATTCACGTTAATATATGCATAAATTATTAACTTTCTACACGTGTAAGTGTACAATGTAAATAAATGTTGCCAAAATTGCCTTATTGGGTAAAACCGGAAACACTCGAGTCTATAAAATGACAACACATTACCTACACTCTTTTTATGCGCATGACAATAAAGGCATATTAAATTTTCTTAAATTGTCAGGATAAGAGGTGTTTATTTGGGTTTTGTGGGATTTTCTGAATGTCAAAGCTAAAACAACACTAGGAATCGTAGCATTAGCCATGAGTGAGCAAACTCGCTGTTAATCCCGTAAAATGTTTCTCCACCAGTCAGCAGATTCATCTTTACCTGGAGATTCAGTGTCAATCTGATTGTCTGTTAGGTGTTTGGTGTCGGATTGGGTGTTGTAGAGTCCCAGAGACAGGCGTTGGCGTTGATAAGTTTTCTTGTTTTTTTTGACACCACTCCACGTAACCCCAGCGTCATTGGCTTGCCAGGGCTCATATTCAGAGCGTCTTTATTGACTTTATTTTTCTAGCTAGATTCCAGCTAGGATATCATTGCTTCTGTCCCCTGTAGCTTGTCTTGGAACGAGACTCGATTCCCCTAGGTGGAGGCAGTAGAGTGAAAGGGAAGAATCAAGTGGCGCTATCTACTCCCCACCAGGTTTAGCAAGTGTAGTATTTAATACCTAAATGTGCTATCCCTTGTGACTCTTCCCACACAGGTATTCCCACCGGACTATTCTCATGCGTGGGCATGGATATAAGGGAGGGTCGAATTAGCAAGAGGTACTGTATCTGTGCGATATCAAGCCTCTCTGTTGAAAGCATAGTGGAGGCAGAAGGATCTTCCCACGAAGCGGCAAATGTTCAACCCCCATTCTCTGTTCTGCAAGAACATGATCACTGAGGGCCTAGTCTTACGTGACGAACAAAAGTCCTTGCATGGAGTGCAAGCGCCTCTCCTATACAGAGCTGAAAGCAAAAGAGTCAAGTCGCATTAAGAATTAGCGTCGAAGGTGTAGATAAGTGAACAACGCTTTAACTGGTTAAAAAGCGTTTTACAAAATTTGCTCTAGGACTCCGTCGTATTTTTACCTGAGCCCGATCAGCAGAATTGTTGTTGTTGTGAATATTCCCCTAGTGTAATTCGCAATCTTACACACATTGTCTCAAACGTAAGCAGAATAAACTCCGATGCGGAATTTGACTCAGTTCGGGGTACGCTTGCAGAAATGATGAATGGAGAAAGCATATCATAGACACTTCCATTGTAGAAAATCGAAGAGTAAAAAGGAAAAGTAAGAGTAAGAATAGCAGCATAAAAATAAATAAATAAAAAAATTGAATCATATTTAATAAATTAATAAATAAATAAAAGCAACTGAAACAAGCTGACCCCATTCTATAAGGAACCACTGGATAAAGCTTTTGGCAGCTTTCAAGCATGCCATCAGCAATAAATGTCATGCGAGATGTTTTTGTCAGAAATGCTGCTGTATTCTACATTCTATTGTGTCAGTTGACAGGATAATATACCATTAAATGTGCAGTCGGTTTAGTTGGGATGGGCAGTGTCATAATTATAATTTAATCTTTCGGAATGAATGGTGTAGAGGATGGTAAACTTTTTCGAATGTTGTAATTCAAAACATAGGAGAATGGTGACCAAATGGTGATAGCAAGTTCACCAAAAAAGATCATATGGTAACAAATAGTGATTTCATAATACTCAAATAATGTCCTATATGGTAACTAATATATCTCATTTGGTATCCACAAAGTGCCACTTATGTCAACAAGAAAGTGCTCATATGGTAACCACACAGTGCCTCATATGGAATCATATAATATACAACATAATTACATTCATTGAACCACACAGTGGCTTATATGGTTACAACATTGCGACTCATATAGCAATCATACAGAATCAAGTAGTGGTAATTTGGTTGTCATATAGGGTCCAATATGCTACTTACAGAGTGTCTCATATGATAACCAAATTGTTGTTTACATGTTTACTACCTGGTACTTCATATAATATGTATATTTGCACATAAGGTATTCACACAGTAAGTTATATTCACACGGAACTCGATGTGGTAATTCTAAAGTGCCCCAGATCAACGTTGGATAGACACCGTAATCCAAAGTTGATAAATATCGGGTTTTGGTTGTTTATGGAAGTCAAAACAACGTCTACCTCTACGTCTACCCAAAGAATGCAATGTACATCAAAAATTGAAACTTCTGTAACCACTCCCAAGTTTCAGGACATAAGACTCCTTGTGGAGGTGAAATGGCGGTGAAAGATTGCACATTTGTTTCCTTGAGGAGTGGCAAAATCCCGAATTGGGTATTTTGTCACCTAAAATAAACAAAACTGACATAGCTGAACAATATGGTTGGCAATTGTAATAACAATGATTATTATGAAAGTGAAACACTTTATATGAATTATCTAAACATGACTGTTTACATTTCACTTGATTTAGTCACTTTAATCATATTAGTCAAAGAAACATGTTGTGCCTACCTGATATTTACAACCATAATATAAGAACTAGAGCTGTCACTACTGTCACTTGACAGGTGATGATCATACTGTGCTGAGTGAAAATAATAAAAACCCCACCTCTCGTTTGTAGCGATATATAGCACCCATTGCAGTTCAAGGGTTCGGTTAAAGAACTGAATAAAGAATTAAATAGAGACATTGAAGATTTCTGGCATCTGGCAATCTGGCAAAGATTCGATAAAAATGATATCTACCGGTTTTTTTGGTACAACAAATTATCCTCAAACAAGAGACTGATCTTTTTTTTTAATAAGGACAGATTATATGATGAATGACCCTGGTGATGAGTGATTTGTAGTGGAAGGTCGCAAGTACACAAATCCAATACAAAGCACACCACACCCATTCTCTATCGCTAAAACAACACTAATACATAATATCGTGACTTAGATAGCATGGAAATGCGTTCTTCTCACCATCAGATACTTCCCTGTGCTGATACCGCGTCTGTGTGTTTGGCATAACAAAAAGGGGTTTTGTCACTAAGCATTCGTTAGAGTCACGATGACATCTACGTATAAACTTTTTGTGAATGTAGCAAGCAAATTGGTTTTTATAACGCAATATTTTCCTTATCTTTCCTTGTAAGGAGTGTCATGTTACTGGATGCGTCCATAATTTCATTAATTTCATGTCTGCAGCACATGCAAATTCTATTGTTTTTCCAAAAATGCTCACTGCGCGTTGCTACTTTAAAACTGAAAGGAATCAACTACAATAAAATTGCAAGCGTGTGAAAAGATAAAGAACCACCATTTTTGCAAAATGTGATTATTCGAGCAAAGAACAAGGTTAACGAAAACTCGCCAAGAAATTTTATATTAATAAAATCATATTGTTTCCGTTAGTTTCCCGAGATTTGGAATATCTCAGAGCTGAAAGTACTTTTTCTGAACGTGCTGGTGAAACAAATTTAGTATCTTACTTTATTAAAAGTATTTGTATGGGCTGGTGGGATGTATGGTGGGATCCATATTCAAAGCACAAAAACTCTTTTTCTAGGCTTTATGTCATTTGACACAGGCATAAAGGCACCTAATCACACTTGAGATGCTTCTAACCAAAAGATTAACGATTAGTCTTCTTATTTGATGTATTGGGCTAGTCGTGATTAATGCCATTGCTATTAAGAACCGTTGATTGGCAGAAAATGTCTTCGTTCCACAGATGTATGAGCAGAACTATGGCTATTTTTGTGCGCTTTGTATGCCTTAAAGGCACTGTTGGTCTTCTTTTGTTGGCTCCAGGATTGACGGGATAGACCTTTGTGTTGCACACACCTCACATGTAAAGGTTACCTATGGCGTTCTAAGAACAAAAGTATCAGCAGTCCTAAATATAGAAATGTCATCAAGATATTTATTACATGACAAACTATAATTTTCTAAAAATAACACGCGTGAAATGGGTTGTAGCCAATTTGACTCAGTTTGAAGACAAAGGGTAAAATCTTATCACACTCTTATGTATAATTATTTTCTCGATTCATCACAGCGTGCTGCATATACAGCAAAGATGGCATTTCAACTGCTTGGTTCTGGAAAGAAGAGAGGACTTTTCCTATTTATTATTGATGAGAGTATCAGGCAGAGTTTGAAACCCGACTTTTTTAAAAAAAGCAGTAGGCTTACAAAGTAATAAAGAGGGAGATATCTTGTTTTTCCTCTGGAAAACACCTTACTAAAAACAAAACGTGCATTACTTCGCAAAATACTTCGCAAAAATCTATTCCATGTGTTTAATAGTATAGATGGTAATAGTATATTGCCGGTTTACCAAATAAAAATCCCCGTTTCTTATTTCCATGCGGACAGAGACATTTTATCTACTCAATAAGTCTCTCATTAAGAGTGAACTGAGATTCATAAAATTTTTAAATACATCATAAACATCGTATATATCACTAATGTAGTGCAACATGTGTAACATGTGTTGACACCAGTCGATTTTATATTGTTAATAGCAGTCGATTCTGTGATATTGATAGCAGTCGACTTTATAGCATTGAGAGCAATCGATTTGATAGCAGTCAATTTTTTACTATTGAAAGTCGAATTTTTGTTATTGAGAACAGTTGATTTTTGATTATTTGCAGCAGTCAATTTTGTATTATTATTAGCAGTCGATTGTATGTTATTGATAGCAGTTTAATTCTTATTATTGACACCATTCAATAGTTTATTTTGATAGCAGTCCATTTGTTATTACTGACGATCGTCGATTTTTTTATTAAAGATAACAGTGGATTCTTTATTATTAATAGCAGTCGGTTTTTATCTTCGATGGTAGTTGAGATTTTTATTGATAGAAATCGATTTTTATTGTCGAAAGCAGTCTATTTTTACATCATTAGATAGTACAGAAAGAAATTAAAAACAAAACAAACATGTCATGAAATTCTTGCCCTCTCATTGTATACTTTCCTAAATAAAATAATACTTTCACAATATAAAAAAAGCATAGCATTATACCTCGCTATTTTCATACGTTCCTCATTTTATGCCTTTAATGTTTAAACGGAAGGAAAATATCACAAGCTGTTTTTCTGTAATAAACAGTTACTAAGACAAGTAAAATATACAAATGTAACCAATTAACATGATTATATATTTTTGCTTTACATTTTACATTCATATTTTTGGATTAAAATTAATTAGCAAGTTCTCCATTTTGGTGGTTTCTTCTATGCCATCCTCGGAAGAAGTGTATCGATGCTATAAGGACTAGATGAAGAATATCCCTGCTATTTTTACGAGTATCAGCCATATAGTCGTTTGTTCTTTGTTGTACATATCCTGTATTTAATTCTGTAATGTAGTTGTTTTTGAGAACTTATTTTATGGTGGACTATGGAAGTTGATAATGATCTGCTGCTTGCCTCTAGCTTCATCAAAAGTGTACCTCCTAGTATTCACACTTACAACTTCTTTTTCCTGATGTTGGAAAGTGGTTGTTAGAGAACGACGCTCTATAGGTATCAGCAGAGCGACTTTAACTTAGTAAGCACGTCGCGGTTACAGGTGAAGTAAATTTACGTGGAAATAGTAACATTTTGTTAAGGTTTAGGATAAATGAAACTGAGCGATAAGGCAAGTACAAAGCAACCAATGTTTAGAAATATTGTAGTGAAGATGGTACGCTATTTAGAACAGCCTAATTATCGTAATATATACTGTAAACGTAAAAGGGCGTCTTCAGTATAAGCCGGAGACCATAATGAATATATTATCTTTATATCCCGCTTTTTCCCCTTGAGGTCCAAAGCGATTCACACTTTATTATCCTTGGTCCTTCACGTGCTTATGTACAGCCTGTTTAACAGGTCTACTGCATACTAATCACACTCGGCGTTCAAACTCCTGCTTGGGACATACATTATTGATTGAAGCGAAGTACGCAATTGCATGTGTGTACTGTTGGACATGTAGAGGCGAAGGATGTTGTATTGAAAGCCCATTTGATTGCCATGAGTGCCATTACGGGGAGTCGGACTCATAACTTTCTTGCTTCTAACCACATATATATCACATATATACCGTATATACATACATAATATATTTATGCCGCATATATGAATATATGTTACAGGCAATCCGTCTATTCAATCAATTCGTGAACTGCCTGTAGGGGTCAGGCAATTCATGAACTGACTAAAATTTTCAAGCAGTTCGTGAATTGCCTGAAATTAGGGACCAGTCAGTTCACGAATTGCCTGAAACATATTTTATGAGAGATGTTGAATAAGTTTTGATGTTTCTTGTATTTATTGCTGAATTTTATAGGCAGTTATAAAGCAATAATTGCATGTACAAGAATTAAACGTTCATATTTACATCAATCGTACATGAGAAACTCCATTGACAATTATTTTTTATCATAAATTGCATTCATCTACTGGTTACAGTTTCATGATAAAAGAGCACTCCGCTGCTTGTTAATTGCAATTGTAACAAGTAATTATCGTTTATCTTTACATCAATAGTACATCAAAGAATCAGTTTGCATGAATTTTACCACGCACTCAGTTGCATAATAGCACTGCAGTCCAATTCCCGTTAATTGCAATTGTATCAAGTAAAAGGCATAACACCATACTTAAATAGCGGCTACATCAATTTATAATTTATTCCCCACAGGGGAAACCTGTGGGGAATATATGCGATCGACCGCGTGTAGGTCTGTCGGTTGGTCTGTCGACCTGTCGGTCGGTCGGTCTGTCGGTCTGTCATCAAGAGCTTGTTAACACGATAACTTAAACAGAACTCCAAGGTTTTTGATGAAACTGTATGTAGCTTCTATGTGAACAACCACAGATCGGTATTGTAAATGGGCCAGGTTCGCTTAATGAAGATAGACCAGCTGGATTTAGAAAATTTCAGCTCTTATTTGCCTATTGTGTGAGCTTGTTAACACGATAACATAAAAATTGCTGCACGGATTTTAATGAAACTTGGTATGTAGCTGCTATGAGCACTAACAAGTATTGGTATAGTAAATGAGTTAGGTTGGCCAAAGGAAAATTAACCAAATGGACTTTGAAATTTACCAAAGCCTGGAAATTATTCAGCATCGGAATGAGTTTGTTAACACGATATCTCAAGAACAACTGCAGGCATTTTAATGAAACTTGGTGTGTAGCTTCTATGGGAACAAACACAGATTGATATTGTAAGACGACCAGGTTCGTCCAAGGAAAATGCACCAACTGGACTTGGAAAATTCCAGGTCTTGATTGATTATTGAAGACCGTGTTTAACTGAGGAGGGCCTGTGGGGAATATGTGGGCTATGCACACTGCTCTAGCTGAAATTCTAAACCGTAAACTCCCACAACAGATTGGATTGTACTTAATTATAGAGGTTTATTTGGAATTAATTAAATCCCTCCATTTTCTTACAATTCTCCCGGTTGGAAATAACTGACCCCGTTCAAATCTTTATTTTAAATTCATCGCAAAAAATTAAATTGCATTTTTAGACCTGCTTTCAAATAACTACGGTATTTACTTGTTGTTACTTTTATATTATAAGACCTAAACCTTGGAGTTATCAATTGCAATTATGAAACATGGTCAGGTAAGACACGTATACTAAGACCCCCTTTTATATTTCCCCAAGTACATGCCTTAATTGCAATTATTTCGATTATAAAGAAAGAAATTAACAAATTTAGCTCTGTTAAACAGTTAATATTTTGATACACAAATTGCCTGAAACGTTTTTGGGCAATTTGTGAACAAGGAACCATTAAATTTCAGGCAATTCACGAACTGCCTGAAAATTTTTAGTCAATACGTGAATTGCCTGACCCCTACAGACAGTTCACGAATTGCCTGAGAATTTCAGGCAATTCACGCCTGAATACACAAATTGCCTGCAACATATATACCGCATATATATATATATATATATATATATATATATATATATATATATATATATATATATATATATATATATATATATATTCGGTATATATCCAGTATATATATACTGGATATATACCGAATATATACCGTCTCTATACCGTATACATACAGTATACATACCGTATAAGTATACATGCAAGTAATAAAACAAAAGTTGAAAAATTCTGAAATTGTGTGTTGAACTGCCTTGTTCTTTTAGTTTCGACATAGGTTTTAGAAATTCATAGTAATGCATACATAGAAATAACCGTTCCGGTAGTGCAGAAATCACATTGCGATCCAAATACTTTTACTATCCTCTCATAATTCATAATGAAAGTCCAACGGTTCTAGACCAATATAGAAACTGAGCTAATATTTAAGTAAATTGATAAAATCGCTGGCGCAGAATACCTTATTTAAGTACCAAGCTTAAGTATTCGTGTTTGACATGGGTAATAGATACACAAACTCAATTAGTAAGATCATAAAATAAAGGTAACTCTTAAAACCATTTTGGAAACATCTTATTTAATATCTGAAGGACATCTAAGTTTTTAGATGGGGCATTCCTAAAACCTTGAATAATTGCTCTTCCTTTTCCCATTACTGTTGCATTCAGATATATGTCCATCATCAAAGCTTCATATCGTTGTACCATTACCCTGTGAAACGTATCGCTATATTGTTAACAAGGGGGTATATCGTTACCTTGGTGGCGTATCATTGTATCGCTACCTGAGCGGCGTATCATTGTATCGTTACCTGAGCGGCGTATCACTGTATCGTTACCTGAGCGGCGTATCACTGTATCGCTAACCGGCCCTCGTATCGTTACATAGAACCTTTGTGGCGTGTCCTTGTACCGTTTGCCGGGCTTCGTAGCACTTTACCTCGCCCACGTGTAGTTGTATCACTGCCTGAGCGGCGTAGCGATATATCGTTACCTGGGCGGCATGGAGCCTCGTCTTGCTGTTTTCAAGGCCTTCTATTGACGTCATACTCATACCGTGTACGGCAGGGGCCTGAGACAAGCATTCACGGCAACATGTCTGATCGGCGCTATCAACGCGTCATGCTCACAGGCTCATAACGGAAATTCTATACCTTTTGGGCATATTAGTTTGAAGGACGCGCTGATGGATTCAAATTCCTAACAATTCAATTTATGATTTATTTTCTTTTAAAAAGTATATTTTTACCATTTTGGACCATGCCTGCTTTCTTTTTTTATGGATCTACTTTGGTAATGCTCATAAAGACAACTACCTACAAAAAGTTAATAGGTATGTCTGTCTTATCAAGTGGTGAAAGAACTGCTTAAAACCCCTGCCCTGTGGTTCTAAAGGAATGAAGTGGCACTACCACATGTAGAATAGTGTGACAATATCACCACCAATCCCACTCCCCTCGTCAACTTTAATGTTATGACGTAATACGTCTCATATGGGACAGATATGGAAGTTATAGCCGATTAAGTCCCTAATATCCCTAATATATAGCGATAGTATTTTCCAAGAGTTTGATTATATTATTAGTGAATTGTATCTGTATCTGTAGTGCAACGGGTCGCTTTATAACAGCAAGGAGACAACTTGCAGCAAGAAAGATATTTATTAACGAACATTTAACGGCGTAAAAATCTGAGTTATTAAAGCAGCAAGGGAACTGAAAAATAAAATTAAAAATAAAATATTGAACCAAGAATTGAAAGTTGTTGAAGTAGATGGACTGTTCGATAAAACATGTTGACGATTTAAATGCGATAGCAAATTCGGATATTAAGAACAGTTTTAGCTTTTATATGGATAACCAAAGCACCCATTTCTCTTTTTGTATGCATAGCATAGTTTTAGATATGTCCAGTCATAGCATATTTGCTTGTTTATTTTTATATTTTGGTAGTAACTCAGGTATGTTCGATCATAGAATGGTTACTTGTGTATTTTAGCATTTTAGCAAACATAAAACTTTGTTCAGTGTTTGGCAGGCTTATGTATAAAGATGTAGCATTATTTGCATTTATCTATTATTATTTGTTTGACAATACTTGCTCTGTTATACATACATAAGTGTCATGCCAAATAAAACATCTCTGCAGTGTGTGGAGAAAAATTTAATGCGATGTTGTAATCTTCGGGTGCACAGAACCTGTGCATAACTGAACAAAAACTAATTCAAATTAAAGGAAATGAACTGTATATAATCACTATTTTAAATGGGTTCGTGTTTGTTTTCCATTTACAAGCCTATCAAAAGACGAATTCGTGGTTTTCAAATAAAATTAGATATGAACGAGACATTTTATCAAGATTACGTAACAGCGAAAACTTGGCCCTTATTTTTTTCCAAAATATTGATCATAATATCGTGGGCTCAGGAGATGTTGATTCAGACACTAACATTAACACTGGATAACATGTTCCAAGTTGAAATGAAAAGTATGAATAGACTGTCACTAATTCACTTCAATTCTAGAAAATTAACAGCGAACCTTAAAGTGCAAGATCTTGTTTGAGGTGTTTAAGCAAATAACTTCATGTCATAGTGATATCCAAAAATTGATGTTGAAAGTAAAGCGGAATTTTGCTGCCTCGATAATAAAGAAATGTATAACTCAATGCGCACCTGCCTTCGAGAAGGAGGTGTACCTGTCTATATAACAAAAGATCTAAAGGTTCAACAAAGAATAAACTTATTTTATGCTGTAGATGGTATATTATAAATGGTCACTGCTGAAATTGTAGCCAAAAAATGTGTGTGTATATAGAGCGCCTTGTTGAACAGTTATACACTTTTACCACTTGACAAGTCTTTGACTTGGTCAGGGCTTATAAGAATTTGTGCGGGCAGCCGTTGGGCTATTTTTTTTCTTGACAGTAAAAAAATTTTTTTTTGTTTCAGGACCACAAAACGTTATGTTTATTTAGAACTTGATCTGAGGGTGTGCATCTCGCGTTTTTTCCTCTACAATTTCGTTTTCACGCTTAAAACGTCATGCGAATACAACTGATTTTAGAATAAATAAATACAGCGCATTTAAAAGCAAAGGAACGGTTGAGCAAAACACCACAGCTTATGGGTGTTAGGCGAGCTCTGCCCGCATAGAAAAAAGTGCTGGTCCATTGATTCAATAAAGCCGCTGAGCAAACATAGCTAAAGGAACCTATCGAAGACAATTGCGAAGCGATAGTTTAAAAAAACTCATAGTAGGAGTTTTTATTGATTTAAAACAGGCTTTTGATACCATTGACTATTCCTTGTAGAGTTGGAGTATTATGTTATTCGAATCTTAACAAATAAGTGGAGAAAATGCCTTCTGTAAAATTGAATGTAATATGTACAGATTGGGAAAGGTAAACCGGTCTTAAGTATACCTAAGGGATCCATAAGCGCAAATGCTACTTTTAATGTCTCTGAGATCATAAAATTCGTATTATTCGCAGATGACACAATAATTTCAAGAGTAACTGTGATCTAAAGATCCTGTGTAAACTAATGGGTGAAGAGTTAATTAAGCTTCACGTTTGGTTCAATATTAATAAACTGTCGCTTAATGTTTTAAAAACAAATTTTATGATTTTTGTTTATCATACCACAAATAGTAATGTAAATTTATTTGTAAACAATACTCAAATCAAAAAGCTACATGTTACTAGGTTTCTAGGAGTTTAAATTTATGAAAAATTAAATTACCCAAATGTATCGGTGTTTTTGTGCTAAGGAAGAAATTTAGTGAGTAATGAAACAATGGTCTTATTATGCCTTGTTTTAATTATTGTTGCGCGATATGGACAAATACTTATAAATCTAAATTGCAGTCAAATGCCAAAACGTCCCATCAGAATACTTAGTAACGTACAGAAATATACGCACAGAAACAAGCTTTTTGTGAAATGGGTATTCTGATATTCAGTGACATTGTCGAATTAAATGCATTTTCGCAAAATCTAATTTAACATGAATTACGTAAGAACAAGTCTTAAATCAAAGTGTGTCTCGGTTTTAGGACATACGAACTAGTTGACATGCTGTCTACAAGACATTATGTCGTACAAAAGGTAGAAATAAAAGAAATAATTCCAATTTATTCTTTTTATTACTGCCCATTCAATAACAATTAACAATATTCAATGGGATTTCACCATGAAGTGCCCATTATGAAATACAATGTAGCTCGATCAAACTACCATTATCATACGAGCGAGCGTTTCCCTCCCCTTTTAACAAAGAGAGGAGCGTGAGAAAACTGACAAAGAATGCAACACAAGTGTTGCCGAGCCGTCGCAGCAGCAAAACCGCACTTTCCAAAAAACCAGACCATGGTACAAGAGAACAGTCGGGCCGGCAAGAGAACAGTCACGTGATGGATCAGTTGCAAATCCGAGCTGCACCTCAAGGCGAAGTCTACTGAGTTGACTTCTTCTTATAAGACTTCGTTCCACCCGACTGTTGATGAGTCCTGCAAGAAGGAGGACTATTATGAATCACTGATGCAGCAGCAACAGAGGGAACAAGACTATGCAAATTATCCAACGCATCAGTATATTCTTGCAAATAGTGCTTAATAAAAGTGTTAGGCGATGCCCAACAACCAAAACGCAACAATTCACACAATGACACGCCATTGGCATTGCACAAAGAGTGCGTCACATGTCTAACCTAATGAGCTTTAATTGACAATCGCTTCCGAATTACCTCTTCAGGTTGTTTAATTATATCATCATGTGCTAACAATATGGTTTCCTTGATATAATTTGACGCTTTAGACAAATCAACGGTAATAGTACGCATGAATGATATAAACAAGCGACACTGCAAAGTGCTGCGATAGGCAGCCGATCGTTTCATGTACGCGCGTAGGAGGGAGGCATAACGATGCTGTGTCGACACCGCCACTTGACCGTACCCCCGGCAAGGCGGGTATCACAATCTGCTTAAATGTACCCAAGCCCTTAGTCACAATGTGTGTCTTACCCAAAAGGATGGCAGTGGTTTCAAAACCATCGCCTCCCACAAACCATGGCGTTTACCCGACGCCAACTCCAAGAGAAGCACACATTTCAGGGTAAGCAGCTTGTCCGAAATGATAGAATGATGGAAAAGTGGTGATGTGAGATACTTCAAAACCAGTGACAAATCCCAAGGCACCCCTGTGATATCAGAAATCAGTCGCTCCAACTGAAAAGACCTAACAAAATCCGACAACACTTTACACTATGGCAAATCATAACCTGATGCTCGCTTCAAAATGAACGTGAGAGCCGAGCGATACGTCATAATCGATCTGACCGACACCCTGACCTCATACAAATATAGGAAAAGTCGGCCACTGCCACTGACAGCCACTGTCCAGACACCATGACGAGAACAAACCCCAAGAAGTACACTTTCTTCGTAGAGTTCTTATGAATTCTGTCCATTCTCTGGAGAACTCGTTGAGAAAATCCTTTAGATTTTTGGAAGGAAAAGTTATGCATCAAAGTTTCAGTTGAAACAACTAAAGATTTGGATGAAAATGAAGACTCATGACGCACGGTAACCGCATCAACAAATTAAACCAAGGCAGTTCTGAAAGATCGGAGGCTAACAGTAGGAGACGCTGTGGCGTCTCTTGCCAAACCTTCGTAAGAACCTTCATCACGAGAACAGACGGTGGAAATGCAAACAGCACATGCGGTGGCCACTGACATAGCAACGCATCGATCGCTTTTGCGTCACATGTGTTCATGGAGACCGAAAGACGATGATTGAGACGATTGGCAAATAAATCGACCTGAGGTAGACCCCACGGAAATTACGACGCAATCAAGCAAAACTTGTAATCCGCTAACGCCCACTCTGTGCTAACAACCTTACCGCGAGAACATTCAGACTGCCTGTAATTTGAGAGAGCTGAATGAAAAACCACTATCCCGAGTACACAACAAAACGTCTTTGGTGAGACGAGACAACATGGGTGAGAGTGTGACACCCTGCTTGGACAAATTCAACACCACCATCTGATTGTCTATCAGAAAGTGAACCACGTGACAGTCGACACCACCGATCCTGACTACGAGGCAGGGCTGCGTAGCATCTTAACTTCATCATCTGGATGTAGATTGGGACTTAAGGCAAACTTCTTCAACGGCGATAACTCGAGTCTTCGTGGGAAAGACCAGGACATTACGTGTTTCACAGCCGGAGAAATAGTAATATCCAAGTCTGCCGTTGTAGGCAATTGTTGCATCCACGCATCCTGCGCAACGGCATTGGTCTCCATATTGACATCATTAGCTAAAAGCACATGCAACAATGATTGAACAGGGCCTTGAACAGGGCCTTGCTGTACGATACACACAGGCTGTGGTGACACCAAGAATCGAAAAGGAGCAACGGAATAATCTTGAAATTCACCTTCACTGAAAATATGTAATCTTGTGCCTCCGTATCCGATCTCACAAGCGTCAGTAACACAAACGGTGAAAGTGATTGCTTCGATGCCGACGACTTATCACTCTTGGAACGTTTGCGGCCTCTGGCACGGACCCTAGCCGACTCTTGCTGTTGTAGCAGAAAGGAAACACGACGTTGCCCAAATGTGCACACTGAGCGCATTATCCAACGTGCACGGTTGAATCCGACAGTGACGTAAACAGGCCGTGCATCGTGTATGCAGATCTCCAGTACGCTTGAGGTGTGCACTAGATTCCGGGATTTGCAGCGATTCTGCAAACAAAACACAAGGAAACACTGTCGCCCCGACATTGCAACGCATATTACGTGACCAAGTCGCCGCAAACATAACCTCGTGACCTGGCAACCGGTGGCAGTTACGTATAATTAGAGACAGTAGACGCTGCAACAACAAGTCACTATGCCTCTGTTATTGTGTTGTTTAATGCAACAAATTGCTGCAAACAGCACTGGTGCGTACAGGAAGAAGACGTAAATACGACCCGTGAACACGGCAAGCCGTCGCAGACACGACTCGTGAGTACAAGGAGCCGTTGCAAGCATGACCGTGAACACAGTGAGTTGCCACAACAACGACACGTGATGACACTCGTGAGCACAGCGATTCGCCGTGAACACGACCCGTGCACACAGCAGGTCGACACAGACACGACTCGTGCATACAGCAGCAGGTCGCTACAAACACGACCCGTGAACACTACGAGTCGTCGCAAACACCACTCTTGATCACATGAAGTAGCCACAGACACGACCCGTGCACTCTGCGAACCACTGCACACACAATCCTTGCATACAGTAGGTCGCTGCAGACACGCCTGAAAAACCCAACAAGTCGTTGCACACACGACCCGTTAACATGGTAAATCGGCGCGATCACGACCCGTGAGCACATCAAGCCATGGCAGACACGACTCATGATTAGAGCAGCTCGGTGCAAACATGACTGGCAAATAAATTCAAAGTTGCCAGAAACACCCTGTTGTGTTGTACCCATCACTGCAAGGGTTTAAAATCAACACGATGTCTTAATGTGCACAGGTAAGCAGCCCCGTGTTAACCTCGTACCACAACATGTAATCGATGCTACCACAAAGTTGATGTTGCCCCGACCCGTCACAGTGCCGAGTTATCGTACTCGCTACAGGCACGACGCCGCTGTTCCGACCACATGATGGATTCAAACGTGTACAGAAGGGGCTACACTACTCCCAAACGTAAAATACGACACCGCAGCAGGCAGCATTGGTGTGTTAAAACATGGAAAAGGAAAGTGTACGCATTTACCGAACGAAAGCCGGTCTGACAAAATCCAGAACTAAGACGTGAAGGAATCAGCAAAATCAGCCAAACCTTCCAAGCGTACCCGTAGCCAGTAAAAAAGTTACAGTATACGGAGAGATAATATCCAAGATAAATAAAATTCAAAAAGTATGCATTTATCTTGATTTTGATCCGTCATTTTAAACAAAATTCTACCGGAGAAAAATCTCCTGTTATTCGGATCGCGATAAATTGGGAATGGGTCAGTCAGATGACAGGAACTGCAGCGTGCCCTGATTGGTTGGTTGGTTCAGAGGCATAGTAAACATAGCAACATGGCACCTAGTAAGATACCCATGAGGTGCTATGTGTTCCAAAGAATTTTTTATTATTATGAATCGCGATAACCAAGGTGTAGTCAAAAGAATCTTGTCAGTGACCTCTGAGAATGCGATTTGGAACATATGGCGAAATCATATCCTGGATATAATGTGGTGTCATATTGTTTAGCGCTTAATATGTCAACACTAAAATTTTGAAATCTATCCGTGTTTTAATGGACAACCAGTGAAGCTCACTACGGATAAGCTTAGCACTTTTGTCACGGGAGGTCACTCGTTTGACTAATCGAGCAGCGGCGTCTTGTACTTGTTGCAGCTTATTGATTGTGGTGGCGGATTGGTTCACAATCAGTCCATTGCAGTAATCAAGCCTTGAGAGCACTAAAGCCTGGACAAGGGATATGGTTGGCGTTTTCACTTCAACAGGATCGTATCTGCCAAATCCATCTTAGGTAATAGAAACACCGTTTTCGATATAGTTATCTAAACTTAGAGCCGAATCCATCAGAACTCCTAGGTTACAAACGGTGTTGCTCTTAGGAATCGTAGTGCCGTCTGTGGGTAGGGAATCGACACAGAGCTTGTTCTGTTTCTTAGAACTAGAAAACACAACAAACTCTGTCTTTTCGGGATTAAGCTTTAACTTGTTTGCGCGCATCCAGCTAACTATATATTGTATCCCATTTTCAAGCTGCTTAGCTGCTTGTGCTTGCTCATCGGTGCTATTCAGATTTACGCTTTTCAACAGTTGTGAATCATCAGCTTACAGATGGAACGATAAATGTAGAAAACGAATACGGGGTTTTGTCTAGTCGCTTTAAAGAGGAGGTACAAGAAAAGATCCTTGCGGTACGGAATATTTAAGCACTTAAGGATCAGAAAATGCATCAGCGACGTTTACCTGGAAAGATCTCTTTTTTTGGGTATGAAGCAAACCATTGTATAACTTCAACGGACAAATGAAAGGTTCTTTGAAGTCGCTGAAGAAGGAAATTATGATCAACGGTATCGAATGCTGCTGAAAGGTCCAATAGTGTCACGAAAACTGCATTACCTTTATCTGTTTCGACCACGATGTCGTTGATCATTTATATCAAAGCGGTTTCAGTCGAATGCGAAGATTTATATGTTAACTGGAGTGGTTCAGATAGATGATTTTCGTTGATATGGTTAGAGACGTACAGTCAAACAGATTTTTCGATTAGTTTGGATAAAAACAGAAGGTTCGATACCGGTCTGTAGTTTTTGGGAATGCAATCCAGAGTAGGCTTTTTCAGCAGGGGGCGTATAATTGCATTCTTGAACTGACGTGGCATAGTACCGGTACTCAACGAGAGATTAATTATTCTAGTTATCACTGGTAGTAAAGGCACCAGGCACTGCTTTAACAGTGACGTTGGGGTCGGATCTCGTTCGCATGATTTGGTTGACGCGCCTAGGATAATGCGCTTGACCTGTTCCTCCGAAAAGGGGGAAAAAGACGCTAATTCTGGTATCCCAGCGTCGTCTTCTTGGTCGAATTCGAACGGATCTTTCTCATCGTCAGAATTTTGGCGAATGATATCCACCTTCGATACGAAAAAATCTTTAAATTGGTTTGCATTATCCTTTGCCAATTCGTGCTCGGGGAGAGGGTTTTGCTCATGTCTATGCATAAGCATGTTCATAGTTTTAAAAAATTTGCCACTATCACGGTTGCAACATTCGTTGGCGTCTAAGAAATAATCACTTTTTGCTTTATTCACAGTTTTGTTGAAAGCGCTTTGTAATATTCTAAAAACTTTCTTATCCTCCTCAGTTTTTGTTTTCCTCCATTTACGCTCCTTAGCTCGCACAACCCATGTTTATTCACACCAGTATGGTTATTTTCGACCTTTCGTAAATGTTTTCTATGCAAGTGGTGCATGCTTATCTAATAGACGCCTTAAGTCGAAATCGTAAAGGTCCACTAATTAATCTAGGTGTAAATCCCTATAACGAGAGATCAGCTCTGAGCTATTAATATCTAATATAAAATCATCCATGGCTATTTGTTTAAATTTACGGAAGTATACTTCACGTCTTTAGATTTAGCTACCGATAGTTTGCGTATCACAGCGAAATCCGAGATTAGACCTCCAACTTCAGCGTCCAAAACACTAATCGAATCACTGGATCTTGAAAAAACAAGATCAATGACGTGTCCCCTTTCATGTGTTTTCTCAGTTATATGTTGAATTAGAGTGAATGATTTGGATAATTCCTTCAGATGGAGTGTTAAGGGATGTACCGAATCGTCCCAATGAATGTTAAAATCGCCGGCTATGACTAAGGAAGAAGTACGCCTTGCCTGTTGTTCAAGGAACAATGAAAATTCATCCAAGAATTCGGTATGGTTTGATTGCGGAGGGCGGTAAATACAGACAATTCTTAACGATAACTGGCCTGATTTAGCATGAACCATGACATGCCCAAATGAATTAAAGCTAGTGTCGTTAATCTCTCTAGGGTATAGTTCATTTCGACAGAGAATCGCCATACCATCACCCGTTTTCATATGCCTGTCTAGGTGTACTAGTGTATAATCTGGTGGGGGGGGGGCATAGCTCGCGCTGTTCATAAATGCTTTCATTGAACCAAGTATCAGTTATAGTCAAAATATCAAGGTTCGTTCCACTGATGATAGCCTTAATTTCATGCATACGTCGTTTAACTGATCTCGCATTTATATTTCCAAGCGAACATTTAGCTAGAGATGGCTTTAAAACACTTATCTTTGTTAAATTGGCATGGTTGGCTCCTATAAACGACACTCGATAGGTTTCACATGCACCAAGTTGTTTTGGTTTGAACGGGAACCTTGTGTTTTTCCAGTATCCTCACATATACTAATAATCGTTGAAAGTGAAGTGATATTCCCGGCCATTGATACAGTACACCACACTAGCAATCCTAATTGACAGCACACTGATACAATAGGCTTGTATGTAAACATGCTCCGATATTTGAACTTAGTACTTATGCAATTTGATAACTTTGTCCAAAATTGTTTCTAAAATATGCTATAAAGTCACAAATTAAAATTGCACTTTTTACTAAAATATTTACTTTGACTCACATGTTGAGTTTCTAGGTCTTTGCTATATTTTCTCTCGACAAAAAAAGTTTTTCTGATTTTTAATTATATGTATACTCCTAATTGATATATGTATAGTATTTGGTATGTTCGCCCGTCTTGCCGTCCATCCGTCTATCTGTCGAGCCGTCTGTCCGACCGTCTGTCTGTCCGCAGTGAGTTAGTATGAAATTAATGAGTCGATTTGTCTTAAAACATACAAGTATATAGGGGTACATGTCTAGATGATGCCCGTGTTTTTTTTTCGTTCATTCAAAAATTCTATTTTTGGCAAATTTTTAAACATAGGGTGATTTTCGTGCAATTTCTCAGACGTCGCAAGAAAAACACATATATATTGCAAATGTATACTGCAAAGGTTTTCTTCATTTCCGTTGAAAATGTATTTTTGGCGATGTTTTTAATTTTTGATTTTTAAGTTTTTTGGCCATATTCTTGCGATATCTCCAAAACAGTTTGTTGGGTTAGACTGAAACGTGGCTAGAAGAACCCACATATAGTGCAAATATATACTGCGGATTTTTTTTCATTTTCTGTAAAAATGCATTTTTGGCGATTTTTTTTAAGTTTTCATTTGTGAGTTTCTTGCCATATTGTGGCGCCATTTATTCTTTCAAGTTCAATAACTCAAAAACTAACGTAGCTAGCGCTTCGGCGCAAAATACATTATGAGACTAATTTCAAGCATGGAATTTTTTTGGCACGTCATAGTTGTACCTATGACGCCATCATTTCGAGTTATGCGTCATTTATGTTTTAAAGCCCAATAACTCGATAACTATTGAACCTAGCGCTTCGGCAAAAAAATACATTATGAGACTACTTTTAAGCACGAAATTGTTTGGCACGTCAATGTTTGGCCTATGACGTCCTTATTTGTGAGTTATGACGTCATTTTCGCCTTCAAGCTCATTAACTCGAAAACTGGCGTGGTTTAGCATCCTGGCATAATGAACTTCTAAAATGGCTTTATTCTATTTCTCATTTCCCACGTGACTGATTGGGGCGGGGGAGACATATCCGTTCTTGTTTTAACAAAAGCACTGGCCAGTCCAGTTTTTATTCATTCTGTTTTATGTTCTATATTTAATATTTTTTATGACTGTAATTAAAAGAAACATCAATTTAACATTTTCGATGTGCACACAAAAAAACTTCGCTGGTAACAATATGATGGTATTATAGGTTTACCTGATAACATGCTTACTCCGATGAAATTGTTGCATATTATAAATCTTAAAAACCGATCAACGAATTTAACTTTAGCTAAATGAATAAGCCATCAAACATTTAATTGATTAGTATCCTAATTGCACTCAGTTATCTGAATAATGTTAGATACTCGAGGAGTGACAAAAATTGTGTAGAATAAAGTAAGCAATAATATTTTTCGTGCTGTTTACATTTGATCAATCGAAACTTTGCTGTGATGAAATTTGATACTTTCGCTACAATTGAGTGGAATTTTACTCGAATATCTAAGCAAAGTTTTCTGAGGATATTCCGGTGACAGCTTGATTGAAATATAAAGTTAAAGGGAACCTAGAAATTTTTCGAATTGAACCTGGAAAAACCTGAAAAACACCTGGAATGTTTTTCATTGTTGGCGTGGATACCCTGAAATAAAGCTCACAAACTAGACACCAAGAAGAGAGGAACTTATAAGCCAATTCGCAGTTCCAGGTCTTTGCGGTGGAGGTGTTGTTTCGACTGCAATTTGTCTGGGATAAATGATACAGAATCATAAGAGAAAAACATAAAAATTCTAGTTTGCTTTCAACATGCACACTTTCAAATTTATAAAGCCATCCTACGATCTTTTAAAACCTTAAAACCTAATTAAAGGGTTGTCCGACTGGCACCTTGATTATTTAGTTGAATGGGAATGTAACATATTCCCCTCACCAGTTGTGATCTACAGCAACTAATTTTATCTCCTTCCCTTGCAAAATCGTAATCGATGTCTACGAATTGGTGCATTCCGACTGCGTGATAAATAAGTCGAATGCAAACTTTGCAACCTTTTACCCCAAATATTTCTTATTTAATCTTTTCCAGAAAAAAATGGTCAGTTGACCGGGTTAATTACAAAAAAGTAAGGAACAACATGCTAATGCAAATGTGGCGTTAAACTGAAAACAAAATGCCATTCAAAATCATTTGTAGAATATCCGACAGGAATTTCCGTAAGTGTAAATGCAAACCATGAGTATTCTTTGTTTACAAACAGAAGTGTTGAATTACAAGAAGAAAAGCCGGTGTGCTGTTGATTATTAACGAAAATAACGTGAATTACACGGCCTTAGTATTGTGTCAAATTATAGATGTGTGTGTATGGCATTTGCAATCTGTGTTCATTTATTTACAGCTCGGTGAGCAGACTAGAGAACTATAGAAGGGAGCCTGCCAAAAAAAAAAGGATATAAAAATCGAGAGAGCATTGGTTCTGGTTTGAGAATGGCATACCAATGGGTAGCGAGGCGAGTGCGAATGCCGAAGCATGACTTTAGCCGCTCGGTAGACGGCGTCTCGGTGCGATCGGCCACCCATGACGACTATACGGCCGTGCTGGCCATCGAGGAGAATATATTTGATATGAATGTGATCTGTTCGAATTGATCTGCACATACACGATTGTATGTGTGAATGCTCTTCATTTTGACAACAGAAAAGTGCGTACAACCGCTATGTTTTAGCGTGGCTTGTCATTATAAGTGCGGTAAGATTCGGTTGAGTAACCGCAATTAATCTACCGGTTTTGCGATCCAGGACCCTTTCTGCGGTTAACGCAGTGAAATAAAATCATGCATGTTCTACACCCGGAAACTGGTTTTCTCAAACATTTTGTTACATTTATAACGGCCAGAAATATCTATATATATATATATATATATATATATACCCTTGTAAAATGGCATGTAATTTGGATGTCTGTTAGACACCAGATGTGACGGGTTGCTATATATATATATATATATATATATATATATATATATATATATATATATATATATATATATATATATATATATATATATATATATATATATATATATATATATATATATATATATATATATATATACCCTTGTAAAATGGCATGTAATTTGGATGTCTGTTAGACACAAGATGTGACGGGTTGCTATGAAGGGTGGGCGATTAGTGAGATAGCGAGGCCAAGGCACTCTGGCCACAATTGGTATCAGTGCTATAAATAACGCCATATTAAGAAAGCATGTATGAGTTTTAAATCGCTGGTACATAACAGGACGTGGTAGGAGACATTAAGTGCAAAATTTGAAAAAAGTGAGAAAACATGGAAGTTGTTCAGAAAATGGGTTCTGGGAACGATTAATCAATTGGAGGGTAGTAATGTAGTGAAATCGAAACCGCAACTGAATTGTCCGGAGGTGCAGTTAACCTAGAACCTTTAATGTAATGTACCGGAGCCTATCGCTACTATAGTTTTTTAGTCCCCAACCCTTCGGATTGGGGCCTGTAGATTCGGGGTGTCAATCTGGCCGACTGTCTGTCTGTCCGTCATCGCTTTTTTGTACATACCATAACTCCGGTTCTGTTGGTCGTACAGCATTGATAGTTAGTTTAAATGAAAGGTCTCCACCTGTAGATGTTGTTTTTAAACGTTTATTTACTAAATCAAGGACCAGGGCACGACACGAGACGCCACCAACGTTTCACCCCAGTACACTCACGCTTCCTTCTGATGGCAAGAGACGACACAGGCGGCACAATTTACAACCGCTGGATATCACAGCATCCACATTTACTCTATTTGTTTTTAAATTATTTCACAAAAACAATAATTCATATATATATATATATATATATATATATATATATATGTATATATATGTATATATATATATATATATATATATATATATATATATATATATATATATATATATATATATTATATGTTCATATGTATTTTATTCTATTACCTTCCTCATAGCACACATATAAAGAATAATTCTCAGCTAAAATGTTATATTATTTAACAGACTTTGAACTAAAGGATTTATTGACTGTCTGAACGCTATGAGATTACTGTGCATTGAACGCTTCGAATTTTTCAACAATGGTTTTGTAATGTCCCCACTTTATGAGTAATTTTGGTTTCGAAAGACAGATTTTGTCAACTTGGACTCTTTTGTAAATTTCATTCAGTAAAATATTGCAAGAAAAGTTCTTTTTTATAGCCTCGTATGTAACAAATGTAGAATTTATTAATGATAATAATATGACTGATTGCCATATCTCTGACACCACAAATAAAATCATTTGGGCTGATATTAATTGTAAACTTTCTTTCGGGATCATCTAACCATGCTTTTGTTTTAGAGCACTTAGTTAAGGCATGTGTTACTGAGTCTGATTTACGGCTGTTACAAATCTCACAGGTTTCACTTGTCCTTATTCCCAATTTAAAAAGATTTGATCCACAATTGGTAACATTATGAATAATTTTAAATTTTATGGTTAATAACTAAGAAGCCATTTTCGTGCTTATCTAGGGTGTGTTGATACTAGAGATAAAAATTCGCTATAAAAGAACTTGCTATTTACTTTAGATATATTTATTTTGATTCCGCTGCTAAATTAAAATATATTACTATAAAGTTCATTGTTGGTCTAATTGTGCCAGATGCATCAGCTAATACAGAGGCTCTATTAATTGATTTTTGGATGGCACTGACCAACCCAGAGTATTTTATGTAATTAGTTTTAATTTTATAGTTATGTAGAAAATTTCCATGATTGTCCAATAAATCTTGAATAAAAACTATTCCTTTGTTGAACCAACTTTGGAAGAATATACTTTGACCGTCTATTAATATCTCTTTATTATATTGCGATTGTCTCGAAAAGATTATCATGTTGGCAAATTTTATGAGGTTTTTGTAAAATAAGGGTAGCTGAGGCAAATTATTTATATGATAATTGCATTTCAGTAAAATTTTTAGTCCCCCATAGGCTGGAACATTATTCCTATATGTTGGTTCCAGCCGGCACCTTTTAATATGGGCCAAATCCAAGACATGATAAGTGCTTTAAATTGACTTTCCACATCTATAGCTTTCATACCTGTTTCGTCGTAGTTAACACTTGACAAGCCTTTGGATTTGTGCGAGCAGCCGTTCGTCCTTTTTTCTTCTTGACAGTTTTTCCGATTTCTTGTGTCTTCTTCTGCTGTGACACTATGGGCCCTAGGGGCATGAAACTTGGGGCTTATGAAGAGCTTGATCTGAACGTGTGCATGTCACTTTTTATTTTCGTCTTAAATATCGTTTTCTTTGTTTAAACGCCATGTGAAAAGAGTGTATTTTTGCAAGGAAATGCATTGCATTTCACGTACATCACAGAACACAGTTGCTGAGCTTTGAACGAGGTCTCACTGCGTAAACAGATAACACGGCGTATCCCTTCTCAGTCAATAAAACCTTAAGCCGACAAAATCCAAAGACTACTCGGCTTATAAGACGTATTCAAACTGTGTTGTTTGCAATATATTAGTCAAGAAATAACCCATTGAAGGAAGTATTTTTGCGTTTTAATTTTTGTCAAGTGTTTAACATTTTGCTAGCGAAATAAGGTTCTAGTTTGCAATTATGGTTGAGTGTTTTACCTTGACTGGTTTAATCGCCAAATAAAGTTGTTTATTTCAGCTTGTGTTTTTCTTTGAGTGGCATTGCCTACATCTGGAATTGACATTGAATGTATGATTTTTTGATATACCAAACGACTTTGATATGAGCACCCTGCCCCAGAGACTAAGATCTCGCTGTGACCAAATCCTAAAAGTGCAACTTATATTTTATATTTTCATCAAAGTTAATTCTATTCATTGTTGTTTGATTTCTTGATATCTGAATTTCTTACAGGTTGAAAGAGTCAGGTTCTATGCACATGTTTGAATTATTTATAGATTTATTTTTTTTCAAGGACCTAAAAAGAACAGCAAAGATTTTTCAGCATTTAATGTCAAACCAGAAAGTTCTGTAAATACTCCTATTGTTTCTATTAAAGTGTAAATTAATGGTATGTTCTTCACCAAACAAGTACAATCATCGGCAAATTGTTTGATTTTATGAATTCTGTTTCCCATAGGTAACTTCTTTATGTTGTTGTTGTTTCTTATAAGAATTGCCATTATCTCCGGTACTTTTGGTCAGATTCAGTTACAAGCAAGTGGTCAAAATGATCAAAATAGGGAATAATTGGAGTTTTTTTGGGATATCAAGCTTGTACATGCTATATCAACGGTTCTATTGAGCGTAAAGGAGTGATGTTAGGTTCAAATGAGAGGTCTCAACCTGTAAATGTGCCTTTTGGTACTTTTGGCCAGATTCAGTCATTTGAAAGTGGTCAAATTGACTAAAACAGGCGATTTGGGATTTTAGAGAAATAAGCTTGCACACGCTTATCTTCGGTTCTATTAGTCGTAAAACATTGAGAATAGGCTAAAAAAAGTTCACGACCTGTACATGTGCCTTTTGGCACTTTTGATCAGATTTGGTCATCCGGAAGTGGCCAAATTTACCAAAATGGCAATAATTGGGGTTTTAGATAAATATGTTTGTACACGCTATATCTCCAGTTCCATTAGACGTAGAGCATTTATGTTAAGCTCAAATGAAAGGTCTCGACCTGTACAGAAACGTGACAGGGAAATAATTAATATGTTTGTCAAGTTTTTAAAGGCCAAGTTCAATCCCCATATAAGGCTAACGAAGTGAAATGTATATCCGTGCGAGTATATCCATGGCGAGTACTTGCTCAAGTTATGAGAACTCTATCCCAGGAACAGCGAAGAATGATATTGAAACTAAAAATGCCCAAACCATTGCCAAAAGTGCCATTATGATTAGCAAAATCGTCCACGGCCGTAAGTTTACATTTTATATTTAGAACATATTACGGTTAAGGTTACTATTTGTTTGGGGCCTGCTCGTGTTTCACAAATACTTATATGTTGACGATGCTGGGGATCGGATACGATATCAAGGCTCATTAAATTATCACAGGACACTCCTGTTTGATGTGTGCCGTCGCGAGGCTATCTGATTTTCTTTTTAGATAAGAAAATGTGCTTTCTGTCTCACGAGTTATCTATTTTTCATCGAAGTACCTTCGCAAAATCCTGTAGCAAATTTTATATGCTGTGCTATCGTGTTTGAAGTGACAAGGCTGGAGTTCTATGCGTGTATGTCTACAGAAAAACAACTTATAACTTGGTGTATTGGTTGGTATTGGCACGGACTATTTACCAGCTCTCTACCACTATTATATTGATCACCCAGGAGACTGTGCTACGTGGTCGTGAAGGAAAGCGAAGTGGTGAGTGAAGTATTTAAGAGAGAGAGAGAGAGAGAGAGAGAGAGAGAGAAAGAGAGAGAGAGAGAGAGAGAGAGAGAGAGAGAGAGAGAGAGAGAGAGAGAGAGAGAGAGAGAGAGAGCGAGAGAGAGACGAAGGGAGAGAAAGAGAGAGAGAATCCCAAAACAAGTTGTAACATATTCGCTACATTCAGAAAAGTAAAAATTTTAAATTTGTTAAGTCCCTAGTGTTTTTTTGTTGTTGAGTAACAGAATGGGTTCGCGATGGATGACGGCCAGGCGGTGGTCATTGAGGGCGGGCATGTGAAGCTTTCCTACCGTGGCATCGGCGTTGGCACCTTGCTTGTGGATCAAGGTATGCAACCAAGGCAGCATAAATTCGTCACCGTATCAGCGCCATACATGTAAGCATGGTGACGCAAGGTGGTAACCATGGCAGCTGCTAAGCTGTCACCAGGGTAATGCAAGGTTATAACCATGCTTCTACAAGCTTGTAAGCGTGGTAACGAAAGGGTGTAACCATGGTATCGGAAAAGTTGTAACAGTGGTAATGCAAAGTGGTAACTATGGTAGCACAAGGTTAACAAAGAATTCATGAAAGACCAGGTGGGAGGGAGGTGGAAGATTTGCTTTATACTTGAAGTACCTCACCTGCATTTTGAAATGCAACTGTTGATTGGGTGGAGGTATTAATTACACTGGAACCGTTGCTTATATTGATAAATCGCTGTGAAATTAAAATACGGTTAGAAAAAATACTAAAAGCTTGAATGTTTTGTATTGCGACAACTTGTCAACGAATATCGAATATTGCATCAGGTTGACGATGAATATCAAACATTGCGTCAAGTTGACAACGAATGTCGAATGTTGTGTCAAGTTGACGACAAATATCGAATATTGCATCAAGTTGACGACAATTATCAAATATTGCGTCAGATTGACAACGAATATCGAATATTGCGTCAGGTTGACGACGAATATCGAATATTGTGTTTCTACTTCATAGATTGATTTCCCCTGTGTTTATATTCGATTGTAAAAGTGTGGTGCTATTTTCATGACAGCTATGAGTCACTTCAATAAGCTGTATCCAGTCACCCTGATTACATGGGTGACGGAGAATTTTGAACTTACACAGAGAGTGATAAATCATGAGCCAAAATCGAAATGTACAAACAAGGTAAAACTGTTCTTTATCAGTTTATGAGCCCAGCTTACGTTATACCTAAGCTCGGGTTTCCCTGTCGGTTTGCAGAGGGCGTCCGTTAATTAATTGATTATTTAGTAAACTTTTGTTTCAAAGTGCATCTCCTCCTACAATTTGGATGCGATGTCATTTATTTTTTGTATGAGGTATCCCTAAGTGGTCGTGCATACGGCTTGTACTTTTTTAGCCCAGCTTACGTTACAGGTAAGCTGGGGTATACCTGTCGGTCTGCAGACGGCGTCTGTTACTTAGTTCATTTGTTTGTTTGTTAGAGAGTTGTTTATTTAGTAAACTTTTGTTTCAAAATGCATCTCCTCCTACAATTTTGATTCGATGTCCTTGTGTCTCCCCTACCAAGGGGAGATATATAGTGTTTGTACAGTCTGTTGTGAACAAAATGTTGTGTGCAAGATATCTCGAGAACGAAACGTCGGATCGACTTCGAACTTGATGGATTTATTTCTATGTAGTCGAACGGTTCTTCCAGCTGTTTATGCATGTCACGAGATTTGAACAGGTGTATGACGTCGCTACGTAAAAATCTTGTATGTGAAATTTCTCAGCCGCTATACATCGGAGAAACTTCGTGGGACTGCTGCTTGGTAGGTCTGAAAGAGTCTATAATTGTTGCGAGTAGAACAAACGAGTGCAGCGTATGACGTCATCACGTAAATATGAATTTATTTTGAACCAGATCTTGTATGCACAATATCTCGATAGCGGAAAGTTATAGTGATGTAAAACTTTATATGGATATTGGTTCAGTTAGAAGACTGTTTCAACGTCTAACGCGGGGGGGGGGGTGAAATTAAGAAAAGCATCGTTACGTGAAAAATATATGTTGTTAAGCAAAATATCTCGATAGCGGAAAGTCAGATGGACTTTAAAGTCGGTGTAGTTATTCCTCGGATAAGTCCACTGTTTTACTTAAGTATTATTAAACTGTATAGAAAATCAAAAAAGGTGCATAACGTCAACACCCTTCCTGCGCCCGTCCATCCTCGACCTCCCCATTTTGGCTTATTTGTAAACTAAGCATAGTTGTTAACTACGCTGGGGATTTCAGCGTTTCCCAGAAGATTCTCGAGTGTTCCTGCATTCTTTACAATGCTTCTAAACAGTAACAGCAGCATTGTCGGTCCAATACTATTTGTTATTGCCTGAAACTGAACTTTTTGCGTTTCTCAAAACTAACTTTGGGTCCTCTTATTAAAGCAGATAATGTGCACATGCTTCAAGATGTAGGCAGCTGTACCGAAACGCTACGTGCTATGGGGCACCTGGACGAGTTCGCCTTGCTAAGCTGGTGAAGTGCCTCCCAGTTTATCTGCAGCGTCGCTGGAGGAAAAGAGCTGTGCAGCTCATGATGCCAATGGAAGATATCCAGGTACTGAGTGATTTCTGGAATTTTTGACCAAAGTAACGAGAGAGGCATGTGATTCAATGGTTGGAGTGAGTAGAGAACAAAAAGTTGAGGAAAGATTCCACTCGAGCAATTCGGCGAGCTTTCAAGTATGCGCAAATGGCATGCAAGTGAGGAGGCCTATAGCACAGTCACATATCTGAGGGTATCACTGATGTAGACGGCAGTGTCAAAAACACATTTATGTTTGGAAAGTTGCGATTGTCTCCGATGAAGCCGACTAGTATTCCGCGACTAGAGTTTTGCACAGCGGTGACAGCTGTACATGTCAACAGTATCATGCAGCGGGAACTCAAGATTCGAGTGCGCGGGGTAATCTTCTGGACAGACAGTAACATAGTGTTATATTACATCACTAATTTTTCGCGTAGGTTTCAGACGTTTGTAGCGAACCGGCTCACAGTCATTCACGAAGAGACCAGAGCTGATCAATGGCGGCATGTAAGTTCAGGTAACAATAAAGCTGACGATGCATCGCGAGGATTCAGACCTGAGGACATCGATCGAAGATGGCTGAATGGTCCAGCATTTCTACAGGTGGTCCAATCCTAAAATTGACTTTCAACAATCACCGAGTCTGACATCGAGGTAAAACGTTTGACTATTTCTTGTGCCACTGAGACCTTGCAGGAGCAAACAGCTGTAGATGATATCCTTGTACATTATTCAAACTGGTTTAAACTCAAAAGAGGAGATGTCTGGATTTTTAAATTCATTTCATGGCAACGAAACAAGAATGCAAACGTGGTTAAAGTGTTATCATCCGATGACTAACAAGTTACCGAAAATTGTGTTGTAATATGCGCAAGCAAAATGTTTCTTGAACGAAATACAAGATCTCAAGACGCAGGGCAAGCTGAAAAGAAGAAATACGCTGTACCCACTAGAGCCCATCCTTGACGAACATCCTTGTTGCGATAGAAATAAAGAATCAGGTCATATCACCGAGAGACTATCACTTGTCATTATTGTTAGTGAGGTACTTTCATGAAGTTCGAGCACGCCATTGCGGCACTGATTACGTTTTGTCAATACTTCGTACGAAGTATTGGATCCCCAAGGTGAGACAATTAATTCACAAAAATGCAAGAAATTGTGTTGTTTGCCAGATGCCTTTTGGACAGCCGATGTTTCAACGAATGTCAGACTTACCGACTGACAGAGTAACTCCGAATAAACCACCGATCGCGAACGTAGGAATGACTGTTCGGGTCCTTTTCTGGTTAAACGGGCCGCCCTCAGTAAAAAAGATACGATTGCATTTTTACATGCATCATAATTCGCCATGCTTATCGAGATGCTACATTCGCTGGATGCAGACTCGTTTGTTAACGCTTTGCAGAGATTTATTTGCAGACGAGGTACTCAGGAAGTCATCGGATCTGACAACGGAACCAACTTTGTTGGTGGTTCGAGCGAGTTATTCGAGGCCATACAGAGATGGAATAACAACCACAAATTACAGACAAGTCTACACCACAGAGAAATCAAATGGATCTTCTGCTTTCTGCATCCCACATGGGTAGTGTGTGGGAGAGGCAGATCCACAAAGTGCGCAAGGTCATGAGTGCTGTCATTCGCAATGCCGTTTTGGACGATGAGCGCCTCACTACTTCTGCGAAGTCGAATTTGTTGTCAATAACATGCCCATAACGAGGTGCCTGGATAGTCCGAACGAAGTTTCCCCGCTAATTCCGAATCATTTGTTGCTTTTGCGTAGCACGAACAAACCACCGGTTGATTCATTCAAACTCGATACATACCGGAAACGCTGGAGGCACGTGCAGTACTGGTTAGACATCTTTTGGTCTCGCCGGGTACGTACATACCTGCCAACTATTCAACAAAGGCAAAGTGGTTGAAATCAGATCGTGAATTGCAAGAAAATGACATAGTTTTGGTGTTTGATGAGTCAACCTCGCCGCGGAATATGTGGCTTATCGCCCGCGTAATGAATGTCAACAAACGCCGAGATGGCCACATTCGATCTGCGGTAGTGAAAACAAAATGATCGAATTTTACGCGACCATTAACCAAGTTGTGTCTACTAGAAGCCTGCAGTGATTAATGTATGATTATATTTTTATATTTCTTGAATTTATAATAATTACTCCCGAGAACGGTCGATTCAGATTTTTACCCTTTGCCATAGAAAAGGGTGTAACATCATTTCCAGGCTCTCAACATACTGTAAAACCCTTACGCTCAGGCAATATACTTGTTCAAGTTTTCTCGGCGCAACAAAGCAAAAACCTGTTACAAATCAAAACCTTCATACACACACCGGCTAAAAGTATACCTCACCAATCACTTAACTACACCCAAGGTGTAGCCATCCACCCTGATCTCAAATTCTGTACGGAGGAAGTACTCGTTACTGAACTAGGCAAATACGGAATCACGGGTTGTCGCAGACTTGGCTTCCGCGGAACCTATGTATTGACTTTTCAAAGATCAACGTTTCCGACAGATATTAAAGTCGGAATGCCGTACGCTGCTATAACTGTCAACAATACGGGCATGGCAGATGCTGAAAAAACTGAGACAACGTGTGCAAACTGTGGCGAAAATGGTCATGACTACAAAACCTGCACCTCTCAAAGCAAGTGCATCAACTGCAAAGACATTCATCCAGCGTCCTCAAAGGATTGCCCAGTATTAATCGCAGCAAAAGAGGTACAGAAGGTCAAATATGAACAATCCATTCCTTACCCCGAGGCGAGTAAGCTTGTTTACCAAACGCGAAACACCAAAAGCTTTGCGGCAGTTGCCAATGCAACTAAGTCCCTGGCCCAAACAGACTTGTTTTGGAGCCCACAACAGAGAACCATTCCAGAGAACCAACCGAAGCAGTCATCTAAATCCACCCAGTCGGAAACTACAGTCGAACACTCAGGCAGCAATCTTCCCTCAAAGGACGGTTCTAGACCTAAGGTGAGAACACCAGCCCTTCAAGGGGCTACACCGATAAAAACTAACACAACTCGATCTCCACCAATACGAAATAAAAGGCTAGATCACCGACACCAAGTCCCAGGAGTAACCAGAGTAGCCCTAACACCGAAACCAGAAATAGATTAAAGAACAGAGTCCGGCTGGTGAAGGAAAAACTGCACCAATGCACAATCAAAAAAGAAAATAGATTCAACCCCGTTGTACCGGGTGAATGAGGCAGACAAAAGAAGGTCGCCACCACACCCTCGGCCGATACAAGTGAAGGATCAAAGGAATTCCTCACTCTGCTCTCTATTCCTGCAACCAAAACCACCTCGGGTGTTGATACAGAGACCCAGATGCCACAGCAAATAAAACATGACATTTGTTCATTTAACAAACAAACATAACGATAATTCATTGGAATATCAGAGGTTTTTGGACCAACTACCACGAATGTTTGAAACGTGTACATTTGAAGGATCTTGCGTTCATTTGCTTACCTATATTAAAAATGACAACCCCAACACTTATGGAGTACACACTTTACAATAAACCCTTTTGTGGTGAAAGAGCGATAGGCGGTATCGCAATGTTTCTATGCAATGAAAGTTTTCAAAGTGAAATTAAATTGGACACGCCTTTCCAAGCCCAAGCGGCCCGGATTACTTTAGGCAAAACTTTTACTGTGTGTAACTTCTACCTACCACCACCATTGAATCCCACCCAGAACAGTTAAATGACCTTCTAAACCAGTTACCTAAACCAATCTTATTATTAGGCGATTTTAATGCCCACAGCATACCGTGGGGCAACAAGGACACTGACCTTAAAGGAAATTTGATCGAAAACCTCCTAAATCATCATAACCTATCTTTTTTTTAATGACATGTCGCCTACATACACCCGGCCCCCGGTACTACTTCAAAAACCTCTATTGACCTTTCTATAGCTTCCTTGATTTTAACTGGACAGTTTTAGACGACTTTTATGACAGGGACCATTTTTCTATATTACTGAGTCAATCTGAACCCTATCGTAAAGAAAGGGTTCCAAAATAGAAGTTTAATAAAGCAGACTAGTCATTATTCCAAGACTTATGCCATCACGGTATTAAAAGAGAACACTGCACTGACGACGACGATCCAATTTTACTTTTCGCTTCTTTTATCCAGAGCATAGCTGAAAAATCATTCATCACCACAAAATTACAGCCTCAAATTCAGACACCACAAAGAAGCTGAAGAAAGAAACCATTGAAAGAAGCTTTTATTAACAATGAGCACGTTGTCGCGGTCTTTTTCGATATGGAAAAGGCATATGATACAGCGTGGAAGTACGGAGTACTCAAAGACCTGTTTAATTTGGGGCAGGCTACCCATATTTATAAAGAGCTTTTTAAATGATAGTCGTTTCAGGGTACGTCTTGGTACAATTCTCAGAATACTTTGAACAGGAAGAAGGCTTTCCACAAGGATCTATCCTGTCAATTCTACTTTTTCTGATTAAAGTTAATAGCATAAAGGATACTGTAAAACAGGGGATAGATAGTTCACTCTTTGTGGATGATTTCGCCATCTCTTGCAGCGGCAAAAGTATGAATCTAATATATTTCAACGTCGCCTTCAACAAAACATCAACACCTTCAAGACTGGGTGAATAAAAATGGTTTTAAACTTTCTCAAGCAAAAACGATCTGTATGCATTTTTGCAAGTAATGTAAACAGCTTGACGAATAGGTTCATTATATTTCTGACACTGAAATACCAGCAGTCAAAGAAATCAAACTTTTAGGGCTGATCTTTGATTCCAAACTCAGTTTTTATCTCACACATAAAAGAGTTGAAAAGAAAGTGCCAAAAGACACTAAATTTGCTGAGGGCCATATCTGCTCAGAGGACAGGGGAGCAGCCAGGGACACTAATGTTATCTTGTATAGATCACTAATTGGATCGTTTTTGGATTATGGTAGCATAATCTATGGCTCAGCTAGACCGTCATACCTGAAGATGCTTGACCCGATACAAAACCAGGATCTTAGACTATGCTTGAACGCTTTTAGAACCTCTCCGGCTGGTAGCTTGCACCTTGAAGCAAATGAACAACTCCTTAACATTCGCCGATTGAAACTAGCTCTTCAATACGCTGACAACTGACAACCCCACCTATCAAGTCGTTTTTGGCTCGGACTGCTCACAATTTTCTGAGAGTGGGGCCATCCCTCAGTTTAGAGCCAGAGTATTACCACACCTGCAAGAAGAGGACGTCAGCGTTGAGCTCATCGCCAATTACAGGTTATCGAAATACCCCAGATGGGTCTTTAATCTTCACTGCCGAAGCCAGAGCTCTCCAGCTAGGCATGACAATTGCCAAAATTAGTCGTTACAAAAATTTTGTTTTGCGTTGACTCCATGTCAGTACTAGAATCAATAGAAAACTTATAATCTTGGACATAGTAGAAAAACATGACAAGGCTGTAAGGGCAGGACAGGTAATACGGTATTGTTGGGTTCCAAATCACATAGGAATATCAGGCAACGAGGCAGCTAATAAAGCTGCTAAAGAGGCTTTAGATATCCAAAATTCTGAATTTCTTATCCCATCGTCAGATTACAAACTGCATATTTCTAGATATGTTAAGGACAAAAGGCAACAGTATTGGAATGAGCAAATCAATAATAAACTGCATCAGATTAACCTGGTTGTGGGACGTAAACATTGTTCGGCATGATATGGTAATACGTAGAGCCAGAATAGGACATACCTACACCACACATAAGCACCTGCTTCGAGGCGAACTGCCGCCCGAATGTCCGGGTTGCCAAGAGAGGTATACAGTAAAGCATATTTTGATAAACTGCATAGACTTGCAAGACATTCGCTGCCGATATTTTACTGTCAGTTCCATGACAGAGTTATTCGATAAATTACAACCGTGTAAAATAATAGAGTTTCTAAAAGAAGCAAACCTGTATCAGTATTTTTAGTATTTATATTATCTGCTTTTATTGTATAGACATGCTTTTATATTGTACACTGTTTTTAATATGCAACGCACATTTTTAACGTTTTATCCGTTATAAACATGTGAAGACACAATATGACCCGTAAAGGGTTGGCCGTGTTGTTAAAAAAACCGTATAACTAACTAACATATTTGTAAAATGGGATGAGCCTAGCTCGCTCATTAAAAGGTGGTGAACACCTACAAGAAGAAAGAAGATTGTTAATTTTTAAGTTAAATAACTGATATACTAACCTTATTAAGTCGTCATCCAAGATGTTGTCCACAAGCAGAACTGAGCATTCGTTTTAAATAGAATGCCTAATTATGCATGTAGTTTCTCTTTTAAATGCTCACACCCTAGTGTGGTGTCTCGTTTATGTACCTTATAAATGTATCAGTTTATGTGTAAGATATATTCTGTTAATACGTTAGAGTATTTTTTTAGTTTCGTTTAAGTTCAAAACGTGTTGTCTCTTCAATTTTCTGTTGCTAAATGAACGACACAAGTCACCAATTCAGTATTCACCATGTGCCAAAGCAGCCCCATGGTTAGGTACTGTAAATCAGGCTACGAGCATACTCATATACCCGCATGTACTTGTTTGCTATACCACAGTACAATTAAAGGTATCACTGATTTCCGCTAGACTGACTTCCACCTTAAAGTTGTATGAAGAAAAACTTTATTTTAACCAAATCACTAAAAGAAAAGTTCCAACAAGCTTGTTTCTAGCCGGCTTGGTAAACTTTTTAAAGTCATCTGTCAAATACGTTCTTAACAGGGTAAAACCACCTTCTCTCTTACCCCAAACCCCTCTGCAGTAGAACTGTATTGATTAATATTCCATTGTAATGCGCGCTTGAATTCTATGCTTGAGCTTGCTGCAATATGGTGACTGTTTCACATTCACGGGGCCGCTGTAAGAAATGCAAGAAGAACGATTTAATAAAAAGGCGTTCTGGGTAGCGCATAGTATTTATTTGTCAGTTGATTGAAGTTCAGGCGTGCGGCCAAATTGTTTGTCATTATTTAAAGGGTTTCTGTCAAATAGCATTCAGTTATTTGACATGCTATTTAACTAGTGGTCTGTGAAATGCGTCATCCCTTCCTCTCCCACAGTTGGTATTTTAAATGATTGGGATGTCAATTATTTTTAGTTTACTCGTATTTGACAGTCCTCCTACTAGGTAAATATGGATTTTTCTCGGCATTTGGCATTCGGCCGCGAGATTCCAATAATTTGTGCCTGTTTGAATCTGTTTGAATCTTTACAAATCTGTTTAGATCTATTTAAGATCTGCTCGTGTTGATGTAAATTTCGCTCAATTTTCTCCCATAATTTTGATCGAATTCCTTTCAAATTTTGTAGTTACCTTTCAAATTTTTTACAGCTATTTTCTAGACAGGCCTGTCTTAAAAATTTACTTTTTACTGGCGATCCAACAAAAAATTGGCCAAATGGGAACATTTTTTAATTTATTGGCATTTAATTATCAAAATGCTACTTTTTATCAAATTTTTGATTGAAATCCTTACCAATTTCTTACGAATATTCCCTAGATAAGCCTCTCTTGAAAAATTACTTTTTTTGCCGATTTGCCAAAAATTGGCTAAATGGGGACTTTTCAAAATGCTTCTTCTTGAACAGTTTTGATTTCCTTTAACTTTTGGCGATCTTTAACTTAGAAAATTGGAAGTTGAATAAACATGCGTATTGATCCGAAATGGGGACCGCGCATCGACGCAAGTTAAATAAACATGCGCACTAGTTCGAAATGCGAACCACGCATCAGTGCAAGTTAAATGAATATGCAAACCTTGCATCAACGTTAGTTAGAAAAGCATGCGCACTGGTCCAAAATGCCAACGCAAGTTAAATAGACATGCGCATTGGCTCGAAATGCGAATCGCGCGTCAACGCAAGTTAAATAAACATGCGCACTTGTCCGAAATGCAAACCGGGTATCAACGCAAGTTAAATAAATTTGCCCAATGGTCCGAAATAATAATCAACGCAAGTTAAATAAGCATGCGTCCTGGTTCGAAATGCCAACCGCGCATAAAGGCAAGTTAAATAAATATGCGTACTGGTCTAAAACAAGAAACGCGCATTAACGCCAGTTAAATAAACCTGCGCAGTGGTCCGAAATATGCACCGCGCATCACCGCCAGCTAAATAAACATGCGCACTGGTCCGATGTGTGAACCGCTAATCAAAGGAAGCTGAAACATGCTCATTAGTCCGAAATGCAAACCGTTCATTGATGCAAGTTAAATAAACATGCGCAACGGTCTAAACTGAAACCTGCGCATCAAAGCAAGTTAAATAAACATGTGCACTGGTTCGAAATGCGAACCGCAAAATAATGCATGTTAAATAAACATTCGCGCTGGTTCGAATTGCGAACCGCACATAAACGCAAGGTAAATAAACATGCGCACTAGTCCGACATGCGAACAAAGCATAACGGCATGTTAAATAAACATGCGCACTGGTCCGAAATGCGAACACGCATCAACGCAAATTAAATAAACATGCCCACTGGTCCGAAATGCAAACCCCATAAAATAACACATACCAAAACATTAAAACTTACGTAATACTGTTTTAGGCGCTGCGTTTTCTTCTTGCCAAAACGCTAGCGCAAACGTAATCACATGTGTTTGATCATATCACCATTCACTGGTCGTTTCTTTTCCTTCAAATAATTGTGTATGTCCAACCAACAATACACGTTGTACGAGGGTATCTCTGGTAGACTACCTAGTCTACCAGTGATACATAAGATCTGTTTTCCCTTTTTGTATGGGAAACAAATCTCTATATGGGTTTATAAAACTGTAACTTCGCACGACATATAAAACATGCCTATGGAAAGTTATAGTTTGAATGCACTTTCTTAGGTTGAAATTAATCTTAGAAGCACAAAGACACAAAGACAAAGCAAACGAGACGAACTGTCTGTTTAAAGAGATAAATACTCATGTAGAGGAGATACTAATGCCATGTTAAAAGATTTTCAATATTTGACTGAGGCAAATGCTTGGCTAATCGACTTGCAAACAACATTATTTTGTTCAAAAACTGATAACGACAGTCAGTTACATTTAGCGCATATAATGTCACCACCCACCTGCTTTGTGTTTATGTTCTATGTAATTTACTTTTAGTTTTTATTTTAAGAACATGGACACTCTGCTGTACTCGGAAAACATCTTACATTTTTGTGATTGATTAAGAACAATTGCAATGGAGAATATCAATTTTCTCGATGAACTGCACAAATTGTAACTGGAAAAGGTGATTTTGACGACCCTTTACTGTACACATTACAAAATTTATGCAAGTATATCAAGTGTTCAATCAGCAAAGCAAAATTTACACTCTTACTCCACTCTACTGAATAGATTTTAGGACACATACGTTCGTGTAATGTTTCGGATTTGATTTTACTGTGGTGTTAACGCTATATTAAATACACTCAAGACGTATACGTTCCTGATATGTTCCCTATTTTCCTGTGGTGTTACGACTATATTAAATAGATTCAGGATGTATACGTTCCTGTATTGTGAATTTCCCTGTGGTGTTACCACATCCGATCCAATTTACAGTCACAGATTTTACTTCTCCATGTCGATTGGTATACAACATCAAAAAAATGTTCAAAACTTAACTTAATATAAACAGCATATTCAACGAAAAGTGCAGTCTAAGTGTTAATGGAAAATGAAAAAAATGTCACTTATTTTGTTGTTCATAGAATGTCTTTTTTGATCAGAAGCGTAAGTGATGTCCACTCAACCTCATAAAATTTAACTGTTAAATGATTTTAATAAATTCTGCGATTTCATGGGTCGATTCGCAAGTCAATAGTGTTTCAAAGTTGATCGGTGCACAGATTACAACATTGTGAATCAAAATGCCAGTTACGTTCTGCAACGAAACATATGTTGAGTTTTTCCAAGCCAACGTGAAAAAATAACAATCCAATATTTTTAATTTTCTAACTGATTAATAATATTTCATGTTGAATGAAAACAAATCAATATCTACCAATTGCAAAAAGCAATTCTATTTGTGCAAAATGTGTATATATTTATACATATATTTTACTTAGCTCAGTACGCTGATCTAAGTAAACTAAATACAGTATACTTCAAACACTGCTATGATAAAATGCGAAAGTAAGCAGAATAATAGAGCAAAAGTAACTGTATCATGACACAGTTTTATCACAATAGAGCAAGAAATATAATATAATTGAATCTAAATATCGATCGTAACAAAAACTGCAATATAGCACTACCCGAAATTAAATACGACAAAGCGCTTTGCAATACAGTGTTACACAGCGAATTACGTTAACAGTTTAACATAAAAGATATGACGGTGACTCATTTCATATCCATCACATGTTTCCAAATTGCCTGCAGTCTGTTGTCGAGTTTTTACACATAACTGAAGCTCAAAACATTACGTATGTTTTAGTAACTGATACCACACAAGAAAATTTTCATAAAGATATCCCACTTACGTGTCGAGCGGAATACAACAGAATATAAAGGCAGTGCAATATTTGGCGGAAACATTCAGCGAGTTAGGGGGATAGCACTGTTAGTGGAATATCTGACAGGTATGTTTCTATGCTTTAGTAACTTGCATTTCTAAGGTGGTTTAGTCTCTTAGGTTTTAAGAGCATCAAAGCGATAGATCTGGCTGACACAAACCGAAGCTTAACTTTCGGACCCACATTGATTAAAAACACCCTTAAATGAAATATTAAAATAATACAACAGAAGGTTGTGTAGAAATGTCTTGTTTTACTTTTCAAAATTTCATGAAAAACAATCTGAGCAACTCTTTAAACAAATCTTTAATTTTTAAGTGTAAAGCTTCTTTTGTCCTTCATTATATTTGTGAAGAAAAATGGGTTAGCTTTAAAGTTGACCAGTGCCTATGCAAATGTGGAATTACAGAACCATTTGTTTGAGATTATAGTGTTTAAGACTCAGTAATTTGCCTCTTTATAATAGTGACATTTGTGTCTGGACTTCAGCATTAACTCACACTATTCTGGTAGTGTTAGTTGAATTGGAGACCCCATTGGTTTCAAAAGTGCCCAATAACGTATCACATGGGTTCATAAGCATGCACTCCTCCTGATGTCAGATAAACAGTGTGATAACTCTTAGTCATATAACCTGTATTCATGATTTACATCAACTGTAAAAAGTAAAATGATGTGCGTAACCAAATTTCACATATATGAATTTCTCTTTTCTAAAATGGAATCGGTAGCAGTAGCTTAAATATTGAAAGTGGACGTATGAAGACGAAAGCTTCATGTGATGACGAAAGCTTCTTGACGAAAGCTCTGTGGCGAAAATTTTATATCGAAAACTTCATGATGAACGTTTCATGACGAAAGCTTCATGACGAAATTTTCATGTGATGACGAAAACTTCAGGAAAGCTTGAAGAAGAAAGCTTCATGATGAAAGCTTTGTGACGAAAATTTAATAACGAAAACTTGAAGACGAAAGCTCCATGACGAAAGGTTTTGGACGACAGCTTCATGGCGATAGTTTTGTGGCAAAAACTTCATGAAGAAAGCTTCATGTGATGACGAAACTTTTATCCGCATTTTTCTACAATATCTCATTCTCAATTAAAAGACATTTGTATTTTTACAGATTTACTGAGAAAGAAAAAAAGTGACTATGAGGTTTATTTTTGCAGCTGCTTTTTTTCTAATTTATCGTATTAAGGTAAATATTCTCAAATAATTCTTACAGAGTTTTGATTTAAAAAATATTCAATAACAAACAGATCAAAGAATTTTATATTAGATTTATCTTACTTCTTTGCGGTCAAAAACTTTCAATTCAAGACATTTTCAAAATCTGCTTGAATAATTAAATAAAAAATAATTGTAATTACCATCTTCGCACTAATAGCCAAAGAATCTTGGCATTACATTACTTTATTGAACATCAGTTAATGAACGGTAAAATGGTAAAATTACAGAGAAAAATAACCGCCGCATTCAAAATCATATTCCTGCTACAAAACCCATTTAGAACACAACACACTAAACACATAGTTACATGCGTGAAGTTTTATATTCTAGGCTGAGATACCAGCTGATATTTTATACAGTCCTTTTAAAGAAGCATTTGACTCCATTCAAGTCAACGCTTTGACGGATCACCACATCATGTACGCGAAATATGAGCAGGCTTTCCTCATGGCTAAACAAATGTGCTCCTTTGGTCGGGCGACTATATTTTGCCAATTAGAGCATATGATTTTGCAATTAAAGTCACTAAAGTTAAATCTGGACTCAATAAAGAAACACGAGGATAGACGTTTCTCTGGACTTCATTATCATGCCAACTTGAAAGCAAATTACCTTGACGCACTTGGTGAGTCGGCACAGATAGCAAGTCTCGTAAACGACTTGGAATATGGAGTCAATCTAGTGCTGACAACATCAGAGGATTCAGCTAAAAAACTGAGAAAACACTTTCACAATATCGCACAGCTTGAAATGGGTATTGGCGAAGCAGATATGTTTTCTATAAGCGACGAACTTAACCGTTTATATAGAACAAGCAGCGATTATTTTGGGCAAACAAAGGGCAGTATTGGTGTAAAGATGGGTATTATTTTTGGATGTGTAATAGCGGGGTTGACCCTGCAACCAGCCGATGACGCTATAAAATTAGGAGCATCATTAGCAATGGCCTTTAACCCGTTATCAGTAATTCTTGGCAAATCTGATATAAATCATATTTTTGACAAAATGACACACATGTTTAAAAGTGCAACTGATCTGGCGCGTGCTGTAAGATTTTCGCGGAGCATGCATAGTGTCAAGGACAAGTTAATTGACATAGCTGAGAAATTTAGCCTGAACAAAGAATACATTAAAGGCATATGGAATACAACCAATGGGGAATATAATGTGAGTAGTGTTGGTTATATTGCTTTCTTTAACAATGCAGACACCTTTCTGCAACTATATAGAGATTACAAACCAAAAGTTACATCGCAAGATTTGACAGAGCTTTCATCGAAGTTGGAATATCTGATGGAGGAAACTTGCAAACTTGTCAATGATTTGGCGGCTGGTGCAGATGTCGCCATTATGATAGCAATGGGTTCCTTAAAAGCTGGAGCACAAGAGGCGTGTAGCAGTATATTAATTGATATTAAAGTGTTAGACTCACATTTCAGAGAAATATATAACTTTCAATTTGGACTTATTGAAGCTTTGGCATCCTCCATGAGAGCACATGTGGCAAAAACCAGCTCAGATTCTTTACTTGCTAGATACAAATCTGCAGTCATGGAGCTGCCTTCTACAACGATCGACGTAGTAATGGCTGAAATAGGTGTACAACTAGTCACTCATTCTTATTGTAATATTCTTGAATATGAAAGAGCAGGGATCAGGCCAGAGCAGTGCAAACATCTCACCTTTACACCAGCACAAAGGAGTGTGGTACAGAATCTTGCACGCCAGGGCTCCTATGGTATGTAAATCGAAAAATGAAAACATCCACACAATTCCCCAATATTTGCTCAATGATAAATTCATTACACTCACGTTTTATTATTAAAGTGTGTGGAAACAAGCCTTTAGTACTGCGATTCTATATTTTCATCATTATTACTAGGACCATGAATTATACACATGCTAAAATCTGAAAACAGATATTATAAATTATTAAGTAACTGATTTGATTAACAGGGGATACGGGATATGAAGATGACTATGGTATAACTGGTTTCGCTTACATTCCTACGAGATATGATCCTGATTATAACTCCAAAGGAAAACATCACATAGACATGGCTGATCTTATATCAGGTAGCATAGATAATAATCAACTTCAATTAAACTTTACCTCCAGAATGGCATATATGCAATGACTGATAATAATTAACTGAAAAATATAGTGAAATTTTAAAAAATAGATGTAACACATTATTTGTAGCAGACAAGTATTATACATTAATTATATTGATTGCTACTATTGTTAACATAAAGCTTCATTCTGATTGGTGGTCTTTCTTTTACAAATCTGATGGGATCTTTAACTAAAACCTTCTGTGTGATTAAATCACAGGTGTTTAACAAATTTGCCTGTCACAAAGCGTGTTTTACAAACTCCTCTATTTTTCCCATCCTCAGTTAATCTTCTTGAAGCAAACCGAGTCGAAATAGTGTGTTTGCTTATTTTTTTTATTTTGCAACAAAACAACAATTTTAAATCATTATTTCTTATACCGCTCAACTTGAAATTAGAAATGTCATTGAAATTTAAAGAAATTTCTGAGATTGGCAGTACTAGAAATCTCTGTCGGCAGCAATATCTCGGTTTCGATATCAGGACACTTTACAGTTTCCATTGCAAGGCATAGTATTTGCTGGGTGTATATACACTTTTACAAATATACATATATTTTCGAATATATTATTGCAAATATTTTCTAAAAAATTAACTGTTCATGTAAAATTTTCGACCTATTGCCTATTATCTACAAACTGAAATATATACAGAGGTTGCTTTTAAACAACGTAATAATAAAATCTTAATTTCTCCAAAACATTGGTAATGACAGTTCATAACTAATTACATTTTTGAATAATTTCATTTGTAAACTTAGCACTAAATTTTTTGTACAAAATGAACGCTTAATCATGAACATGAAGTGAAGTTGGAATGATTTGATCTTCATTTCTCCCAAAATGAAATGTACTTGAAAAGTTCAATTCATTTACAAAGCAAACTTCAACATTCATGTACAATGGTAATCTTAATGAGACATAATTTGTAATACGTTGAGTTGTATATTCTTTGCAAACAATCTGTTGAAAAGCAGTTCAATCAATAGTATATTTAGTAATAATAATGGTAATAACGGTGGGTTTTTATCTAGGACTTTTCAGTTGAAGCGACTGCTCAAACTGCTTTACATCAAGTTTCGAACATACATTACAGTCATATTTATTTCAACCCAAGATTAAAATCAATTCGACGTGCTCATACAGCGTTTCTTATAGTCCCTAGCAAGTTGGCGCTGTACAATATCCCTAAGTAGAAAGGCAAAGAACTATATCAGCACATAGTAATATGTTTTTATTCCAGTTAATTTGTTCAGTAACTAAACTAAGAAGTAAGAATGGTGACACGCAGTTTCTTCACACTTGTTTAGTGATATCCTAGGCTAATGCAATGATTGACAATAAATACTGAAGAAGAGAACAATGTGATTAAAGTTTTAAGAAATTTCTGAGATCGGCCGTATTAGAAACCTCTGTCGGCAGTAATATCTCCCATTCAAAATGAGCATAATCTACAGCTTTCATTGTATTGTATACTATATGTTGGATTTATGTATATATATATATATATATATATATATATATATATATATATATATATATATATATATATATATATATATATATATATATATATATATATATATATATATATATATATATAAGGTATGTGTTGATGTAGATTATCAGCAAATACACGATTAGCAGACAATGATTTTTTATTTTTGGTAATCCACTATATGGCCACTAATATCTTCATGTTGACTGTAAATAAGTCAATATTCGCTTTGATATATCACTTATCTATAATTTTGATTTGATTTACTTTAGTTCATTACAAAGAGAAAAGGCAAATTCCTCATGTATAAAAAAGTAAAATAAATGATATTTCTATGTTCACAGGAGTGCCTCAGGAGGTGACTATTCCGGGCGATGCGGCGTGGCTGAAAAAATATGCATGGCTGGATAAGCACGAGACCGTTGTGTATGAGAAAACATCTTACATAGTAAAGCTAGCTTTGTACATTCCAGGTTTGCAGTGTGTTACAAACTCTACCAAGCCAGCAGCGATAGTCAAGGTCTTTAAATGCTAGCTTTTAAACTAATGTGATATATTCAATGTATCTATGTATCTATCTGTCTATGTATCTGTGTATCTATCTATGCATCTATGTATGTATGTATGTATGTATGTATGTATGTATGTATGTATGTATCTATCTATCTATCTATCTATCTATCTATCTATCTATCTATCTATCTATCTATCTATCTATCTATTTATCTATCTATGTATGTATCTATCTATCTGTCTTGAAATTAATGTCACAAATATAAAAAATGCTAATGACAGATAACAACTCATTTACAAAGCAAGGTTCAACATTCATGTACAATGGTTATTCTCAATCAGACATCGTTTTAATTATCATGCGCTGTGTATTCTTTGCAAAAATATTTTTTGAACAGCAGTTCAATCAAAAGTACACTTGGTCATGTGTTTTTATTCCAAAAAAATTGTTTAGTAGTTAAGTGAATCGTCTTAACACCGACGATTGGATTTCATACAAGCTGCCAAGAGTATTGATTAGGAAATATACTCTATGACTTTCACACACATAATGGGAGATCATAACAAGTAAACAAGTGGCTTTTTGATAAGTATTTTACAGTAAGTTGTTCTTTCAGGCTACAAATGGTCAGACTGTACAACTGCACATAAAGGCGCCACACACAACAAATGATAATGGTGTACCGGATTTCGCTATAAACAGACTGACGTATCCATTCGGTTGGGAATCTGACGTCAGTCACTGTCACTCTGACGACATACAGAAATTCAAAACGCGCAGTGTGGATGGCGTCATGGATTCTGTAGATGTCTGTATGTTCAGTGACGGTAAGTTGACCCTTATGCTTTACATGTTACAAGCCAGTAAAATTGAGTAAAAAAGGAGGAGGACGTCTTATATCGCAGCAGTGTAGTATATTTTAAGCAGTTGTCTAACATTTACACGCGTGCTTGTTTGAAAACCACACTGCTGCGGAAGATTTGATCATGGTTATATTATGTCGACGCAAATATTTGCATCAATCATGATATTGGAATGATGATACAGTATCTTGAATTATTAAAAAACACAGAACTAGAAATACATTATTAAATTTATGGAATTTAAAACATAAGCCATTGCAAACCTAAATAAAGTCAAAATGAGTCTAGGACAAGTCCCTACTGGACAAGTCCCAACCGGATAAGTCCCTACCGGTCAAGTCACTGCTGGAAAAGTCCCTACTTAGGAAATGTCGATACTAGGATTCCTCCCTACTTTATAATTTTTTAAGTTTTCATTTAGAAGCACAGTTAGTACATACTCGCCTTTTATGTTGATTGAAGTCACATCAAAAGACGTTTGAAAATGAGGTTACACAGTCGATCTGCAACTGTATGTTCGTCATCTATGTGTGCAGAATTGCAATTCCTTTTATGTTCATAGAAGTGACATTCTGAGGGATCACCATGCTTGTCTGAAGAAAAACTGTTATTTTAGTACTTTTTCATACTTTTTTAATTAAATGTGTAATTTTTAGTCCTCGCAATTGGTCTTTTTAGTCCTCACAATTGAGGACTTGAGGCTACTTTTTATACTTTTTTGGCCCTCCGGGATACTACTTTTTTGGCCTTCCCGGCTACTTTTTTGTGTCCTGGGGAGTGGCAGCACTGTAAGAGTCTTCGGGGAGATAATAGTACGATGTTTTTATGTCACAATGTAGCTCCACTTTAATAAAGCTGTTTGAGGTGACACATACTGTGTTTTTTCTTAAAAGTAAAGAATTAAATTCAGTATTTGGAATTAGAGTAATCACAGACTATTTATCGTTGACATCACAGGTTTATTGATCTTACATTATGAATAAAATAAAGTATTTCATTAATTGCAATTAGCGTAATCATAGCGTAATCATAGCGCAATCTTACGTTATGAATCAAATCATAGGTATCTTGATGTGACTTCAATCAACATAAAAGAGAGTACCTACCAACTATGCTTCTAAATGAAAACTGAAAAAATTAAAAAGTAGGGAGAAATCCTAGTAGGGGCTTGTCCTAAGTAGGGACTTGCCCAGTAGAGACTTGACCGGTAGTGACTTATCCGGTAGGGTCTTGTCCAGTAGGGACTTGTCCTGTTCCCGACTAAATTGACCAACATCGAGGTTTTATTTCTTTTTAATTGAATTCTAAAGCCACGGATTAATAATTGCAGGTACTCCACTAACAATGGACACCAGTATCTACCCAAGTCTGTTCAATACGTGGACCATAGAGCTTGAAAAATCCAATTGTCTGCTTATCATACCGGATATTAACAATTACAATTTCGACATAACGGTCTATTATAAAATGATAAACTGGGAGCACCAGACTGAGAGCGACAAAGCTGGTATCTGTTCACAAATTACAATTTGTGATACGCAACTTTAAACATACATTAAACTTTATAACTTATATAACTGTTATAAGCTTACCCAAATAGAGTGGACTTTATCCGACCTCTAAATCTTCCATCGGTATGACATTATCCACGAATGAAATAAACAAAACAAAAACACAAACCGCAGAGAACACAACTGAGAATACCATTTAATTAGCAAATAAGTTACAACAATGCTCTACATTTCATTTTTATAAGCTTATTCAAGATTTAATTTTTCTCCATCCGCTGGTCGGGTAAAGTTTCCGCGGGTAAAGGCATCGCAGTTAAGTTTCTCCGTTGGTGAAGTCCCTGTGGGTAAAGTCCCGTCGTGTATTGCCCTGTTTCCAATTGTACTTAACAAACCATAGAAAACATAATTAAGCTTTAATAAGGAAAAATAAAACGCTTGCAACCTAATACGACAAGCGGGTTGATGTTTTGAACAACTCATAGCACAACGCCGTTCGGCACTCTTTGCTTGAAGGAAATTCAAAGGTAAAGTAATTACTTATCGTTATTAAACGAAATACAGGGTAGTTTAGCCCCTGCAAGAAGAAACGGAAATGTGACATATTTTCAATATTTGTGTGTAATTTTCTACAATTTAATTGAATGGTAACATTTTCGCATGCAAGAAAACAGTTACGATTCTTAATACTGATATACTGAGCATTTTATGCATTGGATTACAACATAACATAACAACGCCCACATCGCGCACATAGACATAACTACAGCGGCATACTTACACAACTCTGTGCGTACGAAATCGTATGAGGTCTGTTTGCTAAACCATTCCTCCTTGTCCAACATAAAGCCTTGCTGTTCTCAAAACGTACGATCTGTGTGTGTGTGTGTGTGTGTGTGTGTGTGTGTGTGTGTGTGTGTGTGTGTGTGTGTGTGTTGGGGTAGGGAAGGCTGTCTCGCCCATTCCATCAAAGTCGGCTGTATTTTCCTGTTTTGGAATATTAAACCTACATCACGGACCTTTCTGACCATTGCATGGCATAGCACAGGCAATTTATACTCTTAGCCTTATTCCGTCATTCAAACTGAAGTATTCAGTTTTAGCTGTCTGAGGCAATTACGAACTAGGATCAAATGCGCAGTTTAAACTACTATAAACTGATGAAGGATCTCGGTGGATGATTAAGACACAATTAAAATAGACAAAAAAACTTGAAGATATTTATTCTTTATTGTGACACAACACTATGTAAAATAATATAATACTGTAAACGGTAACAGGATCAGACGAATGTTGGCCCAGCTTATGCAAATCAGGAGGCATGTGTACTGACTTGCTACATGACTACAGCTGTACATGCCCAGCCTCAACAAGTGGGAGGTCATGTGAGATTGGTAAGTGATACATGATTAGTTAATATCACATCTAATTCCAACATTTTTTTTAACTCACAGTGATATACTTATATACCCAGATATGTATTATATATATATATATATATATATATATATATATATATATATATATATATATATATATATATATGTATATATATATATATAGATCTGCAACCAGTCATAGGGAGACCATGCCTTATATATAGTACTTAGGGAGACCATTTCGAAAAAATAATATATGTTTTTTAGCCTGTTATCGAGTTGTAACACACAAATTTAATTTTAAAACAGAATATATTATATTCACTATGTTATAGAATCATTCGTTTTTTGTTTACTATGTAGTTTCATAACGTTTAAACACGCTAAGAATTAAGGAGACCTACTTTTGGTCTCCTTAAATTTTTGGTCTCCCTAATACTGTTCAATCAAAACTCAAAGCAAAGCGTTTAAACAAGCTTTTGGTCTCCTTAAATCCTTAATATATATATATATATATATATATATATATATATATATATATATATATATATATATATATATATATATATATATATATATATATATATATATATATATATATATATATTAAGGATTTAAGTGTAATTCCAGTAATATGGGGACCATTTTTGCTAAAAACCACAGTATTAGGGAGACCAAAAATTTAAGGAGACCAAAAGTAGGTCTCCTTAATTCTTAGCGTGTTTAAACGCTTTGCTTTGAGTTTTGATTGAATAGAAAAAATACAATATAAGCAGTTATAATATAACATTAAAGTGATAATTTTACGAACCATTTGTATAAAAAAATTGGTTTAATAGGATTATATAAGCCAAGCACATGTGATGAGTCATATGATGTGCTGTCCGGTCGTCCTACTCAGATGTACATTAAGAATGAGAAAGAACGTCAGTTTTCTTATTTCGCTGTTGATGGAGACATATCAACATGCGCACTCACAAGGGTAAATAAACTGTCAAAGATCGTTTATGTGTTTTATTTAGTATATATTGATAAAAATTGAAGGAATGAAGTTGTAAAGTGTCGAAGGGGTGGGTTTAAAATCTCGGAAACGAAAAGTAACTATTCAACCAAGAAGTATCATTCTTTTTCATATTACGATATCATGAAACACTTGGCAAAACGAAGTCTTGCGAAGAGTTATATGCTTTGGTATTAGGACACCCGTGAGATTTTCATCGTTTGTTCTTTACAGTCGCCCGTCATTTTATCATCACAACTCGTCAGAAACTACTGGTCCGATTGCTAAATCATGCAATCATAACAAAACATGTTGTCGATTTACATTAGCTGACATTATTTTGTATACATTTTGAAGAAGAGCCTAAATATTGGTAATGAAAATAAACTGTTCAAGTGTTCATTTCGCTAACAGTTTGCGAAATCGCTTCTCGTTGTACAATCAGTTTTGAGCTATTATTTACCATTAAAATGATTTGGCGACTAATCCCATAATTGCGATAGAAAACACAAGAAACAGATTAGATGTCCTTTCTCACACTGCCAAAATTTGTTTTTTTTTCAGGAAATGTTCACTCCTTGGTTTTATGTAGAACTTTCGTGGCATGCTGTTTTGTGCAAACTCATCATAACAGGTGGGAGTCTAACCCAGCTATCGATGGGCATTTATAATATAGCAGTCTTGATTTTGACAGGGTCAGTACTCCCTTCAGTGACATAACATATGCCATCACATGTTTTCATAACGTAACATGTGAGTGTTGAAAAAGCCATTATATATCTTCATAATTTAGCATGAGGGTACTTATGTATTAGTAATATAACAGGTTAATTCGCAATTGTAACAACGAGTAGGTTTACTGGCAATTGTATTCACAATCTTCATAGCATAATAGTTTTGGTCTGATACTGTCATCCTATGTTGTCATTACGCGACTGACAAGCATGTTTGTTATGCAAAAATCACAACATATATTGTCACGATAAATCACGGTGTGTATATCACGAACTGTTTCACTGCTGTCCATAAGTTACCAAGAGGTGTCGACCAGTTCTGACGGGGGGGGGGGGGGGGCACCAGTGTCAGCATCAGGCTGTACGATATAACAAGAGATTTCTCCTCGCTTGTCATGTCACGTGACAAGCAGATTCCCAGGAGATAGACAGCCTAGCATCCAGACTTCACTTGACACTTAGCTCCCCAGCTTCACGCTGTGTTTTTTGTTTACGCTAGTGTTTTTTTCTGTGTGATTTCCTGCTGTGTGTTATTCATTCATTCATATTTAAAGTGGATATTTTTTCTTGGCTTTACAATTGCAATTTCACAATCTATTAAAAAAAAAAAAAAATATTAGAACATCACCTAACGAAAAAAAAAAATGGCTACGGATAATCTTGCTACCAGCATCGACGGTGACCAGTCGGCAGCGGTTTCTGATGCACAACCGCCGTCATTGTTGGACACAATGCTAGCAATCCAGGCTAGCCTAAAATCGCTTACGGAGCACTCGAAGCGCAAGGCGCATGAAATGTCCGAGGCGGACGAGAGTGATGACGAGCAAGGCTCGCAGGGCCGGAAGGCGCCTAAAGTACCTGGCGACAGCGATGACGATGATGACGTCAATAAATTATTTCCCGCAACCACAACGCCACGACAGGCATTGCAAGGTGAGGAAGAGGATAATTTCCTCCATGCCCTCGAAAGAGAGTTAGAGGACTCCAACACCGGGCCGCCGGTTTCAGAGACTTTGGCTTCGATCGTGAATAAGCGGTTCAAAAATAAACTGGCGTTGGACAAGCTTAAAGAACGAAAAGATACTTATCAAATTCCCGAAAATTGCCCGTGGTTACAGGTTCCGGTGTGCAATAAGGAGGTGGCAGTGCAGATGGGCCGCTATCAAAAAAGTCGTGAATCGACGTTACTGCACGTCATGTCTGACGTGTCAAAAGCCGGGGTTATCTTGACACAGCTTGCCCAGAATTTCGTGTCGCCAGACAAGTCACTGCCAACGCCACAAATCGTGCGCCAATTAACCGAGGGGATCGCTATCCTAGGAACCGCTTTTGTCGGTCTTGCACAACACAGACGAGAGTTAGCGGTGTGTGCGTTATCGCCGGATCTGCGGCAATTATCGGAATTGCCTTCTACTCCTGAACACCTCTTTGGCGATCAAGCTGAGTTCACTCGCAAAACCAAAGAGCTAAGGGAACTGCAGCGCCTGACCAAACCAAGCACTTCAACTTCCAGATATTACCCCAGACAGTCAAAAAACTGGGCGGGGCCGCGCCAGCAACACTTTCAGGGGCGCGGCAAGAACAGGTTTGCGAGAAACCGCAGTCAGAACAAACTTCAAAAGAAACATTAATCGCTGAGGTAGGTCAGTGTGACGATTCCAGTGACAGTTATACTCCAGAAAATTTTGCGCCACTGGTGTCTGATATTCTTGAAACAGCCAGACAACGGGCATCTGATTTTATGGGTGGTTGTATAAGTAAAAACATTTGCGCTTGGCAAGCTATTACTTGTGACAATGAAATTTTACAAACTGTGCGTGGGTACAAAATTGAGTTTGAACAAGCCCCCGTTCAGAATAAACTCCCACCTGAAATTCAGTTTTACGCCGAAGAAATGTTGGCTATAGATAATGAAATCAGTCAGTTGCTCGCCAAAAACGTTATTTCACTGTGTGAGAGGGAAGAAAATGACTTTATTTCCAACATATTTCTTAGACCTAAAAAAGACGGTACATACCGGATGATATTAAATCTTTCCCGGTTGAATGAGTGTATAAAATACCGTCACTTTAAAATGGAATCCTTGCAAAATGTTTTGGACATAGTAACGCCTAACTGCTTTATGGCTTCATGTGACATTAAAGATGCCTATCATTCGTGTAAAATCGCCGCGGAAGACACCAAGTTCTTAAAATTTCAGTGGCGAGCAAAGTACTTTAAGTTCCTTGTTTTTCCGAATGGCTTAGGCCCATGCCCCCGTGTTTTTACTAAACTGTTAAAACCGTTGCTGGCAACATTGAGGGAAAAAACGTATCAATCCTCAGCATATATTGACGATCTTTATCTACAGGGGCGTAATTTTCAGGAATGTGCCAAAAATGTTGTAGCGACAACTGAACTAATGTCAAACCTTGGCTTTGTTATTCATCCGGAAAAAAGTATGCTTTTTCCCACACAGGAAATTGTTTTTCTGGGATTCCTCATAAATTCTATTTTCATGACCGTGCGTCCAACCACTGAGAAAGTGCAGATTATCACACAGGCATGCATGGCACTTCTCAGCTGTTGTAGGCCATCAATTCGCGAGACTAGTCGCGTGCTTGGCATGTTGATGGCCGCTTTGCCAGGGGTGCGATATGGCCGTTTGCATACCAGACACCTAGAAGGTGCACAGATTTCAGCACTAAAAGATGCGCGAGGTGACTTTGAGGGTAGAATGAGCATTTCTGCAATGGCACGATCTGATCTCCAATGGTGGGTGGACAATTTGCCTGCGGCATATAACGTTCTCACATATCCAAAACCACTCCTCACCGTTAAAACTGATTCCTCTTTAGAGGGGTGGGGTGCGTTCTGTGTTGAACGCAATACCACTGCAGGGGGCCAGTGGAACATGGAGGAAAAGCATTTTCATATCAATGCGTTAGAGCTCAAGGCTGCTTTTCTCGGGCTTAAGGCCCTTATTAGCGACATAGAAAACTGCCACATAACTCTTATGATGGATAACACCACTGCAGTAGCCTATATTAGAGAACAAGGTGGATCAAGGTCTGTGGTTTGTAATCAACTAGCACTTGATATTTGGGCGTGGGCTATTGAGCGAAAAATACATATAACTGTTTCTTTCATTCAGGGGTCACTTAACACAGAAGCAGATAGGGCCAGTCGGGTATTTAAGGAGGAGATGGAGTATAAATTAAAACCCGATGTGTTTCAAAGAGTTACGGCCCATTTTTCCTTCACCCCGAACGTTGATCTTTTTGCCTCGAGATCAAATTACCAACTGAAGCCGTATGTCAGCTGGAAACCCGATCCAGAAAGTTTCTGGGTGGATAGTTTGTCCATGCCGGACTGGGGTCGATTTCGGTTTTATGCCTTTCCTCCTTTTTGCATTATAAATAAGGTTCTAAAAAAGATTATTGCGGATAGAGCAACTGGAGTGCTCATTGTGCCCAAATGGACCACTCAAAGTTTTTGGCCGATGGCCATGAAACTCTGTATTAAACCTGGTTATATTATTCCCAGGGGCCAGCTGCTACTACCATCCAACCCAGCGAAGCGGCACCCCCTCCATCAAAAGCTTCAGTTGATAGCACTGATGTTATCCGGGGATCAATTGAGGGACGACAGTTGTCAGACACAGCACAGGAATTAATTTTAAATGCCTGGCGACCATCCACAAATAAACAGTATTGCGAACAGCTTAAGAAGTGGATAAATTACTGCCAACAACGTAGCATAAACCCATTTATCACAACGGCGGATAATGCTTTAAATTTCCTTGCTTATTTGTTCTCTACTGGGGTTGGATACAGCACCATTAACACTGCACGTGCAGCGTTATCAACCACCGTGACCCTGAGTGATTACCCGGAACAGGACTTCGGCAAGCTCAAAATAACAGCGCGTCTCATGAAAGGCATTTATAACAAAAAACCTGCTTTGCCACGGTATGTGCACACCTGGGACGCTAATGAGGTGCTTCGTTATCTTCGCAGCATGAGTTTTTCTGATTTAACACTTAAAACATTAACATTAAAACTGACAATGTTGTTGGCGTTAATCTCGGCGCAGCGCCTCCAAGGTATAAAGTGCTTGTCGCTTTCTGCTATTCATATCACAGAGAAAACGTGTATATTTTACTTTCCGTCTCCGTTAAAAACCTCCCGGATTGGCAAGCATCAAGTGCCATTAGTTATTGATATGTTTCACGATATTGAACTTTGTGTATATAGGCATGTTCAAAAATACATTACTATGACAAAGGGTCTGCGAAAAGATGAAAGTCAACTTCTTGTTAGCTATTCTAAACCCTATAAAGCTGTCACTGTAGACACTATTAGTCGGTGGATTAAAACAGTTTTGAAACTTTCAGGTGTTAATATTGCTAAATTTTCAGCACATTCCACGCGAAGTGCTACAACTTCAAAAGTTGAAAAGGGAGGGGGTGTGCCAGTTGATGCAATATTGTTAAAGGCTGGATGGGCCACAGAAAATACATTTAGAAAATTTTATAGAAGGCCTGTTTCTATTGATAGCAGCACTTTTGAGCAAGAAGCGTTGAAAATCAATTGACCTCTGTATATATGTAACAAAAAAAAAAAAAAAAAAAAAAACATTGTGTTTCTCTTCAGTTTAATATAAATACTACAGGGCCAAAACCGCCCTCGTATAGGCTTTCAAATCTCCTGGGAATCTGCTTGTCACGTGACATGACAAGCGAGGAGAAATTAAAAATTAACCGAGGGACTTACCTGAAGGTTGATTGGAATTTCTCCGAGCGTCATGTCACGTTGACAAGGATTCACAGGCCTCACCCTTCAATATAATTCTTTTATTCGAGCACATCAGCACACTATTCCCGCCCTTCTGTATACACGAGGGCTTATTTGGCATTTCAATTGTGAAGTCTGGATGCTAGGCTGTCTATCTCCTGTGAATCCTTGTCAACGTGACATGACGCTCGGAGAAATTCCAATCAACCTTCAGGTAAGTCCCTCGGTTAATTTTTAATTTTTCCTCCAAGCTGCCATGCATACGCGGTGCACACTGCTAAACGCTGCCAAACTAAACAAATCTTTACAGTCACAACCGGTCAATTAAAGCCGGTGTATACTACCAAAGGCTGCTATGCCATGCAGTCCTTTACAATCAGAACTTGCCCATTAATACATAGTGCATATTACCAAAGGCTGCCATACTAAGCTGCTCTTTATAGTTCGAACCTGTCATAAACAATATTTCAATTGTTTTATTATTTTACTATTATTATTATTATTATTATTTATATTATTATTATTAAATTTAAGCTACATTTGTTTAGGTGAGCTGCCCTCATCTGAATCTGGAAATCCGGTAAAGATAGCTTTAGCTAAGACTCCACCAGAAGACCAGCTATTAATAAAATTAGATGGCACTATTTTTGGAGAAATAACATCACGGGCAGGTAAAATTAAAATAGAATTTGAAAGATATTGTCTGTATTGTGTATGTTTGTTTTTAAAACATTAATTTCTTTTGGCTTTCTTCTTAGCTATGTTACATATTTCAATTCCTAGTTTAAATGAAATCAATTTTTATAAATATAAACTCTGTATTACCTATATGCGAAACAAAACCACAACAAGTAATATCAATTGCCATTAAACAGTAAACAGTTATGTGGTGGAGTTCGAGTACCATGAGATTGGTGACGGATACCGCTTTCTTGTTATCTATGAACCTGATGCTACATTCAAGAGCTCCATAAAACTGTGTGACGTAAAGGGTTATAGTACCAATGGAGGTATTTTACATTGCATATAAATGCAAACGGACTAACAATCAACACTAAGTGTCTTCTCAAATGTTACAACAATTAAAAGTAAATGAGCAGAATATAAAGCAAAATACAAAGCCAATATGGCATTTATTTATTATTTTGCAGCACATTCAATATCAGGGTTTGCTTTGTAGACATTGTTTTATATATACGTATTACATATTATATTATCTTAAAGGTTTCAGCGAGAAAGAACTATTATAAAGTAACAATTGAAAAGGAAAATGTTGGATTTATATAGCGTCAAAATATTTTGATTGAAATATGTTTTTATTTATAATAAAGCTTTCAACAGGAAAGGACATAGTGTATTCAACAACCGAGAATGCGATTGGAAAAACAGTATACAGATATCAGCACAAGCAACAGCGTCACAAATTTCAGTGAAGTAAGTCTTTCTATCAACGATAAATTTTGTAGTTAATTGGTAAATTGAAGACTCTTTGATGAAATTACTCATCATTTACATCGCTGCTCTTACATATCGCAATGGTCACTCGAAACCAATTCTTTTGATTGCAAATCTTGTGCATACAACTGAACCGCTGGATTCATTAAATCATTTAGCCAGTATTTTGCTCACCATGCGTGTGTCTGTTATGCGATTTAAAAATCTTATTTCACGCAGTACCTTGTACGGCGAAGTGGGAACTGAGAAAGCCATCGATAATGATATTTCCACCTGTAGTAGCACTACACGTTACACGAATGGAACAAAGCCCTGGTGGATGTTGCATCTGACTCAGGGTACCGAAATCTGTGGTGTGCGAATCGTTGCCCCGGCTAAAAGCGATGGTCAGTATGCTTTACTGGATTGGTATTATAAACTGCCAAATAACTGTTAGTTAAAAGACATTAAGCGACTAGATCGCAATCTTATTTGAATATAACAAACAAATTATATTTTTAAAGCTTCAATGAACTAACGCTAAGGCAAAAATTTATCGCTAATGATCTGACAGCTTTTGGTTTTCAAGTTTTCTTTGCATTGTTATTAACAGGAAATCGCACAGGAAATATATGGGCTGGATTCTACTACGGTGATGAAACCCTAACCACTGGAAGAGAGATAGACGTCAATTATTTCATTCCATGCGGCGTAGAACAAAAGGCCTGAAGTTACTCACTTCATTATTTTTTTCTTATCAGTCCCTTGCTTTTTAATTTGTTATTTAAACTTAAAGACATTTTCATTTTATTAGCACGAAGTTTTGTTCTGTATTTACAGTAATAACATATTAATCAGTTTACTATTATTGGTTGGTCATAAATAAATGATACCGTTATTTGTAGAAAGTTTCTTATTGATATTTTTATTGAGATCATTAGAGTTATCCATCAGGAATCAAACAATTTTGGACACAAAGATAAAATAATTATATTTGTTATTTACGTTTCAAATATACTTTCAGATTTCAGCCTTAGAAAGAGCTGATGCCTTGGTTTTCGTTTGCGACGTAACACAGATAAAAGGACAGTACTTTGTTATTTACAGCGATGCTGTCAATGCATTTCTTAGTCTGTGTGAAGTACAGGTAAGTGGCATACTCTGGCCGATATCTTATCAATTGATATTTTTTATTCCAAATGTATCTTTTCGTGGTTGAAATAAATGTCTTTTATTCGATTATTTGTAATGATTTCTAGTAGAATTTTAGCATCTTTTGAAATGATTCCGTACAAATTTAATTGATTCTTATCACTCTTATATAATATTCATTCATGAAATTCAGTAGACTATTGTGTGTGTCTGTTGGTTTTTCTGTGTGTCTGTCGAAAAGTTAAATATATAAAATTTCATCTTTCTTTACATAAAACTCCATAAAACTAATCATTTTCGAATTGACACAATAATATTTGGGATAAGTCATATCCAGGTTATCCTCATTGTTTAGTGTGTTAACGTCTAACCACTTGCATGAAGCTATGCCACTAAATAGACGCTATGTATCTTATAAAAAATGCTCTAACTTAAGCTTTTTAGTCTACTTACAAACGAAAGACTGCTCTATATGCTTAAAATCTTTTGGCTATAAAGTGTACATTATTTAAGTCACGCTTTGTTATCCTTTAATTGAAATATTAAGCCACTGTTAATTATTATTTCCCAAAGAAACAGCTGTGGCAAACTTTTATCACTTGTTCTTTTTATTACAGATATTTACTATGAAGGATGTGCAAATGGTAACAGACTAGTTGGTAAAGGTAACACAGACAGCACACAAAATATAGCTGTATGTGAAACCTACATTTATGGAACAAGGGTTTATTGCACAATTAATAAAAAATTTGCCTCTTTATAAAGTGCTGAGATATGTATCTCATGTATAAAATGGGAGAAAAATATTTTTGTGAGTTTCTTTTAATGCGCTGTCTTTAGAGTTTTTCTTTGTTCATTACGTTGTTCTTTTTATTCTATTCTTTTGACTCAATTTGGCTGATAAATTATTTATGTCAAATTTATCATATTGAAAAAATTAGATTTGTGGTGTTTTTTAATATTCTGCAGTACTCAATATGCTGTCCTGATTTACAAAGATATTAAGCATGAGTGACACACTGAATTTGAGAATCTGAGTTCAGAAAAAGTTTGTTAATTATAAAATGAAAATTTTATGATGCGTTATCCATGCTTTATGAATGTGATACCAGAAAAAAGTCAAGAATAGTGTTCTTAATATCTAATTGGTGTTTCTGGGTGAATGTCATGTTGAGAAATTGACATTTTAATTAATAAATACTGCAATAGTTTTTCAATAGCTGTTTTGTACCTGTGAGTACTTTTTGTGATATTTTATGAAATCTGAATGCATTGACAGACTGCTAAAATCTATACATTTGTTTCTTTGGGAAATAATAATTTATGAATTAAAGTTGATATCTGTTATATGTGAAACATCTATAAATTTGTGATTAATAGATTAAAATAGACAACATATTTTATCTTCTATTTGATTATTTTAAGTAATATTTGTGTCATATGATGTTTGAGTTTTCTGATGTATTCCAGAAATACACACTAGACAGCGTCAAGTTATTTATTCCCTTTTCATAAAGAGTATTTATGACGCAACATGACCTAGAGTCCTTAGTTACTGCCTACGACACTGAACTTCGTGAAATACTTGATTTGCACGCACAATAAATCCTCTACCAATCGAAGTGAGCCATGGCACACAAACAAAACACGGAAAGCCCTCAGACAAATGCCCTATGCTGAAAGAAATTTGCATAAAATACACAAGAAAGAAGACCGTTCAATTTACTTTGAACACCGAAAGCAATGTCGATTGTGAGCTAACAGTACCAGTTGTCAGTTTTACAGCAATGCATTGATCAAAAGTAGATATTCAAAACAGTGCACAACATTACGCACAAGGTAAATGAAAGTAAATGATAATCCGCTACATAAAGCGAGAAACCCAAAGGAATTAGCCGATACTTTTAATTGCTATTTTAAAGGAAAAAAATGAAAACATTCCTAAATGTTTCCCATCTTCAGATAGAAAGCCTTTGCTTCACGACCCCTCATTTGAATTTAGCCCACTAGAATCTTTTAAGGAGGTTGACGCAGAGTATGTAAAATCACTGATACCTCGGCTGCGCTGAAGTCGTGTGAGAGCCACCCTTTATTTAAAAAGTGCATTGATGAACTTTTGCCCACACTAACTGGGATAAAAAAACCTCTCAATATCTACACATACGTTTCCTGCTCCATACAAGTAAGCAATCATCCGGCCAGTCTTGAAAAAGCCTGGTCTTGATGCAATACCGAAAAATATAGGCCTGTCTCAAATTTATCTTTCATATCGAAAATATTTGAGGATGTAATTTGCAAGCATCTAACAGATCACCTAATGAACAGCCTTATCAATATGCGTACAGAAAATTTCACAGTACCGAAACAGCACTGCTTCGGCTGTTTAACAATCTCCTTGTTCAACTCGACCATTGTCAGGCTGCATACTTGACGTTCTCGACTTATTGGAGGCCTTCGACACGGTCGACCATGGCGTGTTTCTCAGTCGTCTTCAGTACCCCTTTGGTGTACAAGGATTGGCAAACGCCTGGATGAAATTGTACCTCCGTCATCGTAGTGCTAGTGTTAAAGTGGGTGATATTTTGTCGGATAGTAGTACGTTTGACTGTGCTCTGCCACAGGGGTCTAGAATCGACCCTCGTGGTTATTCACAATACACAAAACCACTGGGTGCTCTAGTCAGGTCTCGTGAACTCGACTATCATTTCTACGCGGATGATTCGGGATCAGAGAAAGGTTTCAATCCCAAATCAGAACAAAATCAACAGTACGCTCTGACGCAGTCAGCTGACAATGTCAATGAGATTGAATGCTGGATAACATAAAATAAACTCAAATTGAACATATAATATATATAATGTATATAATGAAAAATTCATTCAAGTGAATTCTACTTGTTTGGATAACGAAGTTGTGCTCCAGTCGGATACCGCATGTGCGTTAGGAGTTCAATAATCAAGAAGTTGCATTCTTTGCATTGGTTACCAGTTCATGAGCGGATAAAGTTTAAGATAGCCCTCATCACCCATAAAGCATTGAGTGATAAGGCATCGTCATATGTCAGGGATATGCTTACGCTATACATCAAATGCCGTACACTAAGAACGGAATTCCAGGACTTATTAGTGGAAAAAACGTGCAAACAATCGCTACGGTGATAGAGCTTTTGAGAATGTAGCTCCAAGGATTTGGAAGAAACTACCATTGCAAATAAGAACCGAAAGAAAATATTTTTGTATTTAAAAAGATGCTAAAAACACATCTAAATGTTGAACGGTGGTGATAGCATTATTTAGAAAAATTATCGATTATATGTTTTATATTACATTTTTAGAATAATATTGTGGCGCTTAGGGTGTATGCCAATGGAAGCGCGGTATAAATCCGTATATAATAATAATACTAGTAATAATAATAATAGTACTAATAATAATAATAATAATAATAATGCTTGTCTTCGTTTTTCTTTGATCATAATTGTTGTCTTGTTAGAAGAGTTCCTGTTATCCCTTAAGCTCTGAGTTGTTTTGAGTGCGAAGGTTTCTGGTTAGGGTAATCCATCCACGTATCATCCTGACCCATTTGCTATCTGAACGTAGTATCGGTTCGTGATTCGCTTGCTTTTTTACTGCATCTAACCCATATAAGTGTCTCGTCTCTGTCTCTTCCAGTAGACACTGTGACACCGGGTCAATGTCGAAGTTGAACAGACATCTGCTACCCGAAAGTGTTATCATAGACTTCGGCAACGCGACATTGTGTAGATGTCGGGGAGAGGTATTAATCTAGAACGGCCATCATGACAACAACAGTCGTAATGTTGTCACTTATGCGTCATAGTACCAGTCACGCAGAATATGTATTTCGATTTTCATGAATATTTATCAAAAATAGAAAGGAAAAAACTTGCGGGCTCTTGAAATTCTCATATTCTCCCTTGTTTTGGTCTAGTTTCAAAGTAAGATAACACGGGGAGGTTGTTGATATCAGAATAAGCTGCGTATTGTTTTTCTCCTGTTGCTTATGTAACGTCTATTCTAGTATCTTGTGTCAAAGACAAGGCGTTGGAAAATGCCGACCAATGCAAACCAAAGTCTGCTTAGACCCTGCAACCTCAAATCAACTTTGTACCCATCTTAGATATTTACTGTATGGTGTCAACCCATCGATAATGTTGACCAATCACAACCAAAGTACAACCGGAGTTAATACTGTCGTTAGACCACTCTCAGAGCGATGTTGGACCCATCTTAGAATGTTTACTGTGTCATTCAACCATGGAAAATGCCGATCAATCACAACCAAAGTGCAACAGGAGTTAATATTGTCGTTAGACTCTGAACTCTCAGATCGACGTTTGACCCATCTTAGAATGTTTACCGAGTGATGTCAAATTAAGTGATAAATTCAACAACTTTTTTCAATATCTAAGTTACATTGCCTTTGATATTTTGAAGTTTGATAACACATACATCCAAATTTACCCTTTATTTAATTTTATACACAGAACAATTTACAGTAATTTATATGGTATTTTTTAAGCCAGGTCAAAAGATTTGTTTCAAGGTGAATTCATTTGTCCCCATAATGTGTGACGAAGATGTTAAATCGCGTAAAATTGTTTTGTTCTTGATGCGTCAACAGTCAGCTAAAATATTATGAAACGTGGTATTTGCACATGCAATAATCAGAATTATTGCCAATCTGATTTTTTTTTGCGTTCTGTCGACTTTTCACAGCTTGTATATATATATGTTACAGCTATTCTGTGCAATCAGTTATTTCGTGAAATGCCTAAATTTTTCAGTCATTTAGTAAAATGACTGTGGGGCCAGGCATTTCGTGAAATGTCTAACGTTTTAAGTCGTTCCACGAAATGACTTAAATTTAGGGTACTCCATTACACAGATTGCCTAGACACATTTTAGTCAATTATTGAAACAATTAAATGTGATGATTGCCAAAAAATAAACACATGCTACGTGAACGAAGTACTAAGTTGCAATTAATCTGATATTATACCAGCTGCGTAATATGATTAACAGACCGTTCGCGGTAAATGGCTTGTCAACAATTCTGTCTTAAATGTAGTTAGCATATACTCCCGAAGCCCCGGCTTCTCTTTAATTGCAATTTTAACCAGAGTACATGACTAACCAATAGACAGTTATTGAGCATGCTCCTGGGCAGTTAAGGTAACTTATTTGCAATGTAAAGAGGTTTTACTTCAGAATATGACCGTGGCGATAGCAACGAGAGTTATTAAATTGGCGGCTGTGACCGTTATTGTTGACAGGGATAAAAATTATCTGTACAAGATAAGTGTTAAAGCAAGCATTCTGAAAGGAAATCAGTTAATCAGTTTAACATTTGTGCCCAACAATTATTGAACAACTCCGATGTCAATCAAACACAGGAAATTTCTTTGCGTAAGGCTGTTACACAGGAGTCTAGCTCCGGAGGATAAGCTTTTGTAAAGTGCAACTGTGGCTCAGGTAACAAACGCTGTGTGAGCGTGAGAACAAGTACTTCAGAAATAAAATTAACTGTTCAACTCAATGCCATAGGTTCCAGGGTTGTAAAAGTAAATGAAGTTTCTGGTAAAAATGGCTCCAGCATTTTATTTCAATTAACAAATCATTTTAGGCATTTCATGAAATGACTGGACATGAAATTCAGTCATTTCGTGAAATCACAAATTTTAGGCATTTCACGAAATGTCTTCCCTCACAGTCATTTCACAAAATGACTGAAAATTTAAGGCATTTTACGAAATGACTGATTACACAAAATGATTGTAACATATATATGGAAGATAACCTATTGTCAGAAACAAAACAGGTCATCGTCCATTGTCCGTATCATTTTTAGTATTGACGCAAAGAACAGCAAAAGAAAGGGACGATACGTGAATCACGCTACAGCGTTGTTGTTAAAACGCTCATAGTTGATAAGCGCCCAAGATTAAACCTCTTTGTTGCGAAAGATATTGGGGAGGGTTTCGAAATACGATATGATTATGGTGTAAAAAACCTTTGGTGGTGAAAGGTACGTCAAACAGGTTTAGCGAAAGTCGTATGGGATGGATGTTCGGCAAGGTCAACCTAAGCGAGTATTTTAAAGACATTAAGGTGGTGAAAGAGGAATTTCATGTATTTACATATAAAACTGACATGCGCACTAAAATATTTAACCTGAGAATAATAACAAGCAGATAATTTCTCCGGTCAATTTTAATTGATTTCTTTTTCAACGAGGTGGTTTGTTTCTGTAGTAGATGGAAGTGATATTTTTCAAAAACTATTTACAGAAGTCCTCTATGTCTATGGACGTGCAGCTATGCATCAAGCGCATAGACTCACATACAGTCTAAACAGCCACCTAATCCACAAAAGCACCAAATGAAGCGAATTCGGTTCACGGCATGGCGAGCAACAGGGTGAAACACAAACAGTGATCGGCACGTCAGCTTTAGTGATATAATTTAGTCTTTTTAAAAATACTGCTTGAGCAACCTCGTAAAGAAAAACAGGAAACTGCTTATCATACAATGTTCATGAATTAACGGATACGACAAAACACTTTCATTTTCGTGAAAAGGTTTAAGGAAGTTAACTTAATGTTAGCAGACGTAGCGCGCGAAGAAACGTGACAGCACCCAAGAGAATACGGTAGTTTCTTCAGTTCTTTTAAAGATTATCGCTCATTGAATCTATTTATGCAGGAAACACATGACGAGACTACCAGCGCGGGCGAAGCCCAAGCCGAAGGAGTGAATCATTCGGAGGGGGCATGCGGCATTAGGGAGGCTGCCGGATGAAGCAGTGTTGAAACTGCTTCACACAGTACTGGTCAGCAAAGTGAATCCCAACCGCCAAACTGCGCTCCACGTACCTTTAATCATGCCTTGTCAAACGCTCAGCTAAACTTCATGTAAAAGGATAAATGTTTATTTTATTTGTCTGTTTTAAAAAAGCTCAATTGTTTAAATGATTTGGAATTTCATTTTGAGAAAGCCCATATTCATTTATCTCCGCTTTTAAATGAGACTTCCCTAAATATCTTGAAAAGTAAAAGTGGAGGGTGCGAAATATGCTTTTACTCGTAAACTAGCATTTTACAAATGAAATGTCAATATTATTTAATGATTTACTCCTTGAAAATATGGTAATTTCTTTAGTTCTTTTAAAGACTAGCGCTTATTGAAACCATTTCTGCAGGGATCACATGATGAGACTACAAGCGCGGACGAAGCCCAAGCTTCAAATCAATCGGATAGAGCATGCGGCATTAGTCAGACTGTCGGATCAAGCAGTGTTGAAACTGCTTCACACAGTACTGGCCAGCAAAGTGAATCCTAACCACCAAACTGCGCTCCACGTACAGAGGTAAGTAACTTTGATCATTCCGGAAACGTGATTTTACGAGATGACAATAAAGAGGAGGAATAATGGACGCTCCGTGAGAATACGGTAATTTCTTCAGTTCTTTTAAAGGCTAGCGCTTATTGAAACTATTTCTGCAGGAATCACATCATGAGGCTACAAGCGCGGACGAAGCCCAAGCTTCAAATCAATCGGAGGGGGCATGCGGCATTAGGGAAGCTGCCGGATCAAGCAGTGTTGAAACTGCTTCACACAGACTGGTCAGCAAAGTGAATTCCAAACGCAAACTGCGCTCCACCTACAGAGGTACGTTATATCTAATTCTTTGATTTGTCAAACGCTCAGCTATGCTTCATGTAAAAAGGTTTTTTTTTCTATTTTTGTCCGAGACTGCCCGCAACAGTTACCTATCGCTTCCTAGATAAAGTACCTCCTCTTTTAAAAACGATTGATGTGGCTAATGCAATGATTTTTTCAGGAAAATTGTGAGGGCACTACGGGCGCTGAAGCCGCGGGCTTGCACAGTATACACTGCAATACTAGATCTAAGAGACCTGTGATCGTCACTAAAAGGAGTCTGGGGCAAAAAAAGATAAAGCCAGTTTAGCTGTTAGTGAAATACCGAACTTGAGAACTCCTGTGGTTTTGCTTCAGGACACAACGCACACGCAGTCTGCAGATAATCACGGTACCGGCGGATCGGAGCAGCTTTCGTACAGCAATCCTGTAGTTTTACTCCAAGAAGCAGCACACACGCAGTTTGTAGAAAATCACGTTATCGGCGAGTCGGAGCATCTTTCGTACAGCAATCGTGTAGTTTTGCTTCAAGACACAAGGCAAACACAGTCTGTAAATAATCACGTCATCGGCGGCTTAGAGCAGTTTTCGTACAGCAATCCTGCTCCAAGACACAACGCACACTCAGTTTGCAGATAACCGTAAAGATGGAAAGTTGCGATATCAAGAATGCCTTTCATCTTGGTGATGATCTGAGCAGTGAATTCAAAGAGCCTCCATCCGTGACGCTTCAGCCAAATGAATACTCAGCTGCAAAGGTGGTAGTGTTGCGTTACTGAAACAACTTCAAAGAAGAAACCTTATAGGCATATTTTGCAATTTGGCCCTATTTTCCGATCTGGCAACACATATCAAATTAAAAACAAAAACAAAAAGAGAATAGCAGCTGTTTTAAACCAACAAAAGCAAAATCCACCTTCAAAAAAGCGTTTGAGTGAAAAAAAATTAATTAGACTGGAAGGAGTGGAGGAACTGAGCAAACGAAATATTTCTTTTGGGAGAGAAATCGTCACTAAAAGGCAGAGCGATGAGCCGAAAGTACAGTGCAGCGCATGTAGTGGCTAGTTTAAAGCCAAATATTTTTTAAACACAGGAAGAGATGTTCAAGAGAAGGTCGTTGCGCAACAGAGAAAACTTTCAGAATTTACATCGACAGCAGTGTTTGGGACAAGTTAAAGTTAAAAATGAAAAGAGACGACATTTTTGAACTAATTAACAGCGAACTCCTCATGCGTATAGTAGGAGAAGAGTATTACTCCACTCAAAAAAAAAAAAAACAAACAAAAAAGGATGCAATAGAAAGGGCGCGCACTGCAATGAGGCGCTTGGGAAAGTTAGTGGTAACTTCAAAATCAGGGTCACTGATGAATTTCTTAAGCGAATACCAAACTGTGGAAGAAACAGTGAGAAAGGTGTGCTACCAAAGTTTAGAGATTAAGCCAGGTTTGTCAAAAACGGGAAAGATTCTCCTGGCGTACTTTAAGATGGTCAGCAACTCCGAGGATGCAGGAAAGATGGTCAATTTTAACGATATACATTCCCTGCGACAGAAGCGAATGTGCAACGTTGCTTCATTTACATTGCAGATGAAAAAAGATTACGAAATGCGAAAACCAGAAAATTTGCCTGATTACGTGAATGCCCTTCGTGCTTTCCTAGACCAAGAAATCAAATGTTACTCTGTCAATGGCATTTCAATGGCGCCTTAAGGAGGGCGCTTGTCGCCAGATTGACCATCCTTAATGCTAGGCGCGGAAGTGAGGTAGGACTCATGACAAAGCAAATGTTTACGTCTCGACATTGGTTTATCGACAGAAACAGACAAAGAACTGCTTGAGGAGTACTCGACAGTATATGTGACTGAATGGAGCAGCATGGTCAGTATTATAATCCCCCATTCTTGTGTCAGCGCAATCGAAATCCTGATCAAAGATAAAAATCGAAGAATAGCAGGTGTTTTTGAGGAAAATGCTTTTCGTATTCGCGTCCACAAAGCAATTGGTACACAATCGCTATGGCTGCTACGAGATCGGCAAATGTTGTGAGCAGATAGATATCCCAGTCATAAACCCTACACAAATGCGCCACCATCACGCCACCTTCTTTAGAAACATGACTGGTCACTCTGAGGACACAATCCAGGACATTTATGGATCATATTGGGCATAAACCAGAAATAAGCAAACACATATGCCTCATTGCCAGCTGTGAGAACTCTGCGAACGGTGACTGGACTGAAAGAAATGGATCAGGTATTAATTTTTTACTTAGCTATTTACTATACATGCATTATTTATATATAGTTCATATGTTCTATATATGTAGTCCATATGGCTACATAGTTCATATGGCTACATATGTAGTACATATGTGGTTCATATGCATTACATATGTAATTCTACATATGTATTACATATGTAGTTGATATTGCTACATATGTAGCACATATGGAGTTTATTTATACTACATATGCATTACATATGTCGTTTACATGCAATGCATATGTAGTGCATACGCAGTTCATGTGTACTATATATGTAGTACACATGTATTACATATCTACTTCATGCTTTCTTGTCTGAAGTAAGATAACGACTCCGTAAGCTTAAAAGAAAACGAAATAGTTCTTATGCTTTATTTAAACAATCTTTTGTTTCATTTATTTGAAACATTAGAGTGAAGACACTAAAGAAAAATAACCAGTTGACCATATTTAAAATACACTGAAACAATGATTACATTATATCTGGGATTCACATATTGCATGTTGCTTATGACACATCCCAATTCGGGATCTTATTAACTACAGTATCCAAAGTAGTCTACTAAAAGAATAGGCCCAGTGATTGACCCAATAAACTTATCTAATTTGACCATTATGGCAATCCAAAGATCTGACGAATTTTACTTACATGATAACCCCCATGGCAAATATAAAAAAAAAACGTCCAGATATCCATTGTTGGCTGCGGAAGGCTGTTGCATAATGTCTTATCTTTACACAAAATCAGAAATCTGTAATAACGTCACAAACCACGCTTAAAGTTGAAACTGAGTGCCCAAAAATACAGAGAAATTCACATATTTATCTTAATTAGAATAAAATAGAAATCGCTTGTAGAGGTTTCTACACTATGCAATTGTAATCATTGTCACATGAACGTATTGAACACGTTTTTAGACCATAAATTGCGTCTTTTGCCTGCTGGGTAATAAATTACGTCTTAGTTAATTGAAGTTGAAACGAATATGATGTATTTTACAAAATTTCTTTTGTAATTGAAAAGGAAACTGTCAAACCTGGTGCTTCTGATGACACAGCTACATCTGACAACAACACAGAGAAAAGTAATGTAAGTGCATTCCATTGAGCCTTGAAAAAATATGTTGCATAGAAGAAGGGCTTAGAGAAGTGAAGAACATTAGGAAAACAAGTGATTTTAGGTTTCACGCGTCTCTCTCCCCTCGGCATCCTTTTTAATCATCAATATTTGGGGTTTTTCCACTTTCAAAGTAATCTAATACTCACAAAAGGGTAAAATAATGAGGATGCATAAGTAAAAAGTGATTTAAGAATAAAATATAATAAAACTACATAGTTTTTTAAAGGTTGACGTACTTCAACATTCTTTCTGGACTGATTTCATGAAAGATTTGCTTTAATTCTTCGTTCTTTTTTGGCCAGCGTAAAAGGGATACAGTGAGCGTCATTGTTAACAAAGGGAATGACAGTGATTCGTATGACTCAAACGTATTTCTTTTGTGTGTAATTAAGGTTTGTAAATGCTCAGTACTGTGGGTATGGGTAGGTTTATTTAAATTCAGGATAATGAAATAGGTGCGTTTTATGGCAAGCCTTCCACACACTTCATTCAATAATTTTTCCATGTGCAAAGTTCATATTTTCAAACGAACCTGGTTATGAACATCCAGTCGATCATCTCTTGATTCGAACTAGGATAATTTTTAAAATCCTAGAAGAGACTATTCAGTAAGTGCTACCCTGGATAATTTGAAGATTTTTATCGGTCCTCAAAAAGTAAATTTATCCAAATAAAAAGGAATCGATTATGTTTAGGACTCAGATGGCGCATCTTATTATTCTGGCGAATCCATAAAAACACAGAAAACGACAAGCCGAATAAATGTAAGTAAATATTTTCACTAATATTTTCTGGGGCCTGATTTTTTGTGACTGTAATCTGAAAGGGTAACATACAAATTGTTAAGATTACTTATACAAATAACCAACGGACTTTATGTAATAAGTGCATCACGCATCGGTATTGCATACGTCTTAAAATATTTTTACAGAGTAATCTGCTCATCGAAACATTTGCTTTTGTGTGATTATACATTCGAGGTCGGAAGAGGATTCGGATCACGATGACGGAGCAATGAGTCCAAAGAAAAAGAAAATGGCAAACAGGTATGATGTGACATTAATTTGGTTGTTTTGTATTTGTCGCTATTTTTGTAGCTCACTTGAAACTGACTTGAAAAATATTTTTTCTGTAGTTAAATATCAGTTTTACACTAATTTTAATAAAGCCCATTTCAAGGTAAAAAGAATTAGGTAAATTATTGGTATTGGTCATACGTTTATTGATTTCATTTCTATACAGACACTTCCAAGAGTTTGAGGGAGTAAAGAATAATCAGCTGAAGTGAACTGGTACAATATAGTACAGGATATGAGCAACACGATGCCTTTCAAGAGATATCTGCTGCCGACAGGGACGCTTAACCTCGTTTAATATATTCATTCCGCTACATGTTTACCAGACGTGGCCCCAAAGATTTTCGCCGCAGAGATGCACCGACTACACAAGAGCCACCGCCATTCATACAGACCTAGGGGATACACTTAACATCGCGACGTTTGTCCAAGCACCGACAGACAAGGAAGTGGCGGACATTCAGAAAACAGTCGGGTCAGATGTTGAAATAAGTGAGAAACCCAGTTCACTGTGGACCATATTTTATAGGGATGCATACGACAAACTGAAGACATATTTGTAGCGATCGAAACCACACTCACAGGACAATGATAATAATTATAATAACAATAAATATAATAATAATAATAATAGTAATTATAGTCTTAATACAAATATTACTGAAAAAAATGTGTAGGCATAAAACAAAGGAACCGTATAGTATAAAGAAATTATTGCTGCCAAATTAATTCACAGGTTTTGTGGCTGACAAACACGATCAAGATAGGAATAGATTTTAAATGCGCTGCCAACGTGGGCGAGAGCTTAGAGAACTGTGAAAGAATACGAAAAATACCAAAGAGGAAAGATTATTTCATGCCATACTGCGGGCAATTAGAACACTCTACACCTCAGCTGAAGCCATAAAACAGGTACATATATATTACAGGGTTTAAGGGGGGAACGTAAATAATTACATTTGCGAGAATTTATGAATCGATAATTTGAGCAATAGAAAAAATTCTGTTCAATGGCATAACTAGGATATAATAATTATTGAAAAGTACGTAGTCTCACGTGTGTGTAATTAAAGGATATGTAGCAACTTAAAAATTTGACGGCTCATTGTTAAAGGCCATTTAAAAAGCAATGCAAATTAATTAACAATACAAATAAAAAAGGAAAAGGGTGTGTGCACTGAAAGGATACCGACCAACTTAAATATTTTACGACTCTTTGTTATAGGCAATGTAAAAAACAATGAAAATGATTAAGACAAAGAGTATGTATAATACAATATATATAAATATATACTTTACTTTCAGTAAGAAGTCTAAGTCACAGCAAGAGCCAAAACCATCCACTTCAACTTCAGAACAAAGACAATTTATCGTACCATCAGAGTCACATCGCGATGATTCCGACGACTTTGAGCAACCGCAGCCCACATCACATCAAGGAACATATAAGAAGCGACCAAGAGAAGAAACTAAACCCACAGCTAGTGCCACAATGAGGATGGAAGTATTCAAATGTTTAACTTGTAAGCAGACTTTCATGGATAAAGATACATTACAGCAACACATGGAGTTACACAGAAAAGAGTTTACGGGCAGATATTGTGACAGGAAATATATGTCGCGATGGAATTTGAAACAACATGTGCAGAACGTACATTCTTTACCCGGCATTCCAGAACCTACTCCTCTATTGTACCATTGTCCGCACTGTTCATTTAAATTTTACGCAAAAACTGATTACGACACGACAGGACCTTTAAAGCCGAACGCCATTGACAGAAAAAAGTCACTATGAACATATTAAACTGTGCCATCTAGAAAATTGTACATTTCACTTTTTACACTGTGCCATCTAGTCAATAAAATTGTATATACGAATTTTTACACCGTGCCATCTAGTCCACCTACGTGCAATCTCTAGCCCTTGCCCGGCAGGCCGGTGCACCAGTCCACTCAATTCCGTGTCCGCTAGTGCATTTTGTGTTTTTTTAATGCCAATGACATTGCCTGTGTTCTCCAACCTTTTTTGTATATATGTATACATATATGTTGAAGTGTGTGATAGTTAGAAAGTGAGGCATATTTGTGTGAGTAAGTGATTGGGAAAATGGTTGGGCTAGTGAATGGGTGAATGAAGAAATGACTCAGTGAGTGATAGGAGTGAGAAAGAGGGGATACATGAATGTATATATTGTATATATATATATATATATGTGTGTTTTAGCCCTCAGCCAATATTGACTGAAGGCTATTGCTATCGGTTTACCCGTCCGTCCTTCCGTCTGTCTGTCCGTAAACTTTTTTGTCCTGGCGATATCTCTAAAATTATTCATCGGATCTTAACCAAACCTAACAGGAAGAAAGTATATGTAGTGTAGATGTGCAAGGACCCATCCGTCGTTCCATCCCTTGCACCTTGTATATTATTTTTGTCCAGGCGGTATTTCAAAAGAGTAACTGGACCACAGTGATGTAACCGCTATTGGCTGAGGGTTCTGCATCTGTGATGCCTATGTTTATTTCAGCTTTACCTTGCTGGACTTGTTTTATTTTTGCGTTTGATTACACATTTTTGGAATTGTTTATGCTCCCTTTTGGAAATTAACGCTTTTTGTTGCGTATATATTTGTACAGGTGTGTAATTCACAAAATATATATTTGTAATTAATGCATGCTTATAAATTCTATTGTGTACTTCTTGTGTTTTTCAAAACAATTGTACATTGCTGGAATGTAGATGCTGTTTTTTGCTAAATGAAATATACGCATTCAGAACAAAATATTCTTGGACGTTTGCTTTTACTTGTGTTTGCAATCCTTTCCAGCGCTTTTGCAAGAGTAGTCCCAATTGAAAAACTACAATGGGGTTCATATGAGATTTCGCCTAGGGAATACACATCGGACTTCCAACGTAGCACCCACACATGGGAAACATTGGGGGAAACACCACATATATTATATGTTGGCCCACGTACATCTGATGTGGGAATATAAGCGTGTAACCGACATAATATTTAGGTTGCGAACACCACCGTGGGATTCATGCGGGACATCCCACGTCGGATACATGGTGGACATCCCACGCAGGTCTTAGACATATGATCCATAGAGGAAACACCACATATATTATATGTGGGACTACCGACGTATATTCGGTGTGGGAATATGCACGTGTATCCGACCTGGGATTAATGTGGGATAACCACCGTCTGATGTACAGGGATCTTCCCACATATATCTCACGCATATTTAAAGGGGGAAAACCCACCGTGGGATTTTCCATGTAACAAATGCGTGGGATACGCATGGGCCAAAAAGCATCGGATACACGTGGTTCTTTCCAAGTATATCCGACGTCGGAATGGCGTATATCGGATAATGGTGGGAAATACCATGGGTTACCACACGAATCCCACGTTCAGCCGACGTCGGACAAAATTTTGTGCTATGTGGCAATCTGTCGGTTTTCGAAGTCGTGGACTATTTGACGAATGTGCTGCGCAGAGTCGGCGTACTGGCATCGTGGTGGCATCAAGTAGCCACCCATAATTTGACCAGGTGCACCACGAACATTACGGCGGATCCGACCGATGTACACGTAAAAACCAACGGCTCCGGATTTTCCAGCTTTGATTCGTTTTTGCTGGCCCTGAGGTGGCCAACTTAAAGTTCATTGATTTGGATAAGGCATGTAAATTGCAATTGCGACAATGTTGAAAGGACAACAAAAAGGTCTCCAATTAGAAGATAAAAGGGCAATAATTTATAAAAGAAAGAGAGAGAGAAAATATAAAGAAAAGAAAAAAATGACATGGCGGAATAGGCCTCGTAACTGAGATAATAGTAAAGGTTTCAAATTATTATTTGGCAGAGAGCATGCATGAAAATAGTAAATAGGGGGACCAACTGTGCACCATATATAATAATCAATGATATTTAACCCAAAAATACAAATTTGGGAGACCATACTTTGGGTCAATTAAGGTCAAAGTCATTAATTTTGACTGACTGCACCAGTTCACAGGACCCTTCATACATGTACCAAATTTGGTTCTCCTAGCTTCAACGGTCTTGAAGGAGTTGTAAGGACATCGAAAAAGAAAAAAAAAATAAACAGGAAAAAAAGTTTTAAAAAGGTGAAGAATTCGAGGCAATCCATCCCCATTTGGAAATTTCATTTCCAAGTGGAATGATATTTTGGGGCTGAACTGATTTGGAGAGTAAGCGAGCTAAAAGGTAATGTTGTGTTGTAAAATACGTTCATTTTTATAGGACGACAAGCCTTTGACTAGGAAATTATAGTAGATTCTATTCTAGATGAATTCCCAGCTCTGTAATGTTTTCGATATAAAGGACAACTTCTGGTTTTAGGCTCAGTAGTGACCTTGAGGTCAAAGTCACTGGAAGTTATACCTTGTGTAGCGTCGTAGGTAGGTTTGAGGTCGAAAATGTGCTCAGTATTGTGCTAAGAAATGTGCTGTTACCGTCTTCGAGAAGTCAAGGTCAGCAATTTTTAACCGGTGCACCAGTTCTTTTGATACTTCACCCATATGTAAATTTTTATGTTTCTAGCTGCAACGGCCTCGCAGGAAATGACTTGTCAACCGTTGGACGTTTTTCACGATTTGACTTTGACCAGTAAGGTCAAAGTCATTAATTTTGACTGACTGCACCAGTTCACAGGACCCTTCATACATTACCAAGTTTGGTTCTCCTAGCTTCAACGGTCTTGGAGTTGTATGGACATCGATTTGGCGGAAAAACAAAAAAAATAAAAAGGAAAAAAGTTTTAAAAAGGTGAAGAATTCGAGGCAATTCATCCCCATCGGGAAATTTCATTTCCAAGTGGAATGATATTTTGGGGCTGAACTGATTTGGAGAGTAAGCGAGCTAAAAGGTAATGCTGTGTTGTAAAATATGTTCATTTTTATAGGACGACAAGCCTTTGGCCATCTTCATTTCCCAGATATGCGGTGAGTGCAGCAATCCTACAAAATCTCGATGCTGGAGAAACTTTGAAAGACGACCAGCCGATTGTCAAGGCTTGGTATCATGATACTGTGGCAAACGGAAAATTGTAATTAAAACAATGTTTATTTCATTTAGGAGTTCAATGCTCTTTTAAATGTTTTTAAATTTTATGTCCCGACCTGACTAAGCCAGGAAGAGTAATATGCTTTGACATGTTTATCCGTCATGTATGTGCGCCACTCTTTTCTTTTAACTCAGGTTCGGATGGAGAGATTTCAGTCAAAATTGGTATGTAGCTCGGTTGTGACCAGTCCTCAAACTGGTGACGTCAAGTTGATCTTGGTCGGGATCTTGATCAAGACTCTATAAGACTGAAATTTTAAACTGTTCATTCTACGCGTTGCTTATGCGCATCATACTTACAGTTGGGCCGAAGGAATTTATGTCTGTTGCTTGTATGTAAAGGGCTCTCGAGCTTTTAATGTTGAGGTGACCGTAAGTAGCGCTCAAGGCCACTTTAAACTAGGGTACCCACTACAGGTTGATTGTTGTTAAGATACTAGCAGTTCTGCTGAACGAATTTCAAGCTAAAATTAATTTTTAGATAACTGTTCCTATGGGATGGTTTGCACACCAGAGTTAGGCAGGGCATCCGTTTTCCCAACAGACGCTATTTCTATTTTTGATTATACATTGACATTTTTTCCGATAAAATGGAACATCCCTACTTTTTTGGAAGACAATCCTCACCTCTCTAACCGCGACTTGACGGGATTCGTTGACGTGTCCATATTTATGTCCCTGTAATGCTCGGGTCATTCACGTTCTTGTTACGTTCTAAAAATGAAAACTGAATTTCGATTCATATAATTTGCAGCTACCCAAGAGGCCCGGACTAGGAAATTATAGTAGATTCTATTCTAGATGAATTCCCAGCTCTGTAATGTTTTAGCTAAGTTTGTTGAACATCCAACAGTTTTGTTCATGTTTACCCCAAGCACCCTGCAATTTGAACTTCAGTTAAGCTAGTTAAGTTTATAGGTTATGTTAAATTAAACACAAAAACTATGTAAATGAACTTTTGGTAATTGAGTCGTATTTTCTTACAATGTTGTTTGATATGGCACCGCTCCCTGAATTAAAGGTAAAATATAAGCATGTGTCTGGCGAATTGAGCATTGCCTTATGGAGACACAAATATATGCGGGTAATTGTGATGAAAACTGACATTGTTTGCTCTGGGTTTTCTGGAAAACAAAGCTGATGTACGGATTCCAGAATTACAGGCGCCGAAAAGACGGAGACGCGCCTGAAGTGAAAGAAAGACGGCGGTTTGAACCGATAAAGAGAGCCCAGGGGTTCAAAGGTACACAGAAATGTTGTTTATATAAAAACCGATGATGTACTTTGTCTTGAAACATGTTGTAAAATGTTCACATTTCGACGGTTTATTCATGGTCCTGAAGGTTATCCATCTTATGATGATCAATGTTTTTACCCCTGAGCCAGTTTGGAGTTTTTCCGGGCTAGAACTCAGGAATGACAGAATCAATCAACGTGGCAGGTTTTGATCACAACTTGCGCGTCGTTGAGGGTTTTAGTGGATTTGCCCTGTGACCTTTGCAGTATGACCTTGACCTTTGAAATTTTTCTTCAGCCGGTAATAAAGGAAAAATTCAGTATGCTGATTACCTATTACGCACAGCTGTGCAAAGTCAGATTTTTGTGTGGATTGAACCTTTCGCTGCACTTGAGAAATTTTTCCGGGCCAAGGGGTATTCAGCAACGCTTTATGTTTTTACTTGTTTTACCGTATGTCATGTTGTGACGTGGCTTAGCATCTCTGATGCCTATGTTTATTTCTCTTGCCAAAGCCTTTTGCTGTATTTTTCTTTTAGTGTGACATTGTTGCAGATTCAAAAGGAGCACGAAGGGCTGAAACCGAAAGAAATTTACGTCAGTAAGAGGCTTCAGGAATGGTTTGAACAATATTCAGAACGCCTGATTGATAAGGAATTGAAGAAAGCTTCCGTGTGGATTGGACACCTTGTAACAAGTGCGAAACTAGAAGTCGAAGAGCAAAATAGGAAAGGTTGGTTTAAGCGTTTAAGCTCTCCTAAACAGCACAGAGAAAGTTTAGGCATAGGCCGTAATGGTGCATTATTTCAGAGATCGCGCACGAGTTTTTAATATGCACCATGAAAAAATTGTTCAAAATTTCATGTTTTTAAAACATATTTTAGGATCTTCTCTTTTTTTATGATGTATTTCTCAAAACAAAGCGGTACCAGTTCCGTAAATGAATCTTTTGATCACTTTTTTTCCCGCGGATACATTCCTTCAGCGGCATTGTGTGTTTGTCGTTCATAAACAAAAAGTATGAAATAGACATTTTTACCTTCCGGAGCTCAAAGCGGTTGTTGTAGTACTTTGCTTGGTGCAAACAGTAGGAGAGAATCCCAAATTCTATATTTAGAGTAACGAACAGGTAATTTTGAAAGAGTTATCTTCGTAACATTCCATATGGTATAACATAATTTGATATTTGTCTTGCGGTGTGACTATCTTTTTAAACTTAACGTAACAGCAGGTCTATCTATCCTTCCTGCTTTGTAAGCAAAGTTTTCTAAGACGTTTTTTTGTGTGGGTAAGTAATATGTTAATTGTATGACCTGTCAATAAAATAATGTCATTTGCTTCTTCAGCATTTGCCAATCTTTCAATGACAACAAAATTCCCTTCTTGGTAGGATATAACTTCCCAGATGCATGATCCATAACATATTCACGAATGTTAATCATCACTTTCTGTTGATATTTCGCCAATTTGATATATATTTCTCCATGAATGGGTATCATAACCGGTAAATCATCTACACTCATCTTATTCATGGTCTTTGCGGTGGCACCTATACGCTCCGGTTCTCGCTTCATTTTAGGCTCTGTCTTAATTTTTCGCTTTTTACACGGCGACGTCGTAGCTGGTAACTCATCTCTTTTCATCTTTTCAAGATGTGGTAGCCTTTGACGCTGCTGACGTGACTTCACCTTAGACTTTACCATGGGCATTGCCTTAGACTTTGCTGTAGGTATTGACTCAGGCTTTGTTGTAAAATTTTCTGCAGGCTTTGCTGTAACATTTTCTGCAGGTTTTGCTGTAACATTTTCTGCAGGCACTGTCTCAGACGTTTTATACATGCATTGCCACAGATGGTAGTTGTTGTTCACTCTCCAGTGTCTTGATACAGAATGCGTTACGTCTGAGGGTGGCTGTCTCTTATACTCTATAGGGGGATGTCACACTCGAGGTTGGACACACTATGTCCTAATATGTTTAGAAATAACTTTACCGAGAAAATCTTCAAACATAGTTTTATATACAACTTGTTGAACAACATGTTGAACATGCTTAACATGTTCAGCTTGTCCAAAAACATCTTGAACAACATGTTGAACATGTTAAACATGTTGAACATGTTGAGCAACATCTTGAACAACGTATTGAAGATGTTGAACAACTTCATGCAAAAATCTAGAAATAAAACTGGATGAAACGGTAAAATTTTGATTTATATCGGTTAAGCATGACCAAAGTTATCTGCTTTTTTTTCAAAGTGACTAAAATGAAAATATGCTTACAGCCACATATGCAAATAGCCTATGACAACTTTATGTAAAAACTAGATATAAAACTAGATCAAACAGTAAAATTTGGATTGAAATCCGTTAAACATAACAAAAGTTATCTACCTTTTTTTGTCTTTTTTTAGTTAAAATTTTGAGATGAAAAAATTATGCTTACAGCCACATATGCAAATAGCCTGTGGCCACTTTATGTCAAAACTAGATAGAAAATTGAATCAAACGGTAAAAATTTCTTTCAAATCAGTTGAACATAAAGAAAGTTATATCTACATTTCTTGCGTTGAGTGACGTGTTCAGGAAGTTCTGATGGTGTACTTGCCATTTCCCTAACACGAAACAGCGCTTTTATAAATGCTGATTTGGCTGAATGTTTGCTGTCCTGGGGAGAAGGGGGGAGGGTTCATGATATTATTTCCCGGGAGGGTCCAAGATATTTTTTCCGGGGGGGGGGGTCCATGATGTTTTTTTCCTGGTGAGGTCCATGATATTATTTTCCGGGAGGGGTCGCATAGTATATCCGTGGAGGGGTCACGTGACTTAGTCATGTGATTTGGTCACATAGTCACATAGTATTGTCTAGGGTTAGGCCGCCCATAGGTGGGCTCGAACCACTAACCTTCCGACCATTAGTCCAACGCTCTACCGACTGAGCTACACAGAACTTAACCAGAATGCTCTGGCAAACATATCATATAAGGTCACAGTGCGCCCTATATGCCGCCTATATGGGTCACGATGATTGACAGGCGATCGATAGACAGTGGGAGGGCCTGCATTGCCTTCATTGATTTCATTGGCTTTCCATTGGTCACGTGATTCATGACGTCACGATGATTGACAGGCGATCGATAGACAGTTGGTGGGCCTTTATTGCCTTCATTGATTTCATTGGCTTTCCATTGGCCACGTGATTCATGACGTCACGATGATTGACAGGTGCCGTCATTATGACGCCACTTCCTGTTTTGAAACTCTTGTTTCTGCACTACTCGCGTAGGTCTTGCCACCAATCACACTTGGTGTAACCGCAACCTTCTTCTCGTCTACAACATCGTTGGTGATGAAATACGGTTCCAAACGCTATTTGTACAGCTCCCAGATACCCTCACTCTCATCAAAAGGTTCCAACCGCCCAATCAAACAGATCATCACCACCACCACATCAACAGAGTAGTAGTAGGAACATGAAAACGCAATTTACTCTTCGCCAATTGTTGTGTCCTACGGCATTTCAATTAAAGAACTCCGAACTTTGGCGATACGCGACATCTTTATTTACAAGAGGAAGTCAGACTATACACCGAACAGATGTAGACATAATTTAACAGTAGGGGGAAAACGTTGGTTCCACTGCATTTCAGTGGAACCAACGTTTGGTTTTGCATTGCAGAACCAATGTTTTGCATTGCAGTGGAACCAACGTTGGTTCCACTGCACTTTGTGACGTCATACTGTCTGGAGCGGAAGTGACGTCATGTCTGGAAGTGACGTCACAGTGTCTGGAAGTGACGTCATACTGTCTGGACCGGAAGTGACGTCATAGCGTCTGGACCGGAAGTGCTGTCTGGACCGGAAGTGTTGTCTGGAGCGGAAGTGACGTCATAGGCGTAGTCATGGCAACAAAGTAAACAAAGGAAACAAAGTAAACAAAGGAAACAAAGTAAACAAGGATTCTGGCTCACTTGATGACGTCATACTGTCTGGACCGGAAGTGACGCCATAGCGTCTGGACCGGAAGTGCTGTCTGGACCGGAAGTGACGTCATAGGCGTAGTCATGGCAACAAAGTAAACAAAGGAAACAAAGTAAACAAAGGAAACAAAGTAAACAAGGATTCTGGCTCACTTGATGACGTCATACTGTCTGGACCGGAAGTGACGTCATAGCGTCTGGACCGGAAGTGCTGCCATGGACCGGAAGTGCTGTCTGGAGCGGAAGTGACGTCATAGACGTAGTCATAGGCATAGCCATGTAGGCGTAACCCTCATAACAAAGTGATGAGGAAACAAAGTAAACAAGGATTCTGGCTCACTTGATGACGTCATACTGTCTGGACCGGAAGTGACGTCATAGCGTCTGGACCGGAAGTGCTGCCATGGACCGGAAGTGCTGTCTGGAGCGGAAGTGACGTCATAGACGTAGTCATAGGCATAGCCATGTAGGCGTAACCCTCATAACAAAGTGATGACCCCCACCCCTAGGCGGTAGTCGGGAGAGACCCTATGGTCATAAAGTGATGATCCCCCCCCTAGGACATACTATGTACCGACCCCCCCCCCCAGGAGACAGTCGGGACCGACCTCCCCCCCCCCCTCCCCAGGATCGTGATATGACTAACTTCAAGAATGTATAACTTTAAAACTACTTGGTTGATTTATATGAAAATTTCACTGTTTGATTCAGTTTTATGTAAAGTTTTGTCATAAAGTGGTCATAGGCTATTTTCGCAGCTGGCTGTATGCATTTTTGTAAAATGCCACCATTTTAACTTTGTAAAAAGTGAAAAAGTGTGATAACTTTCGTTATAGTTGGTCGATTTGCATGAAAATTTCACTATTTGATTCAGTTTTATATCTAGTTTTATTATAAAGTAGTCATGGGCTATTTGCGCATGTGACTGTATGCATAATTGTAACATGCCGCCATTTTAACTTTGTAAAAAGTGAAAAATTGAGATAACTTTCGCTATGCTTGATCGATTTACATGAAAATTTCACTGTTTGATTCAGTTTTATATCTAGTTTTAACATTAAATGGTTATAGGCTATTTGCACCGATGGTTGTATGCATAATGTGACATGCCGCCATTTTAACTTTGTAAAAAGTGGAAAAGTGTAATAACTTTCGTTATGGTTAACCGATTTGAATGAAAATTTCACCATTGAATTCAGTTTGATGTCTTAGTTTACAGTAGTTTGGCATAGGTGGGTTGTTGGAATGGCGCGCGCCCCCCACCATTCAAACATGTGTTTGAATTATTTTTACGTCAAACTATTGTTCAACAAGTTGTTTAGCAATTGTACAACAATTGTTCAACGAGCTGTTGTTCAACATGTTGTTGAACATGTTCAACATGTTCAACATGTTCAACAACATGTTCAACAAGTTGAACATGTTCAACATGTTCAACATGTTCAACATGTTCAACAACATGTTCAACAAGTTGAACATGTTCAACATGTTCAACAACATGCTCAACAAGTTGAACATGTTCAACATGTTCAACATGTTGTTGCTCAAGTTGAACATGTTCAACCTATTCAACATGTTCAACAACATGCTGTTTAACAAGTTGTTCAACAAGTTGTAGTTGAAGAAAAGAAAAAATAAGACATATGTTGAATAGGTTTATTAATACACTTAAATACACTTAAATATATACAGCTTAAATCTATAACAATATTATAACATTTATTGATTTACAAAGTCTTTATTATAAATGTTTAGTCAAATAAGTCTATTTTTCTTCATCTGCTTCACTCTGTTCACTGGCATCCATATCACTTTCTTCGTCACTGCTTTCATCTTCCTCCTCCTCATCTAGAAGCTCTTCAAAGAATGCATCGTTTCTTCTTATAGCCGCCTTTAGTGCCTTTGAATACTCGTAATGTTTTTCATCAACAAAGTAATTAAAGTCTTCTAAAATGGTTTCATAATGTTCGTTTTGTTGTAGACGTTGGGCATATTTGAATAGTCTCATAAACAGTTGTTTAAGTCGACGCTTATAAATGGGTCGAAAGTCATCACTTGCTATGTCACGCGCATCTTCAAGCCCTTGTTCTTCATATTCTGAAACCTTTTCTTGAAATTTGGTATCATATTCATCGTAGACTTCTTGAACCATATCATACCAAACAGAGTCTGTTTCTGACTCACTTTCAGAGTCTGTTTCTGACTCACTTTCAGAGCTGCCGTCATTATCACCCTCAACACAATGTTCCATATGTTTGAACAAAGCTTCTTGACTGTTGTATAACGCACCACATTCTGTACAAGCATGTGCATTCTTTTCAGTCATGTTGACGCTTTGACTTTCCATAGAAGACTCATCTAAAATTTCAGTGATAGGTCGTTTCACAGGGTTTTCAATATCTATCTCCAATTCTTCTTCTTTTGAAGTGTGAGCATTCTTTAAGTGTCTTTTAAGACTTTGTGGCCAATTGTAAGATTTCAGACAAATGTTGCATTTATACATCCTTTCGGTTCAACATACACTTTTCAAGTGATGAAAAAGCCTTTAAACATAGCCTTATATACAACTTGTTGAACAACATGTTGAACATGTTCAACATGTTGTTGAACATGTTGTTGAACATGTTGTTGAACATGTTGTTGAACATGTTGTCTACGCCTAGGGGAGTTTAACGTCATAACGTCATTATGACGTCATCATTATGACGTCATTATGACGTCATCATTATGACGTCATAATGACGTCATTGGGACAGGCGCGTGCTTTATCAAAAACTGTTTCTGCAGAATTTATTGCTGTTTGATATGAATGAAATGCATGTCTCACTCTTCCTTTTATGCTACTTAGATATAATCAAAATATGGTGTGTAACTCGTCAAAAATGCCAAAATTGTTAAAATTGCTAAAATTGCTGAGTCAGCAATTTTAACAAGTTTGGCATTTTTGACGAGTTACACACCATATTTTGATTACATCTAAGTAGCATAAAAGGAAGAGTGAGACATGCATTTCATTCATATCAAACAGCAATAAATTCTGCTGAAACAGTTTTTGATTAAGCACGCGCCTGTCCCAATGACGTCATTATGACGTCATAATGATGACGTCATAATGACGTTATGACGTTAAACTCCCCTAGGCGTAGACAACATGTTCAACAACATGTTCAACAACATGTTCAACAACATGTTCAACAACATGTTGAACATGTTTAACATGTTGTTCAACAAGTTGTATATAAGGCTATGTTTAAAGGCTTTTTCATCACTTGAAAAGTGTATGTTGAACCGAAAGGATGTATAAATGCAACATTTGTCTGAAATCTTACAATTGGCCACAAAGTCTTAAAAGACACTTAAAGAATGCTCACACTTCAGAAGAAGAAGAATTGGAGATAGATATTGAAAACCCTGTGAAACGACCTATCACTGAAATTTTAGATGAGTCTTCTATGGAAAGTCAAAGCGTCAACATGACTGAAAAGAATGCACATGCTTGTACAGAATGTGGTGCGTTATACAACAGTCAAGAAGCTTTGTTCAAACATATGGAACATTGTGTTGAGGGTGATAATGACGGCAGCTCTGAAAGTGAGTCAGAAACAGACTCTGAAAGTGAGTCAGAAACAGACTCTGTTTGGTATGATATGGTTCAAGAAGTCTACGATGAATATGATACCAAATTTCAAGAAAAGGTTTCAGAATATGAAGAACAAGGGCTTGAAGATGCGCGTGACATAGCAAGTGATGACTTTCGACCCATTTATAAGCGTCGACTTAAACAACTGTTTATGAGACTATTCAAATATGCCCAACGTCTACAACAAAACGAACATTATGAAACCATTTTAGAAGACTTTAATTACTTTGTTGATGAAAAACATTACGAGTATTCAAAGGCACTAAAGGCGGCTATAAGAAGAAACGATGCATTCTTTGAAGAGCTTCTAGATGAGGAGGAGGAAGATGAAAGCAGTGACGAAGAAAGTGATATGGATGCCAGTGAACAGAGTGAAGCAGATGAAGAAAAATAGACTTATTTGACTAAACATTTATAATAAAGACTTTGTAAATCAATAAATGTTATAATATTGTTATAGATTTAAGCTGTATATATTTAAGTGTATTTAAGTGTATTAATAAACCTATTCAACATATGTCTTATTTTTTCTTTTCTTCAACTACAACTTGTTGAACAACTTGTTAAACAGCATGTTGTTGAACATGTTGAATAGGTTGAACATGTTCAACTTGAGCAACAACATGTTGAACATGTTGAACATGTTCAACTTGTTGAGCATGTTGTTGAACATGTTGAACATGTTCAACTTGTTGAACATGTTGTTGAACATGTTGAACATGTTGAACATGTTGAACATGTTGTTGAACATGTTGAACATGTTGAACATGTTCAACAACATGTTGAACAACAGCTCGTTGAACAATTGTTGTACAATTGCTAAACAACTTGTTGAACAATAGTTTGACGTAAAAATAATTCAAACACATGTTTGAATGGTGGGGGGCGCGCGCCATTCCAACAACCCACCTATGCCAAACTACTGTAAACTAAGACATCAAACTGAATTCAATGGTGAAATTTTCATTCAAATCGGTTAACCATAACGAAAGTTATTACACTTTTCCACTTTTTACAAAGTTAAAATGGCGGCATGTCACATTATGCATACAACCATCGGTGCAAATAGCCTATAACCATTTAATGTTAAAACTAGATATAAAACTGAATCAAACAGTGAAATTTTCATGTAAATCGATCAAGCATAGCGAAAGTTATCTCAATTTTTCACTTTTTACAAAGTTAAAATGGCGGCATGTTACAATTATGCATACAGTCACATGCGCAAATAGCCCATGACTACTTTATAATAAAACTAGATATAAAACTGAATCAAATAGTGAAATTTTCATGCAAATCGACCAACTATAACGAAAGTTATCACACTTTTTCACTTTTTACAAAGTTAAAATGGTGGCATTTTACAAAAATGCATACAGCCAGCTGCGAAAATAGCCTATGACCACTTTATGACAAAACTTTACATAAAACTGAATCAAACAGTGAAATTTTCATATAAATCAACCAAGTAGTTTTAAAGTTATACATTCTTGAAGTTAGTCATATCACGATCCTGGGGAGGGGGGGGGGAGGTCTGTCCCGACTGTCTCCTGGGGGGGGAGGGGGGGGGGTCGGTACATAGTATGTCCTAGGGGGGGGTCATCACTTTATGACCATAGGGTCTCTCCCGACTACCGATTAGGTGGGGGGGGGGTCATCACTTTGTTATGAGGGTTACGCCTACATGGCTATGCCTATGACTACGTCTATGACGTCACTTCCGCTCAAGACAGCACTTCCGGTCCATGGCAGCACTTCCGGTCCAGACGCTATGACGTCACTTCCGGTCCAGACAGTATGACGTCATCAAGTGAGCCAGAATCCTTGTTTACTTTGTTTCCTCATCACTTTGTTATGAGGGTTACGCCTACATGGCTATGCCTATGACTACGTCTATGACGTCACTTCCGCTCCAGACAGCACTTCCGGTCCATGGCAGCACATCCGGTCCAGACGCTATGACGTCACTTCCGGTCCAGACAGTATGACGTCATCAAGTGAGCCAGAATCCTTGTTTACTTTGTTTCCTTTGTTTACTTTGTTTCCTTTGTTTACTTTGTTGCCATGACTACGCCTATGACGTCACTTCCGGTCCAGACAGCACTTCCGGTCCAGACGCTATGGCGTCCCTTCCGGTCCAGACAGTATGACGTCATCAAGTGAGCCAGAATCCTTGTTTACTTTGTTTCCTTTGTTTACTTTGTTTCCTTTGTTAACTTTGTTGCCATGACTACGCCTATGACGTCACTTCCGCTCCAGACAACACTTCCGGTCCAGACAGCACTTCCGGTCCAGACGCTATGACGTCACTTCCGGTCCAGACAGTATGACGTCACTTCCAGACACTGTGACGTCACTTCCAGACGTGACGTCACTTCCGCTCCAGACAGTATGACGTCACAAAGTGCAGTGGAACCAACGTTGGTTCCACTGCAATGCAAAACATTGGTTCTGCAATGCAAAACCAAACGTTGGTTCCACTGAAATGCAGAGGAACCAACGTTTTCCCCCTACTGTTAACAGTCATAATGGGTTCCAGACATAGTATGTCCTCGGGTTAGGTCGCATGCCGCCTATTGGGAGGGGGTTACGTGATTTGATGACGTCATTATGACGTCATAGGTGGCGCAGAACTCATGTTTCCGTACTACTTAGGCATCGTCCACTTGACAATCTAAATTTGTAGAGATCTTGTCACTGTGCCAAATTTGTAACAAATTTCTGACAAAAGAATATTATGTGTGTGCATTACACCAGTTTATTCCACAGACCCTCGGGAGATTCCACCAAAAATAGTACTTATAAAAGAGAAAACTTACTATTTAAAATTTCTATCCGTTCTGTGTTCATCAGCTCAGAGGTCAGCTGTTTTATAACAACGATTTAACCACAGTCACAGCTCAAAGGTTTCTTGATAATTTTGCTTAAAAATGCACGGTCATCACCACGATCTCACACGGTTTTCTTAGAAAGCACCGCACTTTTGTCATAGTCTACCACCCTTCATTTTACAGCGATATTTTTTAACATGAACATGGGCGATAATAAAGTACACACTAAGCAAATATTGTCGTTCTACAACCAGGAATGCAGAAGACAATAGGAAATATAATAGAATACAGTACTTGAATAAACTTACATAATGCCGCGTGCAACTTCTCACTCTGGCTCTACCCCGGGGCTTTGCCGTGCTCGTCTTAACTATGCTGTTGCTGTTGCTGCTTGCGGTCAGGAGGTGAGAGAGAGAGCCCCCAGGAAGGGCACGGGGTTTTATACGGGTCAACGGGGTGAAACCAAAAAGAGGCCAAAATCGTTTTCAAGATAAAATGGTCCAACCTTTACAACACTACCCCCCGTTTTTTTTTTTTTTTTTTTTTTTTTTTTAATTTAACCCCCCGTTCACACTACACTCACACGAACATATATACATGCATGATCAATGAGAAGGAGAAAAGCACAGAATGAATACTTAAGAGCATTCAAAATAAGAAATCAATCCAATCTTCAGACATGTTACATGCCCTATTAGCTACAATACAGGCATGCCCGTCTACGCTACTAATATTACCTGTTACAGCGATTGCTCGACTATAACAGACTCCCCGGTCAAGCACATCTACAAATGTAGATTTCTTAACTACCTTTACGACCATTGGTTAATAGCTCGAGCGCAATTAGAAATATCAACAGAATGCACGCAGATCTAAGGGCGTTTCTACGAACTTCTATCCCTTGGCCAACTTCTCGGCCAAATTAGTTAGCCAAGCAAAAGCGCGAATATAAATACATGCAAGTCGAACGATAATTCTACAAAAATTCATTATTTGGCCAATTTCTCGGCCAGGTTAATAAGCCAAGCAAAAGCGGGAATATAAACAGAATACATGCAAGTCTAACGGCAATTCTACAAATATTCACCATTTGGCCAATTTCTCGGCCAAGTTAATAAGCCAAGCAAAAGCGGGAATATAAACAGAATACATACAAACATTGATAGCGATCTCTCAGCGACAGATACAGTTCGGGTGATTTCTCGACCCATCTGCAATAATTCAATAATACACGTCTAATAATTCGTCAATCCGGTAACTAATAGCGATTTCTCAGCGATAGATACACTTCGGGTGATTTCTCAACCCAACTGCAATAATTCAAAAATGGTTCAACTCGGAATTTTGAAGAATTCTATTACGTTATTGAGGGTGCTCTGTAAGACAATTTTCACGTCGATTTTTAGAAGCTCCGCAATTTTGTCGGCAATAATAAAAATTGATGAAGGAAAATTTGTGTTCTGTTGACCGTAAGGGTGAAGATGTGGGGCGTCAGATTCTAAAACCATTCTACGGAGATTTCCCACTGTCAAGAACGTGCCAAGAGAATCAAAATAGGTCAAGTTCTTATAAAAGAGAATCCCATTGATGCCGAAAATAACGTTGGAGAATCTAGAGGTCCACAGGTTCGCTTCAATATTGTTGACTAAACTATGCTTGTAGATGGGATAATCCTGGGGCAGTATTTCCCATAGTATATTCAGACAATCCAAAGAGGCTTGAAGGGGATTGTATTTCGCATGTTCTCTACAATGTATGACTATAGGCAGTCCTCGTTGTTTTGCCAGAATACAAAGTTCTTTTAAAATTATCTGTTGCGCTTTCTTGTTTGACCCTTCTATTGAGTAATCTAAACCAATTTCCCCTATGGCAACGACTTTTGGACAGGTTTCAACGGCATCTACTATCGTTTGGATAATTTCCATGTTCGGATTCTGGGCTTTGACTAATTTTGGGTGGTAACCAATACAGGTAAAGAAACGGCAATTTCCGAGAATCTGTTCGCGCACTTCATGACACGGAAAACTAGTCGGATAGCAAAACGACGTGACTACGTATTGAAGCTCTCTGTTCGCTGGGGTCCCCCCTAAAAGCTGATCGAAAGGTATGGTTTTTCCCAATTTTTCAGCGAGTTTTTCTAGATGGCAGTGAGCGTCGGCACCATACACAACGTATTCATACGGATCGTCATACGTCAAGGAGTACGTTCCATCTTGATTTCGATTCAGCGTAGCGTCTACGTTGACGTCATTAATGGCAACTGGAAATGATACGTTATGATGGGAGGAATGACTCGTATTCTTATGATCCGAATTGCTGCCGGCCCCTTGATCTACGTAAACACAGGGTACGTCCTTAACGATGCACGAAGACGTGGACGTTGTGGTGGTGGGCTCTTGCTCTGCGTTGGCGCACGGTACGTCACTACCGATACACGAAGACGTAGATGTTGCGGTGATGAGCGCTTGCTCTGCGTTGGCGCACTGTACGTCACTACCGATACACGAAGACGTAGATGTTGCGGTGATGGGCGCTTGCTCTGCGTTGGCGCACTGTACGTCACTACCGATATACGAGGACGTAGATGTTGTGGTAACGTCTCTCGGAAAATCCATATTAACGTCAGATGGTGGTTCATCAGTATGTACTAGATCGACTCGACGTTGAGAAGCATAATTTTCCGCTAAAAGTTCAAGATCAGTCGGAGATAGTTTCGAATAAAGTAAGAGTACGTTCTTGTACCACGCAAGAGCCGACAGACAATTCGACGTATGAAAGTCAATACTTTGACTAGGTAGTGGATCCGCCAGAAACAGGTGGAATTCTTCCACGATTGCTCGGTGTAATGGACCCACCTGCTCCGACGGAGCCACTGACAGATGATTTTGCCGCATGAAAAGAGGAAGGTCGCTAACGTCAAGTACGTTTAATAATGTCGCGATTTGCGTCAAGAATTTCAGGATTTGTTCGCAACGTTCCTTCACCGGGCCCAAATCGTCACGTTTAAAAAGATAAGGCGAACAATGCTGGCGAGAAAGATGACGTGTCACGTTGTTGGCACTCCAGTTGCACTGAGTAAATGAACGTAACGGACACACAGGCTTTTTCTTTTGACGGCTGGATCGAGACGACACGTTGATGGAGGAGGTAGCTGTTCTCGATAGCGTCGATACACGAGGCGCGTGCGTGGTGGAAACGTCAATCGTCGGTACGCAGGCAACATTCGAGGGCGTAACGGGCACAGTGGAGAGTTCAGATAACGTTGAAACACGAGGCGCGTGTGTGGTGGAAACGTCAATCGTCGGTACGCAGGCAACATTCGAAGGCGTAACATCAGGTGCAACAGGTGCGGCGGGGAGTTCAGAATCGTCACAAAGAGTCGTTACTGTTACGTTTCGTTCGTGTGGAGGGGCTGCGACAGTCGCATCTTCCGGAATGTTCAAGGAAGCGTTCGAATCACCAACGGTGCAGGGCGGAGCACCAGCACTGCTATACCCCAACTCACACTTGAGCTGTTCGCGCACCCTCATGTGAATTTGTCCCATTATGTTTTTCCCCGGCCACGACTGGACACGCGTCCACATCAGGTCACTCGCACTCAACCCGGCTGACCAAAAGTAAGCATTTGGGACGGCCTCCGCTATTATCGGCTCGGCAGCCAGTAGAGCATCTCGATACTCGGGCACGTTCCTCAACTTCACTTGTACTATCTCTTCCATTATTCCAACTTTCATGTTGTCCCACCTAGGGCTCCCTATGCCGTGCGTCAAGCGCTTTGCCTCCACAGGATCTTCCGTATCAAGCAGAATTTTATAGGCTATTTTATCCCGATTGAACTCCAGACATTTCCGGTACTGGTAGGCATGCTCAACGGACTTGAAACAATGTCCGTATATTAAAATTTTGCACGGATAGAGGTTGCTGAGAACACAGCTCGGTCCTTTAAAACTAGTTATAATCCCGATCTTGAAATGGGAGCGAGCGGGGCAATTTGTGTCTAAAAACTGATGACCACGACTGAAACAAACCTCACACACCACACCATCTTGCGGGAAGGAACGGGTATCAAATCGAGGATTTGCAATGCTGGGGACTTCCTTCCGATAACGCGCGGGACAATTTTCGTCCAAAAAATTATGATCGCAGGTGAAACAAACTTCGCAAACTTTATCGTTGTTAGGGAAGGAAAAGGGATCAAAATTGGGGTCCGTGATTGGGGCTACATATATCCTGTCAAGGGCGAAGAATTGCGAACCAATTTTGAAACGAATACTCATTGCCAAATGGGCCCTAAAATATTGATTTTCGCCTGCACCTTTCAATCGAATAGCTTCTAATAATTTTGGTGGTGTAGCTAATGAATGGTAGAGCTTCTCACTCATTACAGTTACTTGTGCCGCGCTATCGACAACAGCCCTTACCTGCTGATGATTTAGACTGATGTCAATTACAGGTGTCAGATCGTTAGGCTCGGACTTCAGTAACGTTACTTCTCTCACTGTGTCATACCGTAAAGTCTCGTAATGTGACTCTGATATACCTTCCAAATTTGGACAACCTCTTACATCAACGTCACTTCTGGAGCCGAGGTCAATTAGGCCCTTTCTTATCGATTTCCGGGTCGACACCACAGGGCCTAAGAGTTCGACCCTCTCTCTTTTACCGGTTCTGTGAATGCTATGCGTTTGGAACGGGGTGAACTAAATCGTCCTCTAGGACTAATCTGAGTAGCACAGTCTCGGGCGAAATGTCCTCTACCGCCACATCGAATACATTCGATTTCATTCGCCCCAATATTTGAAAAACTTTGCGTCATTATTTTGCAAAGCTTATCAAGCTTTGAATCAATAGACGTCATTGAGCTTCGAGTGTCCTTGTCACTTGTATAAGGACCTTCTTCCCTACGGCTATACCTCTGTGAAGGGGCACTACCTAATGTCCTGTATTCGGGTCGCTCTACTTGTCCATAGTCCCTGCCGTTCTCAAACCTGGGGGAACGGTTGTAATTCCTATCGGGTGATCGGTAAGCAGATCTATAGGTATCAGGAGACCGCGAATCTCTCTCAAAATTTTGACGAGGGGACCTGGAATAACCCACATTTTTATTCCAGTGTTCTCCTTCGTTCCTGTATGGAGAACGTGAAAAAACATCACGTTCTTCCCACTCACGCTCATATCTGTAAGGGGAATGTCGGTATGAGGAATATCCGTCGTAACTATGGTCAGTCCGATAGGGGGAACGCGGTGAATATGCACTGGGCCCTTGGAAGCCCTTATCACGTCTATTGCTATGACGTTGTGAGTACACACTACGTTCTCCTTGAACCCTTCCATTTCTAGAAGGGGAGCGTGGTGAGTACTCAGTGCGTTTGAAATTGTTATCCCTCATCGGAGAACGTTGTTTTGAATCCATTCTTGACCGTTGCACGTTGATAGGCGACGTTCGGGTTTCATCAGCCAACTTAATTGTTTCGTGGTCATCTTTACGGACTACCCTTACGCTCGGAGAATCTAGTCCTGGCTGCCTAACACTTTTGTCCCCCAGAATAGTTTTTTGATTGGTTAATGCTACGTCTAAAAGACGCACGGCTTCTTCTAAAGAAGTAGGCATTTGATTGGCTACAGTCCAGGCAACCGCCTTATGCTGTACACCATCTAAGAAGGCGTCCGCTGCCATTTGATCCATCATTTCCTGACTAATACCTTCCATCCCCTCCATACCTAGCTTCCTAATTTTGTCCGCAAACTCATTAATAGTTTCTCCTGACTTCTGTTTTAAAGTCAAGAATTTTTTCCTGATTGACCTTGGGTCCTCCTTCTTGTAAAAGCGCTTTTCTAAGTTATTTTTAAGTACTTCGTAGTTCGTCTGTTGCTCTAGGGGTAGCGAAGCAAAGTAATCAGCAGCATGGCTACTGAGGCAGTCCCCTAAATACTGTGCCTTGTCTTCATCAGAGCAATTGTTCCACTGGCACAACCGCTCGAAGTAATGGATAAATGTTATCCAGTTATTGTCTTCGGAAGAACCAGTGAACTTGTTAAGTTTTTGAAATTGTTGGTAAATTTGATATTTGCTCGGAAGAGATTTGTCTGATTTTTGTTGTGGTTTTTCTGTTTTATTTTCGCCTTGTGTTTGCCCTGAAATAACGGTATTTTGATCTTTGTCATCTGCGTTGTCGCCAGACGCTTTAAGGGCATTGACACTATTACTAGATGTCACTGTATGACCCTGTTCTAAATTATTGCTATCATCATTTGCGCCTGACACACATCCAATATGACTAGTTGGCGATGCATCACTAGCAATCTGATTCGTGTTTGCTGGAATGTGAACACTGTCAATATGCCTAGTTGACGGCGTTCTATTGTTGCACTGCTTATGTAGGGAAGTTGTGTTTGGTTGGTTATGAGACAAAGGATTTGTCGTGTCTGTTGGTGCGGTATCATTGGAAAATGGTTGGGGAAACGTTGCATTGAGAACTGACTGACTAATTCCAGAGTTATGAGTTCGTACATCCTGTGTCCCTACTCGTGTGATCGGAGGAGGAACTGGATAATCATGAGGTGTGTCGAGTGGATTAGTGATACTGTGTTCATTGTGGAGCAACGATGTATCTCGGTGCCTAAAGATTTCAGGTTGTCCTGCTCGATCCTGGTGTCTACTTAAGTAACGATTTTGCAACTCGTCACTCAAGTGCACCATGGCACGAATTTCTGATTGGCCTTCCAAAAGCCGTTCAACCTTGGCTAGGGTTTGTTCCATACTGGCTATTGTAATTTGCAAGGGTTCAATTTTTTCATCCAAATGTTCCCCCACCTTCTTGATTTCCGTAGCCACAAAAGTTTTTGTCTGGTCTATTTGAGACTGAAAATGACCAAGATCCGAGGCAACCTTATCGCTAAAGGTGTTCATCTGGGTCAGTACATTATTGCAATTCGACTCGACCTGTGTTAGCCTATCTCCAAATCTGTTCATCTTTTTGCTAAAATGTATTAAACATACCTGATCTCCTCTCCTATAATCGTCTTCAAACTTTTCAAAGCTAGTTTTTGTAATTTCAACATCTCTCCGAAGGTCAACTATGTTTTTTGTAATCTCAGGAATTGACCATGTTGATGGATTTTGGTTATCCCCCCTGGCTTTGAGTTCTGCACTGAAACAGGTTTGAGTTATACTAGGTTTGACTTGAATTGTGCCTGCCGGTGAATTCGGCAACGTGGAGGTCTGGTTAAATGGTGGTGTGTACTGCATTGTAATTGATCTATGCTGATCAGTTGATAACTGTTGAAGTCGTGGTCGCCCGTCGGAAACCGTATCGTTTCCGATAGGTGATGAAAGTTGGTGTGAGGGTGACAAAGCACCCCGCAGGCTTACCAAATGTTCGGTGAGTCTTTGTATTTCACCAAGTGAAGGTGATATAGGTGTGGATGTTAACCCATCTGGTTTGAAACTAGTTCCCGTGTCTCCGCCTGTTGCCAAAGACATTGGAACTGTTTCAGGGGTACTCCCCAAGTCTTTGTGTTTATACACAAAACCGTTGTATTCAGAGTCCGATTCCATTTGTCCACAAACACCTCCTTTCAACTTAACTACCTTATCTAATCTTAAATCTATTTAAATCTACTCTACAGCTATGTGCAAACACGTACAGGAAGAAAACTAAGAAAAAGAAATACCTATACCTCTAGGCATACACATGATACCCACTATTCACATGCACAAAAGAAATAACCTATCACTAGGGTAATATCTATTGCTAGGATAAAAGCAGTGTTTGTAGGCACCACGAAACACATAGAATTTTAAGAATATATACTTATACTTGTTTATTTCTAGAACTCTAAACTGCCTATTTTCATGAGGCAGTACTAAATTCTATTTCTAGGAAAAGAAAAGGAAAATTTAATATTTACAAGAGGAAAATAGATATATATTGTTTATTTCTATAACTACACAGTACTTAAACTGTCTATTTTCATGAGACAGTACTAAATTCTGTTTATAAGGAAAGAGAAATATATATACTGTTTATTTCTAGAACTACACAATGCTTATTTTCATGAAGCAACAAGGAATCCTATTGCTAGGGAGAAAAATGCTTAGTTCATGCTACTATCAGCATTAACTAATGACTGTTACAGTGTTTTAAGCGTCTATTCAAATTTCTTTGAATATAAACTTAGATTACCAACAATAAGAGGATTAGTATAAGTATTAGACAAAGGAACGAAAAGAAATCATGGAGAGTTTTCCCCTCCCCTAGTTTTTTTTTTTGAAAGCCTATATGCTTTGGAAGAAATCAAATTCCGTGTGGTTTAACAGATAAAGAAATAAAGCAAGTAGTAATCACTAAATTTAGAAATTACGCTGTGGTAAAACAGCTAAATATATTGAAATAAAGAAATCAAATTTAACATAAATAGAATCAAAGGAGAAATCAAATTTGCTGTGGTATAACAGCTAAATAAATGAAGGAAATAACAAATAGAAAATTTAGAAATTACGCTGTGGTAAAACAGCTAAATATAGTGAAAGAATGAAATCAAATCAAGCATAAATAGAATCAAAAGAAAAATGAAATTCGCTGTGGTATAACAGCTAAATAAATGAAGCAAATAGCGAATAATATTCAGAAATTACGCTGTGGTATAGCAGCTAAATATATAGAAATAATGAAATTGATTTCCACACAGTATAAATCTATGAAGCACGATAAAAATAAAATAAGAAACACACAATCATTATTCCGTCACATTCATTCAGATTCGGCGGGCCCCTTGGACGACGGGATATGGAAATATTAGTTTATGTTGTTAGTACGATATTGTTGGTAACCTTGGGAATCGAATCTCATACATATATTACATAAAATGAATTGCTTCACCGAAATATAATCGTAACTTTAGATAGGATGTATAATGTTTCAGACTTTAGTTTAAGAGAGTCGAATCTGGCGAAGAGGTACTTGGAACCATTACTGTATAGTAAAAAATAATAAATTTATACGTATATATTTTTTATATATGAAACAGAAATAAAAACTGATGCTAAATTTGAAATGTGGTTTTGCGTATTAATGAGAGCTACTTGGAGCTGTGTTACCTATTCCTTTATACTATTTCCGCGCCCAAATAAAAAAATGATTTGCTTTTCGAAAATAACCGACCAAGTATACGATAAATACGCAAAAATTGCGGCAATTTCACAAAGGATTACGTGGAGCGATATATCAAAATAGAACTGCAACTCATATTCGTACTGCGACTCCCGTAGATTCCTCGTACGAAGCTCGAAGACTCAGGCTGGTGTTACGAAAATACGAGATTTTGTCGAAAATCGTTAAATTCTAATAACTTTCGCAAATGAACTATATAAAAGTATATATCTTTGGACGCAGAAATTAGTGCATTATTCCGTACTTAGTGTCATTTTCTACGAAAATGAAGTATAACGAGAATACGGTTAATTTTTTACCACGTGTGTTAATCTCCCGTTATGGAACAGCTTTTCAGCTTACCTTCGTATAAAAACGGTTATTACAGTTTTACTAAAACTTTTATCCTTTATTCGAAACTTATGGTTTTTAAAGAATATATTCAGTTACAAGGCCAAAATTTAAAAAAAATTAACTATTCTTTCAATTTCGAACAATAAAAACAAATATGGCCTTCACCTTCTTTTCCGGCTATTCGCGCAGAAGGATCATGCGCATAAATGCACGCGTAGAAATAATTATCGGGTACCCTGTCTTCAATGACAGTCAAGGTGACTTTGAATGTCCTCTTTCACTTTTTAATTATTTTTTCCCGTGAGATTCGATACCCACAAACACTTCTGGTACCATTTATTGTCGTTCTACAACCAGGAATGCAGAAGACAATAGGAAATATAATAGAATACAGTACTTGAATAAACTTACATAATGCCGCGTGCAACTTCTCACTCTGGCTCTACCCCGGGGCTTTGCCGTGCTCGTCTTAACTATGCTGTTGCTGTTGCTGCTTGCGGTCAGGAGGTGAGAGAGAGAGCCCCCAGGAAGGGCACGGGGTTTTATACGGGTCAACGGGGTGAAACCAAAAAGAGGCCAAAATCGTTTTCAAGATAAAATGGTCCAACCTTTACAACACAAAGAGGCCACAAAGCCAATTCGCACTTTTGACTTTTGCCGAAAAGTTCTTGCGTTTCGGCTGAATTGAGGTGGGATAAGGATATCAATCAATCAATCAATCAAAGTTTATTTTCTGAATTCAAAACCAGAAGTTATTACTAAGAGAACAAACATTAGTAATTTATAATTCAAGGAGGACAGAAATGGGAACAGGCTAAAAGCAAATGCTTGTGACAATGCTTGCCCCTTTCTCAAGTGACAATTGTATACATTATATACACTTCAGAATTTATTGGATGGTGCTAACTGCACTGAATGAAGAGTTATAAAGCACAAAATTTAATATGGGACGACTCGATCATAAAAAGAAGAGAGTTAATCCTAAGAAAAAAAAAAAAAAAGCTACTCCGTCTTTCCATAATTATCAATAAAATAGTGTTTAAGTTTTTTCTTAAAAAGCCTTTCCGTACGAACAGTTTTCAATTCTGGAGGTAAGGAATTCCACATGTGTACACCCTTAATCCTTACGCAATGGCTTTTTAATGTAGTTCGCGAATAAGCGTGTTTAAAGTTCCCGTGTTGTCTAGTTATTCTGTCATTATTAACGATTTCGAAGTGACACTGTATATTACAAGGAAGGGTATTACTTATCGCTCTAAACATTATTACTAATGATTTAAATTTAACTACGTCATGCATTTTCAGGGTGCGCGACTCGAAGAAGAAACTATTCGTGTGTTCATACCGTCCAACACCAAAAATAACACGAATTGCTCGTTTCTGCAACAATACGATTTCCTTGACATTTGTTTCATAAGTATTTCCCCATATTTCTACACAATAGGACATATACGGTAAGAACAAAGATTGATAGATAATGAACAGTGCTTGGTTATCAATAACTGAACTAACTTTATGCATAATTGCTATGCATTTTGCTAATTTTGAACGTACTCGATTGATATGTTCTTTCCAATTAAGTTTATCATCAATAATAACACCCAAAAACTTAGTACTGTGAACGCGATCAATTTTTGCATCACCAAATTGAACATTTAAATTATAGTCATTACAATTCGAACAACCGAATACCATGAAATTAGTTTTACTCACATTTAAAGACTGTTTAATTTAAACCAGCGATCCAATTTTGATAATTCTTTTGTGATGATTTGACACATTTTAGGAATATCAGACCCGGAATAAAACAAATTAGTGTCGTCTGCAAAAAGAATGAATTTAAGCAATTTGGATACCTTAACAATGTCATTTATGTACATGATGAATAGCTTAGGGCCTAGAATGGAACCTTGTGGTACGCCACACAAAACATGTGAGACATCTGAGACACTGTCGTCAATTTGTACTAGTTGTTCTCTATCTGAGAGGTAACTGCTTAACCAATGATTTGAAACACCACGAACACCATAAAAATCTAATTTATGGAGAAGCAAATTATGATCTATTGTATCAAAAGCTTTTTTTAAGTCGATAAAAACACCGATAGTACATAATTTTTTATCTCTCGAAGTGGTTAGTTCCTCTACAAAATCTAAAAGCGCCAAAGAGGTTGATCTTTTAGAGCGGAAACCATATTGGTTTTCACATAGCACATTATACTTATCAATAAAATTATCCAAGCGGTTGTCAAATAGCTTCTCTAAAATCTTAGAAAATTGAGGTAATAGAGACACTGGTCTATAATTGCTGAATTCTGCCTTGTCACCGCTTTTAAACAGAGGAATAATTTTAGCTTTTTTCATCCTGTCTGGAAATATACCAAATGTAAAAGACAAGTTGCAAATATGTATAAATGGCTTGACAATAGTAGCGAAAGTTTCTTTAACAATACTCATATTTATACCTTCACAATCATCTGACTTCTTATGTTTAAACGAGTTAACAACATCGAGAAACTCTTTCTCATCGGTATTTATAAGAAACATAGTATTTTCATGTCGAGATTTTAAGTAGTCAAATATGTTTCCATCATCAATTTTGTCGATTTTCGCTGCCAAAGCAGGACCAACATTAGTGAAAAAGTTATTAAAACCGTTCACAATGTCTACTTTTCGCGATACTGGTTTGCCGTCTGAAGTGTAAAAAGTTTCAGCGTACATAGAGATTTGACGTTTCCTATTTAATACAGAGTTTAAAGTTTTCCAGGTTTTTTTTTATATTTCCATATTGTTTCTCTAACAGCTTTGTGAAATATTCCCGTTTACAGTATCTAAGAATAGAATTGAGCTTATTTCTATAAGCTTTGAATTTGTTTTCATTTTTGGGCGTTTTATACTTTAAAAACTCTTTGTATAATCGGTCTTTTTTGTGGCACGCATTTAACAACGACTTAGTGATCCATGGTTTTTTAGAAGATTTGATGTTTCTGATATGTTGCAATGGACAGTTTTTGTCATATAATCCTTTGAATTTACAAATAAAATTGTCGTAGGCTTGGTTTACATCAAAAACAGAAAAAACATTGTCCCAACTACAGTTATCTAAGTCATGTTTAAATGCCAAGACACTTTCTACGTTAATATTTCTTTTAAGAGAATAGGCTTTTAACTTTCTGTAACTTATTCCCTTATATTTGCAGAATGTGAATATGCCTAAGTGATCACTCACATCACTTATCAATAAACCATTTTGTATATTATTGTCTACAACATTCGTAAATATATTGTCAATCAGAGTACTTGTATCAGGCGTAATCCTTGTCGGCTTATTTATGAGGGGAAACAAACCATGACACTGTCACAGTTCTACAAAATCTTTAGTTCTGGGGTGAGAATCACATTTTAATAAGTTGCCATTAAAGTCACCACACAAGAACATAGATTTATGTCTAGTTAAGCAGAGCAAATTATTTAGAAATTCCATACAACTGTCTAGATTGGATCCTGGACATCTATATAAGCAGCTGATGCAGATATAAAGAAATGATAAGAAAAAAAAAACGGCAAAAAATCAACAAAATTCCATTTTACCAGAAACATATTCACATGTTGGTTATTAAAGGGACTGAATAATATGTAAAATAGTTTTTAAAAGATCATATGATGGCTTTATAAATTTGAAAGTGTGCATGTTGAAAGAAAATTAGAATTTTGATGTTTTTCCCTTATCATTTTTTTTATAATTTAACCCCAACATTTTCAGTCGAAACAACACCTCCACCGGAAAAATCCGAAAGTGCGAATTGGCTTATTTGCACTTTGACTTTTGCCGAAAAGTTTTTGCGTTTCGGCTGAATTAAGTTGGGATAAGGATATAAAGAAATGATAGAGAAAAAAAAAAAACGGCAAAAAATCAACAAAATTCAATTTGGCCAGAAACATGTTCAAAGGGACTGGATAATGTGTAAAATAGTTTTTAAAAGATCATGGCATGATGGCTTTATATTTATTTATTTATTTATTTATTTTTTTTTTGTTTCAAACTCCTGGGTCCATAAACATTTAGTTGATGATTTAATATACTCAGAATAACCATATGTTAAATGGCAACTTATATGATATATAATTCTAAAAAGATAAAACATAGTAATTTAAGATATAGCTAAGACATTACACACAGTGGCGTAAGAGAAAAAAAATTGATACAATGAAGCGATTACCAAATATAGTTCAGTAATGTTAACGCTTGGAAATTATATATATCATGTCATACCAATTCATAAACAGCTTTGAGTTTCACATCAAATCACTACCCACGATGCTTTTTATTATTTCATTCTCTGATTTATACATTCGCTTCGTTATACTGTTTATGTAGGATCTTGAAAAACTTGAAAATGTGCATGTTGAAGCAAATTAGTATTTTATGTTTTTGACTTATCATTTCTTTATAAATTTATCCCAAAAAATTTGCAGTCGAAACAACACCTCCACCGGAAAGACCAGAAAGTGCGAAATGGTTTATTAAATTGGTTACAGTAAGAGGGGAGTGAGCGAATGTTTGCAGAAGATCCTAATTGGAAAAATAAAAAAAAGGAAATCTCCCGCGGTTGAACACTTCCATTTGCCAAGAATAACAAAATAAGGAATATCGGAGTCAGGGGGCTGTTAGTCCTAGCGAACACTTTCTGTCCTCTTGGGACAGAAAGGGTCACAGTTCCTGAAATAGAAATGGCCATTGATCTCGACTTTCGAGGCTCTGAGTCTCTCTGCGCACGCTCAAGGACACTGAGTTTCGGACTAGCATGCTTTTTCTTAAAAAAAGCACACTGACGTATCTTGGCGCATTGTTTTCGACCTCGGCGAAACTCTCAAACTTGATCGAGTGAAGAGTGGTTTTGGAACTGTACGAGGAAGAGGAGATAGAATTGGCTAGAGTAGATCGTAATTTGTGACAACGAAATGCTAAATTCCAACTCCACTAAATAAGCCAGTGGCAAGTTTTGCAACCCTGTCGACTTAAATATGCATCATTTTTTTTATATTTTACATTTGGGACAACGTCCCAAGGAGATTTAAAATTTACTCGAATTCCGTACATATCTCTTTTCTTCCCTTTTTTATAATTTTTTTTCCATATTTCGTTTTTTTTGTTTTTCTTCGTCAATTGGGTTCCGCGCATCTCCTCCGAGACCGTTTGAGCTAGGAAAGTGAAACTTGGCACACAGATAGGATATGTGGTAAACTCGATCCAAACGAAAAATTTGTTACGTATGACGTCATCTTCCGCATCTGATGACGGCATGAATATTTTATATCTTAATATCTTCAAAACGGTTGAAGCTAGAGATTTGGCGTCAAATACGTTATGAGACTACTTTTTGACAAAGGACCTCGTGAAAGCCTTAATTTTAGCGTATGACGTCATTGACAAAATGAATTTGTTTTGAGCCACGGAAGATGTTCTTTTTCATTTCACCAATTTGGATCTACTGTAACCATTCGTTCTCCTGCCCCTCGTAGAGTCATTGCGAGTTGTTGCGAGCGATGATAGCGGATTGTATGTCCTGATCTCAAGAAATCATCTATTTTTCTCAGTACAAAATTGTTATTCGACCAAAAAAAAAATTGTGCGGCAATAATTTACAACTAGGCCGTTTATGTGATGCACTCTTTCTAATATAACGTCTTTGACAAACCTGACATGAATGCGAGTTCTGTTGTAAGAACTATGACTCGCAAGAGTCATCCAGGACTAAAGGGTTGGCCGGCTTGTCCCTTGATTATTTAGTGGAATGGGAATGTAACATTTTCTCCTCCCCAGTTGTGATCTACAGCAACTAATTTTATCTCGGTGTTTACAAATCGTTACATTCCGACTCCGTTATAAATAAGTCGACATACTCCACATATTTCTTATTGAATCTTCAGAAAAAATGATCAGTCGACCGGCTTAATTACAACAAAAAAAAAAAAAAAAAAAAGAAAGAAAGAAAAGGAACAACATGCTGATGCAAATGTGGCGTTAAACTGAAAACAAAGTGCCATTCTCAAAATCATGTGTAGAATATCCGACGGGAATTTCCATAAATGTAAATGCAAACCATTTGTGTTTCTTTGTTTACGAACAGAAGTGTTGAATTACAAGAAGAAAAGCCGGTATGCCGAAAACAAAGGAAAATCTGAATTACACGGCCTCAGTATTATCAGTATTATGTCCAATTATAGATGTTTGTGTTTTGCATTTGCGGTTTGTGTTCGTTGACTTACAGCAGGGTGAGCAAACTGGGAGAACTAAAGAAGGGAGTCTGCCAAAATAAAGGGACTAAGAACAGAGACAGAACAGTGGCATTCAGCTGAAGAAAAGAAAATATAACTCGAGAGAGCACTGGTCCTGGTTTGGGAATGGAACACAGTTTGATAGCGAGGCTTACTCAGGGCGGCGACAAGCGAGTGCGATTGCCGAAGCATGACTTTAGCCGTTCTGTAGACGGCGTCTCGGTGCGACCGGCCACCCATGACGACTATACGGCCGTGCTGGCCATCGAGGAGAATATATTTGATGTGAGTGTGAACTGTTTGAATTGCTCTTTACATACACGATTGAAATATGTGATTGTTTATATATATATATATATATATATATATATATATATATATATATATATATATATATATATATATATATATATATATATATAGGTGCATGTCTACAGAAAAATAAACCTATACGTTGGTGTATTTGTTGCAGGGCACAGACTATTTACCAGCCCTGTACCACTCTTATATTGACCACCCCAGGAGACTGTGCTACGTGGCCGAGAAGGAGGGCGAAGTGGTGAGTGACGTCATGCGTGTGTTGTTGTTTATTCCCCAACAGGAGCTGAATACATGCGATCGACCGTGTGTCGGTCTGTCATCAACAGCTTGATAACACGATAATCTAAAAACTGCGGCAAGGATTTTAATGAAACTTGGTATGTAGCTTCTATGGGAACAAACACAGATCTTTATTGTAAATGGGCCAGGTTCGTCCAAGTTAGTTAGTTAAATGATTTGTTTAATGACACGACCGACCCTTAGCGGGTTACATTGTGTCAGAACATGTCAGTAATAAGTGACTAGAAGACAATGCTACAAGTTAAAATCAAGGTTCGTCCAAGGAAAATGCACCAGCTGGACTTAGAAAATTTCAGCTCTTGATTGACTATTGTTAACCCGATATCTCAAGAACAGCTGCAGGGGTTTTATTGAAACTTGGTATGTAGCTTCTATGGGCACTAACAAGGATCGGTTTTATAAATGGGCCAGGGTCGTCAAAGGAAAATGCACCAACTGGACTTACAAAATGTCAGCTGTTGATTGACTATTGATGGCCGTGTTTAACAGATGGTGGGCCTCTGAGGAATATGTGGGCAGGGCTGGTATGAAATATTTCGAATGAAATATTTCATGAAATATTTCACTGTAAAAATTTCAAAAATTTCACATGTTTTGAAATTTTTGAATAAGAAATAAGTTGGACATCAAGAATACAAAATACTGACGGATACCCATCCACGGACATTCATCTTTAGTTGTCAGTTAACACACTGCGTTGGCATAACTCTATCAGTAAACAATGCAGCCACAGAAATCCTGCGTGGTCTATGACTTTTGAGTAGCAAAGCTAGCAGTTGCTGGCCTATAGCACCGTTGACACATCTACTCCGGATATCTGAGCGGATGTTTCTAAGGGGTGGGGAGAGAGGCAGCGGAGTTTATAGTAACTGCTGAAAGGGGGCTCACTGTTAACGGCACAGGGGAAAGAGGTCTGATATGTACACAATAGGTCAAAAATATAGCAGACAATATGTTGCCTAAACAAACAGGGAGCAACTCACGCCCAAGTTTGCTTCAATTTTAGCACTGTTTGAATAGTCACCCTTGATTCTGCAATTAAGTGGTGTTTCCCATTTAAACGAGAAAAAGCTTTGCCTTTATCCGGTTTTACGATAAAGGGCTATGCAATTATCCGATTAAAAATACATAATTTTATTCAATCAACCGATTGATGCGTTTAACGGGTATGCGATTCTGTCATTTTATCAGTCTATGCATTTTTGACGGTGGTATTTGTTAAATTAAACGAACAGATATTATGCACAGCCTGGAAATGTGTGTTTTTTCTAATGTGCTTTGAAATATTTCAAAAATTTCAATATTTCTGAAATATTTCAAAAATTTCAAATTTCATGAAATTTTTAGAAATTTCGAAATTTTTACCAGCCCTGTATGTGGGCCATGCACACTGCTCTAGTTTTTGTTGTTTGCAGGGCAGAGGGGAGGGGAGAGGGAAAGGCATAACCAGCCTAAGAAAAGGAGGGAGGCGAAGGGGTTCAGAGGGGGAGGGAGGCAGAGAGGGAAGAGGGGAGGAAACGGGGCGAAAGAGGGAGGGAGAGAGAGTGAGAGAGATGGAGAGAAAGAGAGAGAGAGAGAGAGAGAGAGAGAGAGAGAGAGAGAGAGAGAGAGAGAGAGAGAGAGAATCTAAAAGCAAGTAGTAACATCTTTGCCACGTTCAGAACAGTAAATAAATACTTCACATTTGTTAAGTCCCCGGTTTTTTTTTTTTTTTTTTGTTGTTGTTGTTGACTAATAGATCGGGTTCGCGATGGTGTTTGTGGTGGACGACGGCCAGGCAGTGGTCAATGAGGGCGGGCGTGTGAAGGCCCCCTACCGTGGCATGGGCGTTGGCACCTTGCTGGTGGATCGAGGTATGTCACCCAAGGGCAGCACAAAGTCGTCACCGTACCACCGTACCAGGGTAACGCAAGCTAATAGCCGCTAAGCTGTTACCGGGGTAACGCACACTTATAACCATGATAACACAAGGTCAACAAGGAATTCGTGAAAGACAGGGTGGGCGGGGGGGGGGGGGGCGGGGGCGGGGGAGATTGTTTTATACTTGAAGTGCCTCAACTGCAGTTTGAAATGTAACTGTTGATCCAGTGGAGGTATTGATTACACTGAAAACGTTGCTTTTATTGATAATCGCTGTAATTGATAATGGTAATCGCTATGAAATGAAAGTAGTCATTTGAAAATTTTCGGTTGCCAATTTTCAAAATGCTTCTTCTCCCACAATTTCCATCAGAATTTCTTGAAATTTTGTGGAAATATTCCCCAGGTAAGGCCTCTTTGAAAACTTACTCTTTCTGGCGATATGCCAAAAAGTTGGCCAAATGGGGCATTTTTAATTTATTGGCGTTCAGTTTTTAAAGTGCTTCTTCTCCCACAATTTTGATTGAGTTCCTTTTCAATTTCGTACGAACATTCCCTGGGTAGGCTGTATTGAAAATTAGTTTTTTTTGCGATCCGCCAAAAATTGGCTAAATGGGGGACATTTGAAATTTTTCGGTTGCGTATTTTCAAAATGCTTCTTCTCCCACAGTTTTGATAAGATTTTCTCCACATTTTGCACGGATATTCCCTAGGTAGACCTCTTTTGAAAAATTACTCATTTTGGCGATCCGCCAAAAAATGGCCGAATTGGGAACATTTGTAATTTTGTGGTTGCCAATTTTCAAAATGCTTCTTCTCCCACAGTTTTGATCAGATTTTCTTTAAAATGTGTACGAATGTTCTTTAGGTAGACCACCGGTCCGAAATGCGAACCGCGCATCAACGCATATTAAATAAACATGCGCACTGGTCCGAAATGCGAACCACGCATCAACACAAGTTAAATAAACATGCGCACTGGTTCGAAATGCGAACCGCGCATCAACTCAAGCTAAATAAACATTCACACCAGTCTAAAATAGAAACCGCGCATCAACGCAAATTTAAATAAGCATGCGCAGTGGTCCGAAAAGTGAACCGCGCATCAACACAAACTAAACAAACATGTGCACTGGTCCGAAATGCGAACCGGGCATCGACACAAGCTAAACATACACGTTGGTCCAAAATAAAAACTGCGCATCAACGCAAGTTAAATAAAGACGGGCACTGGGCCGAAATGCAGACCCCCACAAAATAATACATACGAAAACATTAAACTTAAGAAATACTGTTTTAGACGCGGCGTTTTCTTCTTGTCAAAACGCAAGCGCAAACGTAATCACATGTGTTTGGTCATATCACCATCCACTGGTCGTTTCTGTACATTGAAATAATTGTGTATGTCCGACCAACAGTACACGTGTGTGGATACAATCTCGATACGTTGTTCGAGAGTCTACCAGAGGGACACAAAATCTATTTCCCATTTTTCTGGGAAACAAATCTTTGTATGTATTTATTGTTCTGTGTTCAGGTCCGTTGCTAAATTAATGACTTAGCTAGCTGTTTGCCATCTTGTCTTTTGAAGCCCAATTTTTCAGGGAAATTCTCTGGTTCATGCACGCTGGATTTGGTCTTATCGCCTTTTGTAAACTGGGACTTTGTCCTTGGACAAACTTGTGCAATGTGACTACCACTTTTTGGCAACCATACCAGCTTATTCATGCGTGATTCACTAGATATCGGCTGGTCACAATGTCCCTGGACATTCTTGTTGTATTACATTGTAAAAATGTGGTGCTGTTTTTCGTAACAGCTATGAGTGACGTCATGAAGCTGTATCCAGTGCGCCGGATGACGTGGGTGACGGAGAATTATGAATTCACACAGAGACTGATAAATCAGGAGCCAAAATCGAAATGCACAAACAAGGTAAAGCTGTTCATTATCAGTTTATTATTATTGGCCTTTGCTGTTCATTATCAGTTTATTATTATTGGCCTTTGGTGTTCATTATCAGTTGATTATTATTGGCCTTTGCTGTTCATTATCAGTTTATTATTATTGGCCTTTGCTGTTCATTATCAGTTTATTATTATTGGCCTTTGCTGTTCATTATCAGTTTATTATTATTGGCCTTTGCTGTTCATTATCAGTTTATTATTATTGGCCTTTGCTGTTCATTATCAGTTGATTATTATTGGCCTTTGCTGTTCATTATCAGTTTATTATTATTGGCTTTTGCTGTTCATTATCAGTTTATTATTATTGGCCTTTGCTGTTCATTATCAGTTTATTATTATTGGCCTTTGCTGTTCATTATCAGTTTATTATTATTGGCCTTTGCTGTTCATTATCAGTTTAGTATTATTGACCTTTGCTGTTCATTATCAGTTTATTATTATTGACCTTTGCTTTTCATTATCAGTTTATTATTATTGACCTTTGCTGTTCATTATCAGTTTATTATTATTGGCCTTTGCTGTTCATTATCAGTTTAGTATTATTGACCTTTGCTGTTCATTATCAGTTTAGTATTATTGACCTTTGCTGTTCATTATCAGTTTATTATTATTGACCTTTGCTGTTCATTATCAGTTTATTGACCTTTTCTTTATTGTGCAGGGTACATCTCACAAGATTAGGCGGTTGGGGGAGGGGGAAGGGTTGGGGGGGGGGGGGGGCATGGGTCATTAGAGGGAAGGTAAGTAGTAGTTTCTGTAGTAAGGAGGGAGGGATTATGACTTTCTCCGCAAATCTGAACACCCCCCCTCGCCGCCCACAACATACATATGCCTACAAACACACACAAGGCAACTTTCTTAACGTGCAGTGTGGATGGACACAAGTTCATTGGCATTCTTGTTCCAACTACGATTTGACCTTGACCTTTTTGCACTGCATAGACATTGACAATGTTTATTTTTTATTCAGCATCAAAGAAATAAATAACTCGATAAAGAAATAAAAAATAATGATAATAAAAAAAGATAATAATAATAATAAAACGAGAAAAAGATTGTCCCCGTCTTATATGGTAGTGTTTTACATTGTTTTAGTAAAAAAAAAAAAAAAAAAAAAAAAAAAAAACGATTTCAGGGCAAGATCTCGATGACTATCTCGCCGGCAGACCTCAGGCATATCGTCCGCTCACGACAGTTCTCCGATCAACTGGCCGTAGACGCCCTGCACGTGCTGACCCCTGGCCGCACGCGACACGTGCTGGAGACGGTGACGCACATGCAGGACCTGGTGCCGGAGGGCCGCTGGTGCGTCAAGTACGAGCCTTTCGCGCCCATGGCCTCAAACTACTCGATTATCACCCACGAGACGAAGCCGTTCGTCTGCACGGCCGCGAGGGACGGCGAGAAGCTTCGTGACGTCAGCTTCGGGAGTTACTATCGCGCACCCATGGGCTATCGCTATCGAATGGATCTCTACACTGATAGGACACTTGACGACCAATCAAAAGCGCAGCTGCTGGCAAGTCACGTGATAAAACACTTTATTCTGATTGATCAGTTTAACAAAACGGAATTGGTCAACTTTAGTCCTTTGTTCCCCTGTGACGTGAAAACTGGTGTCCTAAAAGACGTACTTTTTAAACACATGAAGCTTTCTGAAGAAAAAGTGCATTATGCAGAGGGCAGTGTTTATTTAGTGGAATACCCGGTGACCTTGATAAGTGCCAAAATGTGAAAGTGATTCATTTGTTTTGTGTTTTTCTCTCTCTTTTTTCTTTTTTTTTTTGTGTGTGTGTGGATGAAATATGTGTTTTCTCGAGTTAAATACTTCACTATACATTTGTCCCTCTGCCAGACTATGATATAGATTTTTTTGTCCGGCGTGTTGCAGACTGGTATTTGTGAAAACACACCAAACGCATTTTGCTATTAACATATGCCTTTGGTTATTTTTGGTGAAACTGAAAGACAACAAAAAATATACACGAAATATACGGACTGGAGAAGGCATAAAAAGTGCCGTAAAATATAAATAATGGCGTATGTAGGAGCGCTTCTAACAGGCGGCTGTGCTTGACTGAACTCTTAATTATTTTTTATTAAAACTCTGGAAATACGCAACCGATTTAAAACTTTTTAATTTATCTTGAACGCTTAGTTTTATAGTTCTTAGAAATAGTATCACACCATAGATATCCAGTTTAGAAAAAAAGCTTTTGACGAACTTTTAGGATGAAATTTATGGTGATACATTGGACATACAGCATAGTGACGCTGGGATATATTACGGAGTCAATACTTTTCTAGTCAATACATTGGCTTATTCGTATTGTGGTCAGTAGCTATTATTAACACATGACAGGCTTTTATTGTTCCAAGTGTACAACCGACAAACACCCATGCAAAAGTCAAACACAGGGGCAAGCGCGCTGGACAAAAGCATCGTAGACCAATTCAGATTATCGTGGGTAGCGAAATGTTAAACACTTGACAAAAATTAAAAGGCAAAAATACTTCCTTCAATGGGTTATTTCTTGAATAATATTTTGCAAACAACACAGTTTGAATACATCTGATAAGCCGAGTAGTGTTTGGTTTTTGTTGGCTTAAGGTTTTATTGACTGAGCAGGCATACGTCGTGTTATCTATTTACGCAGTGAGAGCTCGCACAAAGCTTAGCAACTGTTCTGTGATGTACGTTAAAACGTTTTAACAAAGAAAATGAAATCGAAGACGAAAATAAAAAGTGACATGCGCACGTTCAGATCAAGCTCTTCATAAGTCCCAAGTTTCATGGCCTAGGGCTCATAGTGTCAGAGAAGAAGACACAAAAAATCGGAAAAACTATCAAGAAGAAAAAAAAGGACGAACGGCTGCTCGCAAAAAATTCATATAATCTTTGCAAGCCAAAGGCTTGTTAAGTGTTAATTATGTCTCCCCGACCAAGGGGAGACATATAGTGTTTGTACGTTCTGTGTGTGTGTATGTGTGTACGTGTGTGTGTGTGTCTGTGTGTGTGTGTGTGTGTGTGTGTGTCAGTCTGTTGTGAACAAAGTGTTGTGTGCAAGATATCTCGAGAACGAAACGTCGGATTGACTTCAAACTTGATCGAATTATTCCTTGGTAAGGTCGGACGGTTCTATCAAGTTTTGACGCATGTCACGTGATTAGGGCAAGAGTATGACGTCATTACGTAAAAATCTTGGGTGCGAAATTTCTCAGCCGCTGAACATCGGAGAAAGTTGAAACTTGGTGGGATTATTGCTTGGTTGGTCCGAAAGACTCTGTAGATTTTTTTCGCGAGTAGAACGAACGAATGCGGCGTATGACGTCATCACGCAGAATATGTATATATTTTGAACAAGATCTTGTGTGCAAAATATCTCGATAACGGAAAGTCCTATCGACTTTAAATTTTATATCAATATTCCTTGGATCAGTCGGCGGGCTCTATCAATTTTTAGCGCATGTCAGGTGATTAAGGCAGGCGTATGACGTCATTACGTAAAAATCTTGTGTGCGAAATTTCTCAGCCGCTGAACATCGGAGAAAGTTGAAACTTGGTGGGATTGTTGCTTGGTTGGTCCGAAAGACCCTATATATTTTTTTCGCGAGTAGAACGAACGAATGCGGCATATGACGTCATCACGTAAAATATGTACATATTATAAACAAGGTCTTGTGTGCAAAATATCTCGATAACGGAAAGTCCTATCGACTTCAAATTTTACATAGATATTCTTTGGGTCAGTCGGACGGTTCTGTCAACTTTTTACGTATGTCACCTGATTAGGGCAAGAGTATGACGTCATTACGTAAAAATCTTATGTGCCAAATTTCTCAGCTACTGAACATCGGAGAAAGTTGAAACTTGGAGGGATTGTTATTTGTTAGGTCCGAAAGACTCTATAGGATTTTTTCGCGAGTAGAACGAACGAATGCGGCGTATGACGTCATCACGTAAAATATGTTTTATTTTATAAACAAGGTCTTGTGTGCAAAATATCTCGATAACGGGAAGTCCTATCGACTTCAAATTTTATATGAATATTCCTTGGGTCAGCCGGACTGTTCTATCAATTTTTGGCGTGTCACGTGATTAGGGCGGGTGTATGACGTCATTGCGTAAAAATCTTGTGTGCGAAATTTCTCAGCTGCTGGACGCCGGAGAAAGGTGAAACTTTGGATTATTGCTTGGTAGGTCCGAAAGAAACTCTAAATATTTTTCACGAGAAGAACGAACGAAAGCGGCGTATGACGTCATCGCGTAAAATGTGTATATTTTGAACCAGATCTTTTATGCATAATATCTCGATAACGGAAAGTTATATCGACTTAAAATTTTATATGGATATTCCTTGGTTCAGTCAGACGACTGTTTCAACTTTTGACAGGTAAAAAGTTATCAGTTCTTAAGCAAAACATCTCGACATCGGAAAGTCGGATCGACTTTAAATTTGGTGTAGTTATTCCTCGAATAGGTCACACGGTTTTATTAAACATTATTGAACTCGTATAGAAAATCAAGAAAGGTGCATAACGTCAACAGCCCCCCCCCCCCCACCCTAACCTCCCCATTTTTGGCTGCTTTGTTATCTATGCATGCGTGTTAACTGCGCTGGGGATTTCGGAAGATTTTCCCGAAGATTCTCTAGTGTTCCTGCATTCTTTAGAAAGCTTCAAAACAGTAACAGCATTATTGTCGGTCCATTGCTATTTGTTATTGCCTGAAATTGAAGTTTTTGTGCATTTCTCATCTGTGGTTGTTACGTAACATGCCACTCAGTCAGGGGTCAGTGTCAGTTGCGGTGCATGATGGATCGTTATCTACGAGGTCATGGAATGCTATTGTCGTATTATAGCTCTAAGCAGCTCTAGCTATTGATTTTTTTTTTCGCCGCATACTTGATTAGGTTACCAAGATGTGCTCTATATAGGAGCCATGCTGTATCGATTAGCATTGTGTGCAGAAGCATTTTTCGCTATTAAATTGGGTCGTCTGATATCTTGTGTTATGAGGAGCAGCTCACCATTTTGCCTACGAAATGCCTCCCCCTTCTCCCACCGAGGTGCGTCATCTCTGATGCGCAGTTATGAAGAATGCCTTGCTAGTGCTATTTGGCCGATGGGAATGTGCGAAGACAAGGTAGTCTATCATGGCTATAACTACACTTAGGGTACAGACTGTTACCGTTGCCTTGGGTAAAAGGGTTAGAGTTGTGTTTATAGTCGGACCTACAGTAAATAGCTGAGGGGCGGGGGGGGGGGGGGGGCGTGTGGAGGATGATGGTCAGCAAAAAAAAAAAAAAAAAATCCCGACCACCTTCAAGACCCGGATAAAAAGATGTAAGGTAAGAACCGTTTGTCGTGACCCCTTCCACATTCAGGTAAAAAGACGTACGGTAAAACCTGCCTGTCTTGACCACCTTCCAGACCCGGATAAAAATGTAACGTACAGTAAAACTGCTATAGCGACCAACTTCAGATCTGGATAAGAGGGGCCTACAGTAAAACCCGTTTTAGCGACCACCTTTCAGACTCCGATGAAAAAAGATGCTCATTTATGTCTGTTTTAGTGACCACCATCTGTTTGGTTTATTTTATGATTTTTACAATGAATGAAGGTTATGTTTGCAGAAATGAATATTTTGTTTCAGTTTGAGGGGGGAGGGGGGGTCATGGGTTTGGTCGGGGAGACATTTGTTTTTGTTCACAAAAACAAGAACCTTAAGTAGGTATCGATTGAAAGTGTGTAATATAAGCCTGCACTCTTATGTTTTGTGTGCACTGGCCGCTCTAGTTAGCAATTGCAATGTGCCTTCAGTGGGTGTTTTGTTACAATAAAAAACCTGTGATGTGATAATTACAGCATATGCCCCGACCGTTTACGTATAATTGCAATTTAAAAGCACTATTGGTGGGGATTTGCTTATCACGATGTTTAACACTCATTTCAGGGTATCTTTAATTTTTCATGCCTAATTTTCAGTGTAAGTATACTTACACTGAAAATTTTCCGTGTAAGTATACTTACTCTGACCATGTCAGGGCAAGTATACTTACACTAGTGTAAGTATACTTACCCTGAAATTAAAGATACCCAGTAACATATCTAAACTTAATGAATACGCTGTCAACATTCAAATCACTAAGCATCTACATACAAATGGATTAGCTGAGGTACTGCAATCCGCATATAAGGCATTCCATAGTACTGAGACTACCTTATTCAAAGTATTTGACGATATTCTTCAGGAGCTTGATCGTGGAAACGAGGTCTTCATGGCATTGCTCGACCTGTCGGCCGCATTCGATAGGTTGTCCATGGCGTTCTTTTCAATCGTCTTCATAACTCTGGTAAATGATAATTTCTGGTGCTGCCTTTTGAGTGGATTCAATCATACCTAACAGAGCGCACTGTGTGTGTATGTGTAAACGGTGAATATTCGGATAAGGCTGGTGTTGATTGCTCAGTGCCGCAGGGGTCCATACTTTGACCCGGTCAATACATTATATGCACCACCCTATTGGGAAACCTAATTCGGACACTGTTACTACTTTTTCGCTTTTATTCAGACGACTCACAGTTATAGAAATTCGTCAATACTTGTTCTCCTGAAAATCAAATAGCTATTCCAAGACATATGGAGCATGGAATAAGCCGAATAGCTGAGTGGATGTATAACAATAAACCGAGTGAACCAGCCAATCTATACATTTGCTGAAACAGTTTACCCAATCTATAGACTGGCTGATTTCACAGATTGACTGTAACATACACATATATCCACCCTTTCCCTCCCTCCCTCCCTCCTTGCCCTCCCTCCCTCCCTCCTTCCCTCCCTCCCTCCCTCCCTCCCTCCCTCCCTCCCTCCCTCCCTCCCTCCCTCCCTCCCTCCCTCCCTCCCTCCCTCCCTCCCTCCCTCCCTCCCTCCCTCCCTCCCTCCCTCCCTCCCTCCCTCCCTCCCTCCCTCCCTCCCTCCCTCCCTCTCGCAAATTCTACAACAAATTAAGTAGAGGAGATACTAATGGCATGTTGAAAGATTTTCAATATTTGACTGAGGCAAATGGGTAGTTAATAGACTTGCAAACAAGATAATTTTGTTCAAAAACTGATAGCTATAGTTACTTAATGACATTTAGCGCATATAATATCACCACGCACCTGTTTTGCGCTTATTTTCTATGTAATTATGTCTCCCCGACCAAGGGGAGACATATAGTGTTTGTACGTTCTGTGTGTGTGTATGTGTGTACGTGTGTGTGTGTGTGTGTGTGTGTGTGTGTCAGTCTGTTGTGAACAAAGTGTTGTGTGCAAGATATCTCGAGAACGAAACGTCGGATCGACTTCAAACTTGATCGAATTATTCCTTGGTAAGGTCGGACGGTTCTATCAACTTTTGAGGCATGTCACGTCATTAAGGCAAGCGTATGACGTCATTACGTAAAAATCTTGTGTGCGAAATTTCTCAGCCGCTGAACATCGGAGAAAGTTGAAACTTGGTGGGATTGTTGCTTGGTTGGTCCGAAAGACACTGTAGATTTTTTTCGCGAGTAGAACGAACGAATGCGGCGTATGACGTCATCACGTAGAATATGTATATATTTTGAACAAGATCTTGTGTGCAAAATATCTCGATAACGGAAAGTCCTATCGACTTCAAATTTTATATTAAAATTCCTTGGGTCAGTCGGCGGGTTCTATCAATTTTTAGCGCATGTCAGGTGATTAAGGCAGGCGTATGACGTCATTACGTAAAAATCTTGTGTTCGAAATATCTCAGCCGCTGAACATCGGAGAAAGTTGAAACTTGCTGGGATTGTTGCTTGGTTGGTCCGAACGACCCTATATATTTTTTTCGCGAGTAGAACGAACGAATGCGGCGTATGACGTCATCACGTAAAATATGTATATATTATAAACAAAGTTTTGTGTGCAAAATATCTCGATAACGGAAAGTCCTATCGACTTCAAATTTTATATAGATATTCTTTGGGTTAGTCGGACGGTTCTGTCAACTTTTTACGCATGTCACCTGATTAGGGCAGGTGCATGACGTCATTACGTAAAAATTTTATGTGCCAAATTTCTCAGCTGCTGAACATCGGAGAAAGTTGAAACTTGGTGGGATTGTTGCTTGTTAGGTCCGAAAGACTCTATAGAATTTTTTTTCGCGAGTAGAACGAACGAATGCGGCGTATGACGTCATCACGCAAAATATGTTTTATTTTATAAACAAGGTCTTGTGTGCAAAATATCTCGATAACGGAAAGTCCTATCGACTTCAAATTTTATATGAATATTCCTTGGGTCAGCCGGACTGTTCTATCAATTTTTGGCGTGTCACGTGATTAGGGCGGGTGTATGACGTCATTGCGTAAAAATCTTGTGTGCGAAATTACTCATCTGCTGGACGCCGGAGAAAGCTGAAACTTTGAATTATTGCTTGGTAGGTCCGAAAGAAACTCTAAATATTTTTCACGAGTAGAACGAACGAAAGCGGCGTATGACGTCATCGCGTAAAATGTGTATATTTTGAACCAGATCTTTTATGCATAATATCTCGATAACGGAAAGTCATATCGACTTAAAATTTTATATGGATATTCCTTGGTTCAGTCAGACGACTGTTTCAATTTTTGACAGGTAAAAAGTTATCTGTTCTTAAGCAAAATATCTCGACATCGGAAAGTCGGATCGACTTTAAATTTGGTGTAGTTATTCCTCGGATAGGTCACACGGTTTTATTTAACATTATTGAACTCGTATAGAAAATCAAGAAAGGTGCATAACGTCAACAGCCCCCCCACCCCAACCTCCCAATTTTTGGCTGCTTTGTTATCTATGCATGGGTGTTAACTGCGCTGGGGATTTCGGAAGATTTTCCCGAAGATTCTCTAGTGTTCCTGCATTCTTTAGAAAGCTTCAAAACAGTAACAGCATTATTGTCGGTCCATTGCTATTTGTTATTGCCTGAAATTGAGCTTTTTGTGCATTTCTCATCTGTGGTTGTTACGTAACATGCCACTCAGTCAGGGGTCAGTGTCAGTTGCGGTGCATGATGGAGTCGTTATCTACGAGGTCATGGAATGCTATTGTCGTATTATAGCTCTAAGCAGCTCTAGCTATTGATTTTTTTTCTCCGCATACTTGATTAGGTTGCCAAGATGTGCTATATATACGAGCCATGCTGTATCGATTAGCATTGTGTGCAGAAGCATTTTTCGCTATTAAATTGGGTCGTCTGATATCTGTGTCATGAGGAGCAGCTCACCATTTTGCCTACGAAATGCCTTCCCCTTCTCCCACCGAGGTGCGTCATCTCTGATGCGCAGTTATGAAGAATGCCTTCCTGGTGCTATTTGGCCGATGGGAATGTGCGAAGACAAGGTAGTCTATCATGGCTATAACTACACTTAGGGTACAGACTGTTACCGTTGCCTTGGGTAAAAGGGTTAGAGTTGTGTTTATAGTCGGACCTACAGTAAATAGCTGGGGGCGGTGGGGGGGGGGGGGGGCGTGTGGAGGATGATGGTTAGCAAAAAAAAAAAAAAAAAAAATCCCGACCACCTTCAAGACCCGGATAAAAAGATGTAAGGTAAGAACCGTTTGTCGTGACCCCTTCCACATTCAGGTAAAAAGACGTACGGTAAAACCTGCCTGTCTTGACCACCTTCCAGACCCGGATAAAAATGTAACGTACAGTAAAACTGCTGTAGTGACCAACTTCAGATCTGGATAAGAGGGGCCTACAGTAAAACCCGTTAAAGCGACCACCTTTCAGACTCCGATGAAAAAAGATGCTCATTTATATCTGTTTTAGTGACCACCATCTGTAAGATTTTTACAATGAATGAAGGTTATGTTTGCAAAAAAGAATTTCTTGTTTCAGTTTCGGGGGGGAGGGGGGTCATGGGTTTAGTCGGGGAGACATTTTTTTTTGTTCACAAAAACAAGAAACTTAAGTAGGTATCGATTGAAAGTGTGTAATATAAGCCTGCACTCTTATGTTTTGTGTGCACTGGCCGCTCTAGTTTACTTTTAGGTTTTATTTGAAAAATCTAAATGCTTTTTATGATGTATTTTGAGAGCATAGACACTCTGTTGTACTCAGAAAACTTACATTATTGTGATTAATTCAGAATAATTTTTGTTTTTATCTCCTGTATTGGAGGAGGAAGTTGTTAGTTTGATCAGTAAATTTCAAAGTAAGAAATCCTTGGATTGTGATAATGTTGACATGTGTATCGTTAAAAAAAATCGTACAAGGTATTGTTAAACCCCTCACGCACCTTTGTAATGTGTCCTTTCAAACGGGAACTTTCCCGGACAGAATGAAGATTGCAAAAACTGTTCCTTTGTTTAAATCTGGCAACTATTCATTGTTCACAAATTATAGGCCCGTTTCACTGCTACCTCAAATCTCCAAAATACTTGAGAAATTGTTTCACTTGCGTCTTGTGAAATATATTGAGTCCAGTAACTTATTCTGTTCTAGTCAATATGGGTTTAGAAAAAAAGGTCAACGTCATTAGCATTAGTCGATTTAACCGAGGAAATTACTGAAGCTATTGATAATAAGAAAGTTACTATTGGTGTTTTTATTGATCTGAAAAAAGCTTTCGACACAATTAATCATGAATTACTATTGAAAAAGCTTCATTATTATGGTGTTAGAGGGCTATCAAATAAGTGGATTTCTAGTTATGTCTCCCCGACCAAGGGGAGACATATAGTGTTTGTACGTTCTGTGTGTGTGTCTGTGTGTACGTGTGTGTGTGTGTCTGTGTGTGTGTATGTGTGTGTGTGTGTCAGTCTGTTGTGAACAAAGTGTTGTGTGCAAGATATCTCGAGAACGAAACGTCGGATCGACTTCAAACTTGATCGAATTATTCCTTGGTAAGGTCGGACGGTTCTATCAACTTCTGACGCATGTCACGTGATTGGGGCAAGCGTATGACGTCATTACGTAAAAATCTTGTGTGCAAAATTTCTCAGCCGCTGAACATCGGAGAAAGTTGAAACTTGGTGGGATTGTTGCTTGTTAGGTCCGAAAGACTCTGTAGATTTTTTTCGCGAGTAGAACGAACGAATTCGGCGTATGACGTCATCACGTAAAATATGTATATATTATAAACAAGGTCTTGTGTGCAAAATATCTCGATAACGCAAAGTCCTATCGACTTCAAATTTTATATAGATATTCTTTGGGTTAGTCGGACGGTTCTGTCAACTTTTTACGCATGTCACCTGATTAGGGCAGGTGCATGACGTCATTACGCAAAAATCTTATGTGCCAAATTTCTCAGCTGCTGAACATCGGAGAAAGTTGAAACTTGGTGGGATTGTTGCTTGTTAGGTCCGAAAGACTCTATAGAATTTTTTTTCGCGAGTAGAACGAACGAATGCGGCGTATGACGTCATCACGTAAAATATGTTTTATTTTATAAACAAGATCTTGTTAGCAAAATATCTCGATAACGGAAAGTCCTATCGACTTCAAATTTTATATGAATATTCCTTGGGTCAGCCGGACTGTTCTATCAATTTTTGGCTTGTCACGTGATTAGGGCGGGTGTATGACGTCATTGCGTAAAAATCTTGTGTGCGAAATTTCTCAGCTGCTGGACGCCGGAGAAAGCTGAAACTTTGGATTATTGGTTGGTAGGTCCAAAGGAAACTCGCTAAATATTTTTCACGAGTAGAACGAACGAAAGCGGCGTATGACGTCATCGCGTAAAATGTGTATATTTTGAACCAGATCTTTTATGCATAATATCTCGATAACGGAAAGTCATATCGACTTAAAATTTTATATGGATGTTCCTTGGTTCAGTCAGACGACTGTTTCAACTTTTGACAGGTAAAAAGTTATCTGTTCTTAAGCAAAATATCTCGACATCGGAAAGTCGGATCGACTTTAAATTTGGTGTAGTTATTCCTCGGATAGGTCACACGGTTTTATTAAACATTATTGAACTCGTATAGAAAATCAAGAAAGGTGCATAACGTCAACAGCCCCCCCCCCACCCCAACCTCCCCATTTTTGGCTGCTTTGTTATCTATGCATGGGTGTTAACTGCGCTGGGGATTTCTGAAGATTTTCCCGAAGATTCTCTAGTGTTCCTGCATTCTTTAGAAAGCTTCAAAACAGTAACAGCATTATTGTCGGTCCATTGGTATTTGTTATTGCCTGAAATTGAGCTTTTTGTGCATTTCTCATCTGTGGTTGTTACGTAACATGCCACTCAGTCAGGGGTCAGTGTCAGTTGCGGTGCATGATGGAGTCGTTATCTACGAGGTCATGGAATGCTATTGTCGTATTATAGCTCTAAGCAGCTCTAGCTATTGATTTTTTTTTCGCCGCATACTTGATTAGGTTGCCAAGATGTGCTATATATAGGAGCCATGCTGTATCGATTAGCATTGTGTGCAGAAGCATTTTTCGCTATTAAATTGGGTCGTCTGATATTTTGTGTTATGATTAGCAGCTCACCATTTTGCCTACGAAATACCTCCCCCTTCTCCCACCGAGGTGCGTCATCTCTGATGCGCAGTTATGAAGAATGCCTTCCTAGTGCTATTTGGCCGATGGGAATGTGCGAAGACAAGGTAGTCTATCATGGCTATAACTACACTTAGGGTACAGACTGTTACCGTTGCCTTGGGTAAAAGGGTTAGAGTTGTGTTTATAGTCGGACATACAGTAAATAGCTGGGGGCGGGGGGGGGGGGGCGTGTGGAGGATGATGGTTAGCAAAAAAAAAATCCCGAGCACCTTCAAGACCCGGATAAAAAGATGCAAGGTTAGAACCCTTTGTCGTGACCCCTTCCACATTCAGGTAAAAAGACGTACGGTAAAACCTGCCTGTCTTGACCACCTTCCAGACTCGGATAAAAATGTAACGTACAGTAAAACTGCTATAGTGACCAACTTCAGATCTAGTTAAGAGGGGCCTACAGTAAAACCCGTTTTAACGACCACCTTTCAGACTCCGATGAAAAAAGATGCTCATTTATATCTGTTTTAGTGACCACCATCTGTTTGGTATATTTTAAGATTTTTACAATGAATGAAGGTTATGTTTGCAGAAATGAATATTTTGTTTCAGTTTGGGGGGGAGGGGGAGGGGGGTGGTCATGGGTTTAGTCGGGGAGACATTTGTGTTTGTTCACAAAAACAAGAAACTTAAGTAGGTGTCGATTGAAAGTGTGTAATATAAGCCTGCACTCTTATGTTTTGTGTGCACTATTTTAGGCCCACTCCTATTTGTTTTATATATCAATGATTTAGGAAATGTCTCAAATTCTCTGAAGTTTGTGCTTTTTGCTGATGACACGAACTTGTTCCTATCAGGTAATAATATCTGTGAATCTATGAATGGAGAACTAGATAAAATAAATATGTGGTTTATACTCAATAAACTGTCGCTCAACGTGTTAAAGACAAATTATATGGTTTTTACAAATAAGCCTTCTTTTGAAAATCTTACCCTAAAAATTGATGAATATGAAATAGACAGAGTGTATGTAACCAAGTTCTTAGGTGTTCTGGTTGACAGTAGGCTGACTTGGTCCAGTCATATTTTGAATATCAAACAAAAACTCTCGAAATGTACTGGTGTTATATATAAATGTAAAGACATTTTAGATGTTGGTGCGCTACGCACATTATACTGTTCTCTCTTCCTACCGCATATCTCTTACTGTGTTGAAGTGTGGGGTACTGCTTATAAATGTGCAACCAAATGTGTCTCTGTACTCCAGAAAAAAATAGTTAGAATTATTTGCAAAGTTAACAAATACGATCACACAAATTCTCTTTTTCATTATTTAAAGTTATTAAAGTTTTATGATTTAGTTGATTTTAGAGTGTCTACTGTAATGTATAAAGCTTATTTGGGTGACTTGCCCGAAAATATTCAATGTAAAGTAGCTATTAGAGAAATGCAAAAAACTTCTGCATGTTCAAGAAATTGTACAAGAAAAATGTTTTTCGTCAGTATGAAAACAGTCTTTAATAACGATTATTAAATGTACCTGTATCAGTTCCAAGACGGTTTATGCTTAACTAGAATGGGTAAGGTTGTTCTAAATGTGGTAGTTCCAGTGTTTTTTCGATGTATCGTGAGGTAAATTTGGGTTCAGCCTAATGGCGATTTCGTTCTATAAGCATTTGCTTAATGAAATCGCCTTTTCCTCTGTTCAGAAATTTCTATGTAATATTATGGTTTATGTATATATATATATATTTGCTCAGCGCTGTGTTCAGATGAATAAATCAAATCAAATCAAAATCAATAATTTCAATGGAGAATACTGCGCAAATTACAACTGGAATAGGTTATTTTGACGACACTTAACTGTAAACGTTACAGTAAATTATAAATGCAGCAACATTTATGCAAGTATATTACGTATTAAATATACAAAGCAAAATTTAAACCTTTACTCCACTCTATTGAATAGATTTCAATAATCATACGTTCCTGTAATGTTTCGAATTGGATATTCCTATGGTATCACCGTTATATTGAATAGATATTAGGACGAATACGTTCCTGTAATATTCCGTATTTCCTATTGACTAGATCTAAGGAGAAACACGGTTCTGTAATGTTCCGTATTTTCTTATGATGTTACCACTATATTGAGACTAGATCTCAGGAGAAACACGGTCCTGTAATGTCCCGTAATTTCTTATGATGTTACCACTATATTGGCTAGATCTCAGGAGAAACACGGCTATGTAATCTTCCGTATTTTCTTATGATGTTACCGCTATATTGACTAGATCTCAGGAGAAACACGGTCCTGTAATGTCCCGTAATTTCTTATGATTTACCACTATATTGACTAGATCTCAGGAGAAACACGGCTATGTAATCGTCCGTATTTTCTTATGATGTTACCGCTATATTGACTAGATCTCAGGAGAAACACGTTCCTGTAATGTCCCCTAATTTCTTATGATGTTACCATTATATTGACTAGATCTCAGGAGAAACACGGTCCTGTAATGTTCCGCATTTTCTTATGATGTTACCACTATATTGACCAGATCTCAGGAGAAACACGGTCCTGTAATGTTCCGTATTTTCCTATGGTGTTACCAATATATTGAATAGATTTGTTTAACGAAAAGAGCAATTAAAGTGTTAATGGAAAATAAAAATGCTACTTATTTTGTTGCTCTTAGAATGTTCTTCTGGTCAGAAGAAGCCTTAGTGATGTCCAACCAATATCATTCTATTTAATTGCTAAGTGATTTGGATTAATTCTGCAGTCTCATGGGTCGCTTCCCAAGGCATTAATTTTTCAATGTTGATCGGAGTACAGATTACAATATTTGCAATCAAAATGCCAGTCAGATCGTTCAACAAAGCATATGACGACGTGAAGAAAATGATGACCTAATATATTTCATTTTCTAAATGACCAATAAGGTTGCAGGTTGAATCAAAACAAATCAATATCTTCTAATTGCAAAAAGCAATTCTGTATGTGCGCTGATTAAGCCCAGTAAATACAGTATATTTCATACACTACTATGGTACAATGCTAAAGTAAGCAGAATGTTGCGAAAGCAACTATAACATATCACAGCATTTTCACAACACAACATGACATGTAATGCAATTAAATCTAACTACTGACCACAACAAAACCTAAGTGTAACACTGCCGGAAACCGAAATACAACAAAGCGCTTTGCAACACAGTGTTACGCAGCGAATTGCATTAAGAGTTTAATACATAAAAGATACGGCGGTGACTCATTTGATATCCATTACATGCTTGCTAATTGCCTGCAGTCTGTTGCCGGGTTCTAACACATAATTGAAGATAAGATCATTGCGTATGTTTTATTAACTGATGACAGATAAGCGAATTTTCGTAAAGATATCCCACTTACGTGTGGAGCGGAATACAACAGAAAATAAAGGCAGTTGAATATTTGGAGCTTGGAAAACTTCAGTGTTTTAGGGGAATAGTGCTGAAACTGAATATTTGAGAGGTATGTTTTTATGCTGTAGTTACTTGCACTACTGAGGTGGTTTATGTGATTCTAGGGCCTAAAAATAGTCTCTCACGCTGTAAGTAACTTTGAAATAAATAATGACAAATAATAAATACAAACATCGTTGTATTTAGTAATGTCAGTTGAATGTTCTTGAGTGATGGGAGATAGAAACGACAAATGGCAATTATAGGGAAGATCAATTTGTCTCTGCACTTTATTAGTAAATGTGCAGTGTTGATTGTAGGAACTGAAAAAAATGCAAATTAGTTTCTATCGTTTTCTCAGGAATCTTGATAATTGTTTTAACAGTGAATACGAGGTTGTTATTTTGACTGGACATTCCAAAAATACTAAAAATACTGAGAATTTTTTGCTCAAAAGTGCTCCCCAAAACACGCTAAAATGCGTGTTAATCGTGCGGCCCCAAATTTTTGTGTATTTCTGTTGGTCAATTCACTAAGTTGTGTACTGAAGGACAAAAGAAAGTTTACACTTAAATAAGATTGGTACAGTTGGAAATTTCTTAATATTTTGAACCTTTCAACAGAGAAACCTTAACATAATATTCTTCAAATAAAACAGATTCGTGACTTATTAATGACATTATTATACAACACAACGAAAATACAACTAAAATAAAGCAGGGGTCACATTTTTATCGTTCACAGAATTGCGGGTGCGCGAGCCGTTTGCTAAAACGCAAATTTCGGACCCACATAGATGAAATGAAAAAAATAAATAACATGGTTTGGGGCACTCACGTACCAAATGGCTATCTCGCGTGTCTATGACTTATTAACATTAAAACTTATTGCTAATTTTGAAATGAGAGCCCCTTCTAGCCAAACGGGCAAGGCGGAGCACTGAATCAAAGTTACTACCTTTTAATTTGGCGCTCTGCAGGGACCGCGTCTGGCCTCAATATTGTCCCCTTTCTCCGCGCTTTGGTTTTGAATACGAAAGGCCGGGGAAAGTCCTGGTAAAGAAGTGCAGGGGTAACGGGCTTAATCTCGAGCTTGAGACCATGCTGAAATGACGTTTCTACGGACATTGGCGTAGAAGAGCCCTGTGCGTAAGAAATCCACGTCTAGTTTTATTGCTGAAATGAATTTTCTAACACTGATGCGTAAGTATGTTATTTCAACTTAAAAAGTCATTCCTTGAAAATGGATAGTTAAAAGGGGTAAAAGGACTTTTTTACGGATCATGGCGGAGAATTGTCACGTGCGTAGGAAAACCATGTCTAATTTTATTGTTGAAATGACAGGCCGTATTTACCTAGAAAAGGTCTTGTCTAAGGCCAACCCCATAGATTTTACATGTGAATGCACCATCGCTATGATGTTCTTCCCATTTGCTGTTTCTTTGGACTTTTCTGCGTTGAAACAGGCTGTTTTTATGCGCAGAGAAAACTTATGCAACAGTTTCAACAAGGTCCAACAATATGTCATATGGGTACGCACTCTTCCTGATGTCAGATTTCTCTCAGGCATATACCCTATATTCATCATTTACATCAACTGCAAAAAGTGATACAGTCATGTGCTTCATCAATGTCACACATGTGAATTCCTCTTTTATACAAAGTATCCCACGAGTAATTAAGTACGTCCGGTGGAATCGGTAGAAGTAACTTAAATATTGAAACGACAGCGATTTCTAAAGCTTCAGGACGAAAGCGTCATATGATGACGATAGCTTCATGTGAAAAGCTTCATGACGAAAGCTTCATGACGAAAGTTTCATGACTAAAGTTTCATGACGAAAGCTTCATGACGAAAGCTTCATGACGAAAGCTTCATGACGAAAGCTTCATGACGAAAGCTTCATGACGAAAGCTTCATGACGAAAGCTTCATGACGAAAGTTTCATGACGAAAGTTTCATGACTAAAGTTTCATGACGAAAGCTTCATGACGAAAGCTTCATGACGAAAGCTTCATGACGAAAGCTTCATGACGAAAGCTTCATGACGAAAGTTTCATGACTAAAGTTTCATGACGAAAGCTTCATGGCGAACGTTTCAAGAGGATGACTTCGTGATGAAAGCTTTGTGACGAAAATTTCATAGCGAAAGCTTCATGTGATGACGAAACCTCCAGGTGCATTTTTTTTGCAACATTTCATTCCCAATCAAGCTACGTTTGTTTTAAAGTTATAGTGATATAAATTGTACCAGACAATATTTTACAGATTTGCCGAGAAAGAAAAGTTGACCATGAGGCTTGTTTGGTTTCTAGCTGCTTTTCTTCTAATTGATATGATTAAGGTAAATATTCTCAAATAATCGTTATGGAGCTCTGATTAAAATATATAATTTAATTACACACAGATCAAAGAATTTTATATTAGATTTTATCTTAATTCTTTGCTGTCGTAACCTTTTGATTTTATATATTATCCAACTGTGCTTGAATAACTGAGAAAAAATTAAATGTAATGCACTAACAGCAAAACAATCTCGCCATCACTTTACGTCATTGAACATCAGTTAATGAGCAGTGAAATGGTAAAATTACAGAGAAAAATCAGAACAGAACACACTAAGCACAAAGTTACATATCCAAAGTTTTTATATTTTAGGCTGAGATACCAGATGACATTTTATACACTCCCTTTATAGAAGCATTTGACTCTATTCAAGCGAAGGCTCTGGATGATTACCACTTCATGTACGGAAAATACCAGCAGGCATTCCTCATGGCTAAGCAAATGTGTTCCTTTGGTCGGGCTAGTATATTTTGCCATTTAGAATATATGATTTCGCAATTAAATTCACTAAAGTTAAATCTGGACTCAATAAAGAAACACGAGGATAGACGTTTCTCTGGACTGCATAATAATGTCAACTTACAAACTTACTTGGACACACTTGGTGAGTCAGCACAGATAGCAAGTCTTGTACACGACTTGGAATATGGCGTCAATCTGGTGCTAAAAACAACAGAGGATTCAGCTAATAAGTTGGGAAAACACTTTAAGAATATCGCACAATTTGAAATGGGTATTGCCGAAGCAAATATGGCTGCTATAAGCCACCAACTTAACCGTTTATATAGAACAAGTAGCGATTATTTTGGGCAAACCAAGGGCAGTATTGGTTCAAAGATGAGTACTGTTTTTGCATGTGCAATAACGGGGTTGTCCCTACAACTAGCCGATAATGCAATCAAGTTAGCGGCGTCATTAGCAATGGCCTATAATCCAGTATCAGTAATTATTGGCAAATTTGATATAAATCACATTTTTGACAAATTAACAGACACGTTTAAAACTGCAACGGATCTAGTGCGTGTTGTAAGGTTTTCGCGGAGCATGCATAGTGTTAAGGACAAGTTAATTGACATAGCTGAGAAATTTGACCTCAACAAAGAATACATCAAAGGCATACGGAATACAACCAATGGCGAATATAATATCAGTAGTGAGGATTCTATTGCTTTCTTTAACAATGCAGACACTTTTCTACAGCTGTATAGAAATTACGAGCCAAAAGTTACACAGCAAGATATGGCCGAGCTTTCATCAAAGTTGGAATATCTGATGAAGGAAACTTGCAAACTTGTTAATGAACTGGCTGCTGGTGCAGATATCGCCATACTGATAGCCATGGGTTCCTTAAAAGCTGCAGCCCAGAAAGTGTGTAACAGTATATTAATTGATATAAAAGTGTTAGATTCACATTTCAGACAAATGTATAACTTTCAATTTGACCTTATGGAAGCTTTGGCAACTTCCATGAGGGCACAGGTGGCAAAATCTAGTTCAGTTTCTTTACTTGCTAGATACAAATCTCCAGTCATGGAGCTGCCTTCTACAACGATCGACGTAGTAATGGCTGAAATAGGCGTACAACTAGTCACTCATTCTTATTGTAATGTTCTTGAATATGAAAGAGCAGGTGTCAGGCCAGATCAGTGTAAATATCTCACCTTTACACCATTACAAAGAAGTGTGGTACAGAATCTTGCACGGCCAGCTTGCTATGGTATGTAACGCGTAAATTAATAATTCTCTAACATTTGCTTATAGCCAGTGATAAATTATTAGTCTTACGTTTTATTATGAAAATATATGAACATAGACCTAAGTATTGCACCTCTATGTGTTCATGATTTTCATCTGTGGGACCAAAATTATACATATGCTTAAGACAAATATAAACCTATAAAAACTTCTTCTGATTAACAGGTTCTACAGGAAATGCCGATGACTGTGATATAACTGGTTTTGCTTACATTCCTACCATCGTTGATCCTGATTATAACTCCAAAGGAAAACATCACATAGACATATCTGATCTTTTAGCAGGTAGCAAGCCTAGGAATTAACTTCAGTGAAACCTTATATTTAGACTGATATATACAATGATAAATAATAATTAACTGAAAAAATATAATGAACAAAAATACATATAACACATTGATCTATAGCAGAAAAGTATGTATAAAATATTGTTGCCATTGTAAACATAAAAGTCCATTCTGATTCGTGCTCTGTTTTTGACAAATCTGATTGGATCTTTAACTAAGAACCTTCCGTGTGATTGATCCTAGAACGTGTTTCACAAACTGTTATATTTTTCTCATTGTCAGTAAATTATTTGGCAGCAAACAGAGTCGAAATAGCGTGTTTGTTATTTTTTTTCACAATTTTGCAACAAAACAATTTTTTATCAGTTTGCAAGAGCAAGTTCTTATTTCTTTCAACGCTTTACTGGAAAAGTTGCGCTTGTAGTGATGCCATTGAAGTTTACAGACACTGTTAAGATAGACAGAACTAGAAATCTCTGTCGAAAGTAATTACTCGGTTTCAAAATCAGTACACTCTATAGTTTTCATTATTGCGTACAATGTTTGTTTGGGTATATATAGAGGTTTTTCAAATATACAATAGTTGCGAATATATTATTACAAATATTGTTTTTAAAAAATTACTTTATATCTAAAATTATCGAGATATGGGCTATTATCCATAAACAGTAAAACATACACAGAGGTTGCCTTTAAACAACGTAATATCTTGAACTCAATGTTACCAATTTTTCAAAAACATGGTAATGACAGTTAATAATTAATACTTGCAGACTAATATGGCAAATACTGAAATTACATTTTAAAATAATTTTAATTTTACGCCAAACATTTGGGCGTTACATTCTTGTATTTGTTTCGTACAAAATAAATGTTTAATCAGGATCCTGAAATGAACATAGAATGATTAGATTTCTCACAAAATTAAAAGTACTTGAAAAATTTAATTCATTTAGAAAACAAAGTCAAACACAATGGTAATTCTCAATCAAACATAATTTTAAATACCACGCGCGTTGCTTTCTTTTGCAAACAATCTGTTGAAAAGCAGTCCAATCAATGCTACATTTAGTCATGTGTTTGTATTTTAGTTAATTTGTTTAGCAGTTAAGTTAAGAAGCAACTGTTTTCGTTACACTTGTTTAGTAGTATAATAGGGTAATGCAATGGTTGACAATAAATACCGAAGAAGAAAGGAATGTAACTGAAGTTTAAAGAAATTTCTAAAATATGCAGTATCACAAACCTCCGTCGACAGCAACATCTCCGTTTCAAAATGAGCACAATAAACAGCAATCATTGTATTGTATTGTACGGTATATGTTGGGTATATGCATATATATAAGGTTTGTGCTGATGCAGTATATCAGCAGATATACGTTTAGCAGTTCTTTCTGAGCTGAAAAATACAAACTAATCAGTCATTGATTTGTGTACTTTGATGAACATTTTATATGTGGTCAAAATATCTTCATGTTGACTTTAATTAAGTCAATATTTGCTTTGTTACATGACTATCAATATTTGCTTTGTTACATGGCTTAACCGGCCTTTTTATTAAAAATAGTTGCAATATCTATAGACTGGTCAACATTTAGAAATTATTGACTTGGTCGACCAATCAGACTGCATTGTTTACCCAAGTCATGCAAAAAGGTTATTTACAGCACATCTTTTACCACCTTGTGATAGCGAGAGAAGTTTCAGCAATAACAAAAAAAGACAAAAAAAAATGTTGAAACGTATCAGAATGTTACTTACCTCTTTAGTTTTCTCTCCATTACATAGCGAAAGGCATATTCCTCTGGAATCAAAAAGTAAAATAAATCACTTTTCTATGCTCACAGGAGTGCCACAGGAGGTGACTATTCCGGGCGATGCGGCGTGGCTGAAGAAATATGCATGGTTGGATAAGCACGAGACCGTTATGTATGAGAAAACGTATTACATAGAAAAGCTAGCTTTGTATATTCCAGGCTTGCAGTGTATCAAAAACTCTACCAAGCCAGCAGCGAGAGTTAAGGTCTTTAAATACTAACTTTTAAACTTATCTAATACATTTAATATTGTAATTCAATATTCTATCTATCTTTCTATCTATCTATCTATCTATCTATCTATCTATCTATCTATCTATCTATCTATCTATCTATCTATCTATCTATCTATCTATCTATCTATCTATCTATCTATCTGAGTCTATCTATCTATCTATCTATCTATCTATCTATCTATCTATCTATCTATCTATCTATCTATCTATCTATCTATCTATCTATCTATCTATCTATCTATCTGAGTCTATCTATCTATCTATCTATCTATCTATCTATCTATCTATCTATCTATCTATCTATCTATCTATCTATCTATCTATCTATCTATCTATCTCTATCTATCTATCTATCTATCTATCTATCTATCTATCTATCTATCTATCTATCTATCTATCTATCTATCTATCTATCTATCTGTCTGTCTGTCTGTCTGTCTGTCTATCTATCTATCTATCTATCTATCTATCTATCTATCTATCTATCTATCTATCTATTTGTTTATCTATCTTTCTATCTATCTATCTACCTACCTCTCCCTCTCTCTGTCTAAATCTCTTGCAAAGAATGTCACTAACTTATCAAAAAATGGTAATTACAGTTAACTACTAATTCAGGCAGAATAATGTGCCCAATGCTGAAACTACATTTTAAAATAATTTAAATTTAAGCCAAACATTTTAGCATTATAGCTTTGTGGTAATTTGTATGAAATAAAATTGAATCAGGATCATGAAGTGAACATGGAATAATGTCTCCCAAAATTAAATGTACTAGAAAAATTTCTTTCATTTATAAAGCATTCATCTATCATGCACACTAGTAATTCTCAATCAGGTACAATTTTAAATTCCATGAGCTGTGTGTTCCTTAAAAAGCAGTTTAGTCATTTAGTGTTTTTATTCCAGTCAATTTGTTTAGCCGTTAAGCTAGTCGACTCAACACAGACGATTGGATTTCACTCAATCTGCCAAGAGTATTGAAAATAGGAAAAATATCCTATAAGTTTTACATACATGATGTAGTATTGTAATAGGGAAAAATGACTTTTTATAATTAATTTCACAGTTTAGTTGCTCTTTCAGGTTAAAAATGGCCAGACTGTACAATTGCACATAAAGGCCCCAAATACAACAGATGAGAATGGTGTACCCGATTTCGTCATAAACAGACTGATGTACCCGTTTAAGTGGGAATCTGACGTCAATCACTGTCCCTCTGCCTCCATACAGAAATTCAAAACGCGCAGTGTGGATGGCGTCATAGATTCCGTAGATGTCTGTGTGTTGAATGATGGTAAGCTGAAGCCTATACTTTAGAAATCACGACCTATTAAGTGAGCGGCAAAGGTGGGGGACGTCATGTGGAAAAACCACATTGTTGTGGGAAATTTGATCATGGTTATATTTATGTCGACGTAAGTACTTGCATCAATCATTATATTGGAATAATGTTATGGTATCTTGAATTATTAATACTGCTGTTGGAATTGAAAATGATAGAACTAGAAATACAATATTATTGAAGTTATGGCATTTAACACATAAGCCATTGCAAACGTAAGTTAAGTGGAAAGTCAAAATTGATCAAATCTAGGATTTTGTTTCTTTTTAATTAAATTCAAAAGCCACGATTGTTATAATTACAGGCACACCACTAACAATGGACAACAGTATCTACCCAAGTCTGTTCAATACGTGGACCGTAGAGCTCCAGAATACGGCCTGTCTGCTTACTCTACCGGATATTAACAACTACAATTTCGACATCACGGCCTATTATAAAATGATAAACTGGGGGCACCAGACTGAGACACACAAAACTGGTATCTTTTCACAACTTTCAACTTGAAATATACAGCTTTAAAAATACATTTAACTTTATGTAGCTGTCGCTTGTAAACAAAATAATCCGCGGGTGAAATTCATGAAACAAAACACAGATTCCCCGCAATGTTGGTTTTATAATCAAAGCGTAGAGTATGCATCCAATGCAATTAGCATACTTATAAAATCGGATTTTCTTTCGACTATAATCCATCACACACAGAGATTATATATTAATTGCAGTTGAATAGCGTAAATGTCAATCTCTCAGTCTCTGCGGATTGAACCCGTATAATGTGATTCCGGAGTCGAAGAATAGTCGCCAAACTCAATCTTCTGTCCTTTGGTCAAAAATCCATCACACATTTATGGATTACAACTGGATGACAGCAATAATACCTCACCCCTAAATTTGCATCAATATAATAATAATGAGTTTTTATGTACTGATTTTTCAGATAACCCGTGGAACCGGTTTATAATGTGCGCATACATGTATATAATTATTGATTACAATTTTTTAAAACTCAGGATTATTATAATTTCGACGTGTCCATATAGTTTCTCTAAAATCGATCTATTGGTACATATGCCTAACAATAATGCAGCATTAACTTGGTATAGGAGAACTATATAAGGACATCCAATATAATCTGAGATGATTAAACCTGAGAAAACACAAACGGGAATACCATTTAATTAGCCAGGAAGTTTCAATAATATTCTACATTTCATTTTTACCAGCTTATTTAAAATTATATTTTTCTCCATCAGCGGGTAATCTATTATCGCTGGTAAATTAGTAGGTCGGGTAAAGTTCCCGCAGGTTAAGGTTTCGCGGGTGAAGTCTTACCGCGGGTAAATTCCTCAGTGGCTGAAGCCCCTGCGGGTAAATTCTGCACGAGTGGGGTCGTCGCGTCGTGTATTGCCCTGTTTCCAACTGTGGTTTACAAACCATAAAATAAACAATTAAGTTTAATAGTAAAAAATGAAACGTTTGTAACTTAATATGGCAACCGGGGTAATATTTTGAGCAAAGCTGTCGTATTCCGACAAGTGTAGCATTATGCCGTTCGATACTCTTTACTTGAGGGACACCCAAAGGTAAAACTAATTACTTATCGTTATTAGGCGAAATAGAGAATAGTTTAGCTCATTCAAGAAGAAACTGAGGTATGGTATATTTTTTTTACAAATTTGTGTGTAATTTTCCACAAATTTAATCGATTGAATTGCAAAATTTTCTCGTGAACAGAAACAAATACGTAATAATTTTTTTTGACAATTTGGTCTGAATAAGAAAAACTACACAAGTCAAGTAAGATTCTGTTGTGTAACGCGAAAACAGTAACGCGAAAACTATATAGTAGAAGTACCGCATATACGATGGATTTTACATTGGATTACAACATAACATTGCATTACAAATATGACCACACCGGCCAACTTACATATATTTGTATGTTGGGAATCGTAAGGTAACTGTTTGCCAAAGCATTCCTCGTTACCAGCCATAAAACGTGTGACTGCCACATCACTTACGCCACTCACAATGTACGACCTGTGTGTATTAAATCTACATCCTGACCACCATGATCTGTGCATCACATGGCACAGGCAATTCACTTTCTTGGCGCAATTCCGTCATTCAGACTGAAGTATTCAGTTTCAGCTGCCTGAGATAATTACGAACTAAAATAATATGCGCCGTCTAAAGCAACAATTCTGCTTATAAACTGTTTTGCGGTTTCGGCAAGATAAAAGATCCGCCATTAGTACAAAATCTGTTATAACAGGATCGGACGAATGCTGGCCCAGTTTATGCAAATCAGGAGGAGTGTGTACTGACTTGGTAAATGACTACAGCTGTAAATGCCCGTCGTCAACAAGTGGGAAGTCATGTGAGATTGGCAAGTAATGATTAGTTAATATCACAGCTACTTCCAACATTTTCTCTAACCTCACAGTGATATTCTTATGTATTCTATATTATGTGTTGATACGTATTCTTTATATATGTATATATATATATATACATCCATGTGTATCAAAGAATTTACACGAATTGAATTTTGTCTAACCTCACAGTGATACACCTAAACACACACACACATACAAATATATATATATATATATATATATATATATATATATATATATATATATATATATATATATATGCAATAGTTTACACTGATATAATTGAATAGAAAATAGAAAATATAAGCAGTTGTGGTGTGGATTACAGTGATAATTTTAGGAACAATTTCTATAGAATCATTGTTATATTAGGATTATATAAGCCAAGCTCATGTGATGAGTCATATGATGTGCTGTCCGGACGTCCCACTCAGATGTACATTAAGATTGAGAAAGAACGCCAGTTTTCTTATTTTGCTGTTGATGGGGACATATCAACATGCGCAGTCACAAAGGTAAATAAACTGTTCAAAGATTGTTTATGTGTTTCATTTATTATATATTGATAAAGATTGAAGGGATCGGGTTGTATACACCCGTCAAGTGGGTTGTAAAATCTTGGAAACGTAAAATAACTGTTTAACTGTGAAATTTCATTGTCCTTCATATTACGATATCATGACATGTGTTGCACAATGATTTTGGAGCTATTACTTAGTTTTAAAATTACTTGTTTGCTAATTCCATAATTGCAATAGAAAACACAAGAAACACACCAAATGTCCTTTGTCAAACTGCCATAATTTGTCTTTTTTCAGGAAATGTTTACGCCGTGGTTTTATGTAGAACTTCCGTGGCACGCTGTTTTGTGCAAACTGAATATAACAGGTAGGATTCTAACTCAGCTATCAATATATATCAATTATAATGTCGTGAGTCAGTACTACCTTCTATAGCATAACTTATGCCATCATATTATTCTATCATTTCTATTTATTTCACACATTCTATTATTATTATTATTATTATTACTACTACTAATCCTACTACTACTACTACTACTACTACTTCTACTACTACTACTATTTTGCCGCGTACAAAACTTAAAGCTATATTTGTTTAGGTGAGCTTCCCTCTTCTGAATCTGGAAATCCGGTAAAGATAGCTTTAGCTAAAACGCCACCAGAAGATCAGCTATTAATGAAATTAGATGACGCTATTTTTGGAGAAATAACATCACAAACAGGTAAAATTAAAATATTTTTTGAAAACCATGTCTGTATTGTCCATCGTTGCAATTTCTTTTGGAATTCTTCTTAGCTGTGCTAATATTTCAATTCTTAGTTTAAACAATATAAATTACTATAAATATAAACTATGTATAGCCTATATGCGAAACAGAGCTACAACAAGTAATATCAGATCCAATTGAACAGGAAACAGTTCGGTGGTAGAGTTCGAGTACCATGAGATTGGTGACGGATACCGCTTTCTTGTTATCTATGAGCCTGATGCTACATTCAAGAGTTCCATAAAACTGTGTGACTTAAAGGGTTATAGCACAAATGGAGGTATGGTACAATGCATAGAAACACAAACAGACTAACAATCAATACTAATTATTTTCTCAAATTTAACAACAACTAAATGTACATAGGTAGAAAATAAAGCAAAATACAATTCTATAAAAAGCAATATGGCATTTATTCCCACTTGGAATTGTTAGTTTCGGTGACCTTGACTTTCGAGCTCAACCCGGAAGTTGTCCTTTCTGTCGAAAACGGTAGGAGATACAACAATTTTAACCTCATTTTCGACCTTCACCCTATCTACGACGTTATCTACGGCGTAACCTTCGGTGACCTTGACCTCAAGGTGACTTTCGAGTCCAAACACGAAATCATTTTCAATCCCCTCTACGACGTTATTTATGATATATCTTTCGGTGAGCCTGACCTCAAGGTCACTTTTGAGCCCCAAACCGGAAGTTGCGATCAATCTCGAGAACGGTAAGAGATACAGCAGTTTTGACCTTATTTTCGACCTCTATCCCCTCTACGATGTTACTTACGATATAACTTTCGGTGACCTTGAACGCAAGGTCACATTAGAGTCCTTCATCGCTTTACTTTTGTCCGTGTCCCAACTAAGCACTCTCAGGGCACTTACTCGAGCATCTACGGTATATTAAAAAGCACTTACCTTTGATGATAGCAATATGTGATACATATACCCGTTTCTGATTTTCAGAGATGTGTTCAATGCAATAGTAACACATAACATGTAAATTTATGCGCACACAGACAGAAAATTTCAAAGCCCTTCTTCAGTCGTATGATTAAATAAATCAGTAAATAGCAGAACACAGACAGACAGAAATGCGCCAAATGTCCCCATGAAATGCCAAACTCAGAAGAGAGAGGACAAATGTTTAAAATTTCTCTCAGTGCACGAGTTATCCTAAACGAGATGCTAACACGGTGATGGGGTGACGGATAAACTACCATAAAGTTGTGGTAAAATGGTTGCAACACCACATGTGATTATGTTTTTACAGTCAAGCTTTGAATCACGGGAGGATAACAGTTGTGGTCAAATAACGCCCCTCCCACACACACAGTCGAAAGTTGAATAAATCAACTGTCATAAAAACACTGTCGAAATATACATAAAATACTCACATGCAAAGCGCATCTGCATTTTTCATATTAAATCCAAGGTCAGAAAAGCAGCACATCTTTTAAGACCATTCGCCTATCACATTAGGTATGTACTTCAACATAATTGAATCATATATAAACACAGGTGTTATCTCATGGAACCATTGAATTCACAAAATGTCACTTAGATATTTGTCAGTCCTGCATTAACAATACACAGCAATTTGGGACATACACTTTTTGCAAATTTTTCATATACTTTGAATGAAAGCACAAAAGACACCTGAAAAAAGATTTAGGGAGTGGGGAGGGAGGTGGAAGCCAGCAACAAGTGAGAGGCGACCCATATTCCATGCATTTTGCATGTGAAATAATCAATTGCCCTAATGGGAATACAGAGCTGTGCATAAATATTCGCGATTTTTTCTCATACATTAAAGCAGCAGAGCCCATAAAACGGGGGTGCTAGGGGGGGGGGACCTCAGTCCCCAATAAGTTATGTTTTGTTGCTTATTGCGACTCTTCAGTCAAGCCCACGCACACCCAATCACACACATATCGATTCCTCATGTGAAATACCGAATTGAAGCGGAAGAACACTTTAACAAGGGGGGGGGGGGTGGCAGGTGGGGAAAGGGTGTGGAGGGGGGTCTCAACCACTCATCAGTTACGATCTTTTCTTGATGGGTGACACCTACTGAATATGATCAATAAAGGGCAAGCCCACGCATTGACATATTGTGCACACGTGCTTGTGTGTATGTTTGTTTGTATGCATGTATGTTGGAATGTATGTATGTTGGTATGTATGTATTTGTACATGCACATGAAAACCGTGGAAATCGGACCCAGTGGGGATTCAGCTTAAGTGGTTCAAAATCTATGGTTGTCCAGTTTGTATGGTAGCTAAACTGAGTTTTCGATCATTCATTAATAGCGCATGTCTTGACAGACAAGAAGACACTTAAACAGATTTATGTATGTTTATTTGCGAATCATTGTTAATCAGTGAAGTCGATGTGGCTTAGTTGGATAAGCGTTGAAGTATTTTTGCGTCAAATCAGAAGGTCTCGGGTTCAATCCTCGGTGAGGACGTCTACTTGTATGTGAAAAGGGAGTACGACAGCACATTACCATTTTTTCTCTTCTTGCTGGTTAAAATTGTAGAAAGAACAATAATCCTTTTTAGACAGTCTTCAGATGACGTATCAGTCCAAGTGGGATCTAATTCGCTGGGCGAATTTCGTTCTAGTTTTTGTAACACATTCAATATCAGCGTTTGCTTTGTAGACATTATTTTTTACATATATATGACATCTTAATGTAGTATATTGAAGGATTCAACAAGAAAAAAGTCACTATTGAAAAAAGGAAAATATCGAATTTATTTATTTTCTGAGTTATATATAGCGTCAAACCATTTTAACTGACATATGTTTTCATTTATATACAAGCCTTCAACAGGAAAGGGCATAGTGTATTTAACAACCGTAAATGCGATTGGAAAAACAGTATACAGATATCAGCACAAGCAACAGCGTCCCAAATTTCACAAAAGTAAGTCTTTCGATCAGTGATAAATTTTGCGGTTAATTGGTAAATTGAAGATTGTCGGATAAAATGACTCATCATATCTCTTACATTTTGCAATGTTCACTTGAAACTACTTCTTTTGAATGTAATCCGTGTGTACACAACTGAACTGCTAGCTATGTTGAATCATTCAGGCATAGCAAGTATTTGGCTTATCATGCGTGTGTCTACTATCTGATTTAAAAATCTTATTTCTCGCAGTACCTTGTACGGTGAAGTGGGAGCTGAGAAAGCCATCGATTATAATATTTCCACCTGTAGTAGGACCACACGTTACACGAATGGAACAAAGCCCTGGTGGATGTTGCATCTGACTGAAAATACCGAAATCTGTGGTGTACAAATCGTTGCCCCGGCTAAAATCCGTGGTCAGCATGCTTCACTATATTGGAATTATAGAATGCTAAATAACTGTAAATTAAAGGACATAAAGCGGCTAGATCGTAAGCCTATTCAAATTTAACAACAAGTTATATTTTCAAAGCTCCGCTGAACTAATCATAAGGCTTAAATTTATCACCTTTGACTAGACTAACGATTTGACAGTTATTAACAGGAAATGGTGCCGCAAATATATGGGCTGGATTCTACTACGGTGATGAAACGCTAACCCCTGGAAGAGAGATAGACATCAATTATTTCATTCCATGTGGAGAACAAAAGGCCTGAAATTACACATTCCATTATATTTAAACTTAACCGCTCCTTGCTTTTTAATTTATTATTTTAAATTCAGCACTATGTTTATAGTAATTACATCATATTAATAAGCAGAATTATTATTGGATGGTCGTAATTAAACGATGCCTTTATTCGCAGAAAGTATTTTATTGATATTTTTTATTGAGCTCATTGGAGTTATCCAATTGTGGACAAAAAAAGATACAATAATTGTATTGGTTATTTACGTTTCAAATGTACCACTTTCAGGTTTCATCCATTACAAGAACTGACAATGTGGTGGTCGTTTGTGACGTAACACAGATAAAAGGACAGTACATTGTTATTTACAGTGATGCTCTCGATGCATTTCTAAGTCTGTGTGAAGTACAGGTAAATGTCACACTATGGCCGATATCTTACTAATATCTTATCGATATCTTATCAATCGATATTTTTTATTCCTAGATATATGTTTTCGTGGTTGAAATATATGCTTTTGCGATTATGTGTAATGATTTCTTGTGGACGTTTTACCATTTCATAATTAATTGATTTGATTAATTGCCATCACTCTTTTATACAATGTTACTAGGTGTTCTTGAAAACCATGGGACTATTGTGTGTGTCTGTTCATCTAAAATGTGTTTTTCTGTCAAAAAACTAAAATTTTAAATTTCGTCTTTCTTTAGATATGACTCCACAAAACTACTTATTTTCAAATCACTATAACAATTTTTGGGATTAAGTCATATCTTGGTTATAACGTAAACATAATAGATGCATCTTCATTTTTTAGAGTATTAGCCATAGCCACTTGCATGTAACTCTGCCACTAAATACACGTCGTGTTTCTTACAAAAGACTGTTCTAACACACGCTTTCAAGTCTACTAGCTCTTAACCTAAATATTTACAAACGAAAGACTGCTCTTACTACACGCTTAAAATCTTTTGGCTGTATAGTACACATTATTTAAGTCATAAGTCACGCTTTGTTATCCTTTAATTGAAATAGTAAGCTACTGTTATGCCCCAGATGTGGCATGGGTTTATCCCTTGTGCTGTGTATTACAGGTATTTACCATGAAGGATGTGCAAATGGTAACAGACTAGTTGGAAAAGGCAACAAAGACAACACGCAAAATATTGCGCAATCTAAAATATTTATGAAACAAGAGTTTACAGCATAACTAATAAAATTATGCATCTCCATAAAGCGCTGAGATATGTATCCCATGTATAAAATGGGAGAAAAAGTAATTTTCTGAGTTTTTTCATTGCGCTGTTGTTCAGGGCTTTTTGTTCATCACGTTGTTCTTTTTCTGTTTTTTTTTCTGTAGTTATATTTTACTTCTATTCTTTTGACCCTATTTGGCTAATAAATAATAATTTGTCACTGAAAAAGTTATGTATGAGGTTATTTATACTATTCTGCAGTACTCGATGCGCTGCCCTGATTTACAAAGATATCAAGCTTGAGTGACACATTGAATTTGATGTAACAGTATTTTGATACGATGACAAGCACCGAATTTAATCCAGAAAAGTAAATATTGTTAACTATAAACACATTAAATTCTTATGCTGCATCATCCATGCTATATACATATGATACCAGAAAAACTTGTCAATAATAGCATTCTTAATAACTAACTGCCCGGTAAGCACACCCAAGTAAAACCCATGTAAAACCCAGGGTTATTTTTGGCCTTCCCACGTGAATCCCATGCAGGGATTTGCATGGGAATGAGACAAAAATCGAGGTAAAATCCATGGTCCGAATTCCCACGCATAATCCATGCATTTCCCAGTTGGGATCCACCTGGGTTTTCCCCGGTTGGGATTTACATGGGCATTCCCATACATATTTCATGTGTATTTTACAGGGGGTTTCCCAGGGTGGGAAAACCCAGGCATTTCCCACCCAGAAATGGCTCCTTTCTCCACGAGATTAATATGGGTTTTCCCCTTTCCCACCTTCCCATGCAAATCCCAATTAAAACCCATACGTATCCCACATGGGAAAATTTTTCTGTGCTTACTGGGTGGTGTTTTGGGGGTGAATGTCCTGTTGAGCAACTGACCTTTGAATAAAAAATACTGCAATAGTTATTCAATACTTGTCTGTTTTTGTACCTAGGAGTGCTCTTTGTGATACTTAATGAAATATTTTGCTCCCTCTTGTATTCATTTTAAGCACTATCTGTGTCTTGTGCAACAGGTTTCTTTTCAGAAACACCAGAAATCATCAGTTTATATATATTAATCACTAATTATGCAGCATTAATACAAGAATCCCATATTTTTTCAAATACATATATCTACAGTTGCCTCTGAATTTCTCTCTGTTCTTTCGTTTAAACAAAGCTTTTTCTTTCTTAAATTGCATTTCTCCGTGGTAAGAAATACTTGCATTAAATAGTCTTCTTTTGCTTTGATGATAATTGTTGTCTTGTTCTCTTGTTAGAAGAGTTCCTTAATCCGGTAAGGTCGGATTTGGTTTGAGTGCGAAGGTATTTCGCTAGACTATTCCATGCACATATCATCCTGACACATTTGCTGACTGAGGGTAGTAAAGGGGGTATTAATGTAGAACCGCCTTGGCGATGCCAACCCATGGAACAACTCTATGCAAACCAAAGGATAATATTGAGCTGGTGGGACACCAGAACTTCGAAAAAAAAACAACAGAAGGTGCTGCAAATCACAGCAGAGCTCTTCGAGGTTGCAGGAGTGTTTAGTACTTTTAACTGATTTTAGAATTTCAAAGTTTCTTTTCGCCTGAGATAGGAAGATGATAAATTATCTTCCGTTACTTCAGAACTTTACCGATAAAAAAACAGCTAAATAAATGATTCGGGCTGACACCAGAGTGTCAGCAAAATAAAGAAACTTTACAATCAAAATACTTTAAATAGTTGCAGACTCAATTATGTGAAAATTGTCATTCTACAAATTACCTTTTGGTTGTATGCCAACATAATAAATGGACGTATTAATCTTCAAATACCGTCCGATAGCTTTGTTTCAACTTTGTTTTAAATTAGCACGAGAATTAACATGGGACGTTCTGTGTCGAAATGGTTGCAAAAAGCAAATATATTTTTGGTGAATGTTCTCTCTTATGAACAACACAGCACATTCACACACACTGTTATGTCGTTAGTGTTCCGCCTGTAGAAACCACTTTAAATGTTGCATTCTGATCTTATTTATTCAGCAAATACAGAAAAAGTGTTCACTTTCGGAAGATCTGAACTGATGTAGTAAAGATGGAAACAAATAAATTCAAAAACTTTTTAATAACTTCCAGATAATATTGTCCTTGATATTTTTAGTATTAGAACTCCAACATGAAATATTTTTAATTTCATTTAAGGATCCGTGGTTCATTGCCTTGCTTAGAATCACTAGCAATACAGCGAAATAAACACAGGACTACATACTACATTGTTTTTCGTTATCTGCCAAAATAATTTCACACTAAATTTATTTTAATGACAAAACAAGTTACATTAAATAAGCTATATTAGTATACTGTGTTTATACTATTAACAACTAACTAAATAAATTTTATTTTCATATAGTTACTTTTACGAATTCACAGAAATACAGCATTGCAGTTTAAAAAGTACAAGCAACGCAGATTTTTTAAATGGTTAATCTACCTTTCAATTCATAATTTAGCCCACTAAAATTATATCGACAGGTAAAATAAGAACTATAAACGTATATAGTTAAATGGTTAATATGCATTTCAATTCACAATTTAGCCAACTAAAATTATATCGACAGGTAAAATAAGAATTATAAACGTAAAAATAAATTCTTGTGAATCTATGGTTCAGATATATCTCAAAACTTCTAAAATAAACATAGAAAATCGTCTTTTTACAAAGCAAAATTACTGTGCTGAAGCAAATCACGTAAGATAGGATACTAATGAGACGTTTAAAGATATTCAATATTTCACTGAGACACTTGCATCGTTGTCTAGGTAACTGAAAGGCAATTTGAAGAGTTTCAATCAATCTATCTTCCACTCGCTGTCTTTATTATCCATATTATACAGCGCTGTGTCTCATGTTTTTTCTCTCTCAATCCCATCTTTGTTCATGAGCGACCACTCTGTAATTGAACTAGCATTTACACTTGGAGGGGAAGAGGGGGACCTGCCCTCTGGAAACTTAAATCAAGTCTTATTAAAGAAGAAAATTATAATCACGATATGAGAGTACTCATTGATAACGTATGGGAGGAAACAAATGAGATCCAGATTTAAGGATGAAGTTTGACTGATTAAAACATAAAATATTCGAAGATGCGGAATATTCGAAGATGCTTTAAACCCCAAAATAGACTATATTGAGCAAAAGATTTGCAATAACTTAGCGAGCGAAGAGGAAAAAGTGTATCTTAGTGAATTAAAAATGGAACTGGAATTCTTCGAAACTGAAAGGGCAAGAGGGGCATTTGTAGGATCTAGAATCCAAAACATAGAATATAATGAAAAAAGCAATGCATTCTTTCTCAACCAGTCAAAGTTTATCTATGAAAAGAAAACGGTCAAAATGTTATCAACAGTAAAGGTATAATTCAAGATCCCAAAATGATATTAAATGAACTACAACTTTTTTATCAAACACTTTACACTTCACATAGTAATCCAGATACTGAGCTTTTCTTAAATGTAATAACAATGGAACAAACACTGAACCAAACCGAGCTAGAAGAAGGTGAAGGAGTCCTAACCTTACAGGAATGTGAAAGTGCCTTAAGGAATTTCAAACTGAATAAATCTCCTGGGTGTGACGGCCTCACAGTAGAGTTTTATTTGGAATTTTGGCTACAAATAGGCCCAAAACTCATCGAATGCTTAAACTATGCGTCAGATAAAGGTGAGCTCTCACTCTTACAACGGAGAGAGGTAATCACGCTGTTAGAAAAAGCCGGAAAAGACAATAAACTAACTAAAAATTGGAGATCAGTGTCTCTATCAAACACAGATTACAAAATTCTTACAAAAGCCCTAGCTAAGCGTATTGCAAAACACATCCCGTCAATTATTCACCCGGACCAGACAGGATTCATTAAAGGCAGATTCATAGGAGATAGCATTAGGTTTATCGAAGATATTATTGAATTATATGACAACCAAAACCTTCCAAGAGCTAAATTTTGAGAAAGCCTTTGATTCTGTTGAGTGGAATTTTTTCTTGTTATTACTTCGTAAATTTAATTTTGAGTAAAATTTCATATCCTGCATAAAGTGTTGTTATAACAATATATTTAGTTGGGTAAGCAACAATGGCTTTACCACAAACTTGTTCAAATTACATCGAGGGGTTGCGACAAGGATGTCCGTTGTATAGCCTACTTTATATTTTGTTCCTAAATATTATGTGTAATGCCATTCGTAGCAATCAAAACACTGAAGGTCTTGTCATCAGCAGTAAAGTTCACAAAATTAAACAATTCGCTGATGACCGAACCTGCATGGTCAGAAGTATTCCTTCAAAATATGCATTGATAGAAACAATAAGGGGTTTTTCCAAATTCTCGGGGTTGAAACTAAACGCAGAGAAATGTTGTATTGTCTACTTGGTCTTATAGAAAACTGAAAGAGCAAGTATTTTAAGTATGAAAGTAATGAAAGATTCATTCAAATTATTGGGGATTCAAGTGTGCAGAAACATATCAAAGGCGATTGAGCTTTGAAAATAAGACACATTCTTTCGCAAATATTTTTAACATGCATAGTCAAAGAGGAATTAGTAATTGTAGGAAAATATTCATTACAAAAAGTTTTGGTTTATCTAAATTCATTCACCCTCTTTCTATTTTTGATTCAAATAAAGACATCATAAAAGGTATTCAAAACCTGTTGGACTCATTCGTCTGGAACTCTTACCCATCAAAGGTGAGGCATTCCACGCTTATAAACGACTATCATAAAAGTTTATTATTCTTGCTAAGATGCAACTACAGAGTCATTGAATAGTCTACCCATGTTTTATAACATCATGCTCAAATACGCTGCAGAGATTACGCTCTCAAAGTATTTAAACAAGTGGGGAAAGTACGATAGGCTGCGCAAAGACAGCGAACTGTATATTACGTGTGCTTTGAAATACTGAATGTTTAACTACACTTATATATATATAAAATTGTGATGCTGAAGGTTATGACGGCAACATAGAGTGAGAATATTTTCAGCGTCTTCTTTTTTATTTTTTAGCGCAGTTTTTTCTTTTCTTTTTCTTTTTCCTTTTCATTCATTTTTCCTTCAAATAGATTGGAGGGGGTAGGAATTTAAAAAATCATTCTGGACCTATTGTGAATTTATTTTTGTAGGCAGGCCAATTCTGATAATATTTATTAATAGAATGTAGAATTAAAAATGTCAGTTGTAATAGCAATTAAAATTTTGTTCGAGGTATTTGAATACAAATGCGACTTGTATAAATATAATATATCAGTGATTATCCCATAGTAAATGTTAAAAAATGTGCAATGGAATGTTTATCTAAAATGAAAATAAAGGGGGCTGACCAACAATGAACAAAAATAGGGCATGTCCCGACATAAAAAAATCTGTGTTCAGTGTCACACTTGTATTGCAGTACGTAGTTGCTTTCCTGAACTATGTAAAAGATGCTAGGGGTGACTGATTTTGTATTTTGTACACATAATACAAGATTCTTTATGAAACACTTCCTGGACCAAAACCATATTTTGGTGAATTCTTCAACCATACAAATAGTGCTGTGGCCATATCAAAATTTATTCTGTACGAGTTACATATTTTTATTTATATGTAAAAGGATATCAAATATACAAAAAATACGCAAAGGATTTATAAAGTAAAACATGTCTTACAATATATCTTTATGATTTCAAAGAATATTTAATGATATCATATGACCTTGTGCATTATACTTTGTGCTTTTTTGGCAAAATGATATGTCCTTGCATGGTATATAATTTTCATACACCCCTTTCTCTATACTCAGCTTTTTAGAAATTTACATGAAAATATAGTCCAAATGATCTTTCAGATGTTAGCGTTCTAAGGAGCACCTAGATGAAGTAAGCGAGACGAACCTACTGTTACAATGTTAATACTAAAGCAAATAGAGTAGAAAAGATACTAATAACATGTTAAAACATATTTCAATATTTGACTGACAAATGTATAGTTAATCGAGTGGCAAACAAGACGATTTTGTTTAAAATCGACAGCTATAGTCACCTAGTTGCATTTAATGGATATAACGTCGCCATACAACTGTTTAACTGTTTTTTTCTTCAAATAATTTACGTTAGTTTTTATATGAAGAATGCAAATGCCTTTTAATGATGTACTTTAAGAATCTAGACACTCTGTTGTACTAAGCAAACTTCTTACGCTATTGGAATTAGACATGAATGAATTGCAATGCATAATATAAATTTTCTTAATGAAATGCTCAAAATATAACTGGAATAGTTTATATTTTACGCCTATTAACTGCACACAGTACAATAAATCATAAACATAACAAAATTTATGTAAGTACATCAAATATTAATTAAACAACGCAAAATTGAAATCAGGGCAAGTGCATTCATGTAATGTTCCAGATTTTCCTGTGCCATTAACACTTTAAAAATAAATAGATAGCAGGACATTCCTGTAATGTTTCTGATTGGATTTTCCTGTGGTGATACCACATCGATTCAATTTACAGTCACATAATTGATTTCTCCAAGTCGTTAAAAATTCCTCTAAATATAAATAACATAATAAACGAAAAGAGTAATTGAAAATGATGAGACGAATCCTCAGTGATGTCCACCCAGTATCATAAAATTGAAATGACAGTATGATTTTAGATAAAATCTGCTTTCTCATGGGTCCATTTTTGAGTGAATATTTTTTTCAATATTGATCGCAACGTGAAGAAAATTATGACGCAATATTTATCATTTTCTAATTCATCAATAATGTTTCATGTTGAACCAATGCACATATATATATATATATATATATATATATATATATATATATATATATATATATATATATATATATACAGCTCAACACAGCACCCGCCATATTTGCTGCAGTACGTAGATCAAAGCCAACTAAATACATTACTGTGAAACAATGCGAAAATAAGCAGAGCTAAGCAAAAAAGAGAACTATTGCATAACAGCATTATCACAATACAACATGAACTAGAATACAGCTACAATATAACACCTGCAATTGAGTACCAGGAACCGCTTTGCAAGACAATGTTACACAGCAAATTCCATTAAGATTGCGACATAAAGAAATGGCTCTGACTCATTTGATGTCAATTACCAGCTTGCTAATTTCCTGTAGGCTGTTGCTGAGCTTTTACGTTTGAAGCTCAGATCAGATTATTAACTGATGACAGACAAGAGAATTTTCATAAAGATATGTCACTTAAGGGTAGAGCGGCAATATAGAAGCAGTTGAATATTTAGAGCTTGAAACATTCGAAACTTCCGTGATTGAGGGGGATATCGCAGCTAGTGGAATATATGTGATATAGTTTTATATTCTGGTTACTTGCGCTACCGAGCTGGTTTCAGTGATTCTGACTTTCGGGGTCGAAAGAGCCTCTGACGTTGTAAGTAACTTTAAAATGATCAATACAAACCTCGTGGAGTTCAGCAATGTTAGTTAAATATTCTTGAGTGATGAGCAAAAGAACGGACATATGTAACTGCTGAGTGACGATGACAGGGAAAATCAATGTCAAAATCAATTTGTTTCCGCACTTCAATACCAAATGTGCAGTGTTGATTTCAGGAAAAAGAAATTACAAAATAGGCTCTGGAGTTTTCTAGATCTCTTAATAATTACTTTGTGAACGTTGTTATTTGGCTGGATGTTCCAAAAAAAAAAAAAAAAAAAAAAAAAAAAAAAACAAAAAAAACTAGATGCTCCAAATGCATTGAATTTGCTCATATGCCTCTTCTAATACGCTAGAAAATATGCCTATTAAAATTTGTGCATTTCTGGTCAATTAACCTAATTGCATATCGAAGGACAAAGAAAGTTTCCACTGAAGAAAGGGGCGTATTTTTAGTAATCTTTTTCAAAACATAACATACTGTCTTTCAAACATACTAATTACTCATGACACCGTTACTTCTGCAGCCCTACAAAAAAGCAACTGAAACTAAATTGGGGCTCATTTTGTGTGCCATGCAGTCTCACTTATGAACGTGTGTGCGCGGTGGTTGTCATACAGTCCCACTTAGTAAACGGGTGTGCACGCGGTTGTCATGCAGTCCGATTTGATAACGTGTGTAGGCGGCAGTTGTCATACAGTCTCACTTATTAACCTGTGTAGCCGGCAGTTGTCATACAGTCTCACTTAGTAACGTGTGTGCGCGCTGGTTGTCATACAGTCCCACCTAGTAAACGTGTGTGCGTGCTGTTGACATACAGTTCCATTTATTAACATGTGTGCGTGGCGGTTGTCTTGCAGTCTCACTTAGTAAAGTGTGTGCGCGCTGGTTCTCATACGGTCCCATTTAATAATGTGTGTGCGCGGCGGTTTTCATACATTTACACTTAATAACGTTTGTGCGAGCCGGTTGTCTTGCAGTCTCACTTAGTAACGTGTGTGCGCTCTGGTTGTCATACAGTCTCACTTAGTAACGTGTGTGCGCGTTGGTTGTCATACAGTCCCACTTAATAACGCGTGTGCGCGGCGGTTGTCACGTAGTCTCACTTAGTAACATGTGTAAGCGTTAAACATAATCTGTTGTAAAGAGTAAGCAGTTGCGTGTGCCATTCCAATCGCTTAGCGCCCAAATCATAACTTCACTCGGATCAAAGCAACAGATCTGGCTGACACAGACCGAACAGTAACTCTCGCAGTAACTCTCATCAAAAAACAAAACGACACGTCGTCGATAACGCATTTCTGGGCCTCCTTTATTGGGATTTTTCGCCTAACTCATTTGATTTCGATATCTTCTCTCATTCAAAATAAATCCGAAGTATCATTGATGCATCCAAACTCCTGTTTCACCGAGGCCTCTAATTGTTTTCCACTCGTCCGGCTTTTTGGCTTTCCGGTTGTCTCTTAAGTGCTCATTTTCTCAGTACGAAAGCGGTCAGTGAGGTGCTTTATCGGAATACACCGATCTTGACAAGGTGTAGCAGCCGGAGAACGACCGCTACGAGATCTGTCCTGAGTGTGTCCTAGGCCATGATAAACCTCCTAAGCTGTGAAAGTCGCGACATCTTTTCGCCAGTTCTAATTGAACCGCTACATACACCATGTAATTAAAAGCCACCTAAGAAAGCTTAAATAATACAGAACAGGGACCCATAACTTAAGCACCATATACAAAAAAGCCTTTATAAACATCATTAAATGAGATGTCGCGAAAAGTTTTAAACAAGTCTTTAAACAATCATTCGATCTTTAGGTATAAACTTTTTTTTTGCTGTTTGGTATATTTCTAATGAAAAATCTGGTTTTGAATTTTAATTTTGATTCGTATCTATGCCAATATAGTGTCACAATATCATATGTTTCAGATTAGAAGTTTAAATACTCAGTGACTTACTTCTTTCTAATAATGATAGTTGTGTGTGGACTTTATTAAATATTAAATGCTAGAATTTTGAACAGGGTGCGGCAACGTGTCGCATAGGTTCATAAGTATGAAATTCTCCTGATATCAGATAAATATTGTGTTTACTCTCAGGCATATCAACTGTAACTATGATTAACAACAAGTAAACAACAAGTAAAATGATAAAATGGTGTGCTTCGCCTAATTTCATATATATATATATATATATATATATATATATATATATATATATATATATATATATATATATATATATATATATATATATATATATATATATATATATATATATCTATATATATATATAAATGTACCTCCAGCAATACGTGGACCATTTTTGCTAAAACAACAGTATTAGGGAGACAAAAATTATAGGGAGACCAAAAGTAGGTCTTTTTAATTATTAGCATGCTTAAACGCTATTAAACTACACAACAAACAAACAAACAAACGAATGATTCTATACAACAGCGAATGTAATACATTTTATTTTAAAATTAAATTTGTGTGTTGCCACTTGATAACAAGCTTTTAATGTGATCATAAACTTTATACCGTGTATACATACAAGTGCCGAAAAATCAGCTTTAAGGAGATCCGCTATATATGATGCATTAAAAATTTATAGCTACCAATATTTTTTCCTTAACTGTTCAAGTTGTGTACACATAAGGGTTTAACACGAAATTGAAGAAAAAGTAAACATAGTAAACAGGCTTTTTTCTAAAAAAGATATATTTTACAATACACAAATGGTCTCCCTAAGTGCTAGATATAAGGCATGGTCCCCCTATGACTGGTTTCAGATATGACTGGTTACTGAGAAAGAAAGAAGTGATAATGAGACTTGTTTGGTTTCTTGCTTCTCTTTTTCTAATGAGCGGTCTTACTAAGGTAAATAATCTGGACATATTCTTATACAGCTTTTGAATTTTGAAAAAATATCATTTATTTACAAACATATCAAAGATTTTATATTTGACTTTACCTTACTTCTGTGCCGTCATAAACTGTTAATTCAAGATATTTCTGAAATCTACTTGAATTGTTGAGCTAGCAAAAGTAACTGTAATCACGAACTGCTCATATGCGGTCAAAGAATTGCTACATTACAATATCAGTTGATGACAAGTAAAAGGGTAGAATTGCAAACAGAGAAAAGTAACTTCCATATCCAAAATTTTATCCGTACTAAAAAGTTTTGGCCAGAATCTAGATTAGAATATATACTACAACATAAAGTCATATGCAAAAAGATTTATATTCTAGGCTGAGATACCACCTGATATTTTATACACTCCTTTCAAAGAAGCATTTGACTCCATTCAAGCCAACGCTTTGGATGATCACCACATCATGTACGCGAAATATCAACAGGCATTTTTCATGGCTAAGCATATGTGCGCCTTGGGTCGGGCAACTATATTTTGCCAATTAGAGCATATGATTTTGCAATTAAAGTCATTAAAGCTAAATTTAGATTCAATAAAGAAACACGAGGATAGGCGTTTCTCTGGATTGCATAGCGATGTCAACTTGCAAACCTACCTAGACACGCTAGGTGAGTCAGCTCAGATAGCAAGTCTTGTAAATGACTTGGAATATGGCGTCAATCTAGTGCTGAAAACAGCACAGGATTCAGCTCAGAAACTGGGACAACACTTTAAGAATATTGCTCAGTTTGAAACAACCATTGCCAAAGCAGATGCCAGTGGCGTAATCGATGAACTAAAGCGTTTACATAAAAAAGGTAGCGATTATTTTGGGCAAAGCAAGGGTAGTGTTGGTGCAAAGATGACTGCTATTTTTGGATGTGCAATAGCGGGGTTGACCCTGCAACTAGCAGATGATGCTACCAAATTAGCGGCGTCAATAGCAATGGCCTATAATCCGTTAAAAGTAGCTCTTGGCGATTTTGACATAAACCATGTTTTTGACAAAATGACAGACCTGTTTATCACTGCAACAGACTTGGCACGTGTTGCAAGGTTTTCGCGGAGCATGCATAGTGTCAAGGACAAGTTAATTGACATAGCTGAGAAATTTGACCTGAACAACAAATACATCAAAGGCATGCGGAATAGCACCAATGGGGTATATAATGTCAGCACCACAGATTATATTGCTGTCTTTCAAAATGCAGACGCCTTTCTACAAATGTATAGAGATTACACACCAAAAGTTACTCTGCAAGATTTGACCGAGCTTTCATCAAACTTGGAGTATCTGATGCAGGAAACTTGCACACTTGTTAACGAACTGGCCGCTGGTACAAATCTCGCCATTATGATAGCCATAGGTGTCTTAAAAGCCAAAGCCCAAAAAGCGTGTCATAGTGTATTAATTGATATAAAAGTGTTAGATTCATATTTCAAACAGATGTATGACTTTCAATTTGAGCTTATTGAAGCTTTGGCAACTTCAATAAGGGCACAAGTCGCAACGACTAGCTCAGATTCTTTACTTGTGAGGTACAAATCTGAAACCATGGAGCTGCCTTCTACAACGATTGACGTAGTAATGGCTGAAATAGGTGTACAGCTCGTCACTCATTCTTATTGTAATGTTCTTGAATATGAAAGAGCAGGTGTCAGGCCAGATCAGTGCAAATATCTCACCTTTACGCCATCACAAAGAAGTGTGGTACAGAATCTTGCAAGGCCATCTTGTTATGGTATGTAACGCGTAAATTAAAACATTGATAATTTCTTATATTTACCTGTACTCATTGATGAATGGATTATCCTTACGTTTTATTATGAAAAATATGAACACAGACTTTAAGTATTGCACCTCTATGTGTTCACGATTTTCATCTGTGGAACCAAAAATGATGCATATGCGAAAAGCTGAAGAAAAATATTAAATATCCATAAAAACTGATTTGATTAACAGGTTCTACTGGAAATGCCGATGACTGTGGTATAGCTGATTTTGCTTACATTCCTACCAGCTATGATCCTGATTATATCTCACTAGGAAAACATTACATAGACATGGCTGATCTTATAGCAGGTACCATACCTAGGAAACAACCTCAGTGACACTTTATTCAAATGATATATATGTAACAAGACGTGATTCACAACCTGTTCTATTTTCCCCATCCTCTGATTTCCTAAAGGTCCTGGCTGCAAACTGAGTCGAAATGACGTATTGGTTCATTTTTTCTTTTGAATTTTTGTAACAAAACAATTTTCAACCAGTCTACAAGAACAAGGCATTATTTCTTATAACGTTTTACTTACACAAATAGTACATGTTTGTACGTGAATTCGAGGTGAGGAGAAAGCCAATGACGCTCTGAACCTCAAGTAAATAACTGCATAAGGGAATTTAAAAACACTGACAATTAAACTAAGTTCTCTCGCTCTAATTAATACAATGTTCGATTTGTGAAATAAGATAGGTAACAGGCACTTTTCTTCACACTTGTATAGTCGTATTCTAGGTTAATGCAATGCGTGAAAACAAATACCAAAGAAGAGAGCGATATAATTGAAGTTTAAAGAAATTATATGTGTGTGTGCATACCTTGATGAGCTGAAAAAGACACAATAAGAAGATACTGAGTTGTTTACTTTGGTAAACATTTCGTATATGGTCAATAACATCTTTATTTTGCTCTCAATAAGTCAATATTTGCCCTATTACATGCCTAAATTAGCGTCATGATTAAAAATAATTACGATATCCATTGACTAGTCAACACTGAAAAATTTTTCACCGAAACATCATGCAACAAAGAGACAGGTTGTTACAGTACATCTCTTGCCTATTTTGGGAGTGAAAGGGGTGTCAGCGAAAGAAAAAAGAAAAAAAAGGCAAAAGACTTTTGATACAAATCAGAATGTAGTTGCCTTTTCATTTTTCTCCTTATTACAAAAAGAAAAAGTGAATTCTCCTTAATCAAAAAGTAAAATCAAAAGCATTTGTATATTCACAGGAGTGCCACAGGAGGTGACTATTCCGGGCGATGCAGGGTGGTTAAAGAAGTATGCCTGGCTGGATAAGCACGAGACCGTTGTGTATGAGAAAACGTATTACATTGTAAAGCTAGCTTTGTATATTCCAGGCTTGCAGTGTGTTCGAAACTCCACCAAGCCAGGAGGGAGAGTCAAGGTCTTTGAATACTAGCTTTTAAACTGATCTAAATCTATATACTAGGACAGTATATCAATATTATAATCCCTGATTTGAATAATTTTGATTAGCACAAAATTTTAGTATATATTTTTCTCAATGAGTCACCATCAGATATTTAATATTTAATGTTTAAATGTTTAATATTTAAACTACAATACAAATGAATTAAGCAAAATGAACTAAATAGATATTAATTATAATATTGGAAGACGCGATGTATATCAAAATATTAAATTTTTACGAAAGATGTAATGAATTATTCCAGTTTAACTATTGTAGACTTGTTGCCACTCTGATAAAGTTTTGTGTTCTGTCGACCAATTACAGCTTGCATATATATATATATATATATATATATATATATATATATATATATATATATATATATATATATATATATATATATATATATATATATATGTATATATATGTATATATATATATATATATATATATCTATATCTATGTGTGTTTATTAATATACATTATTATATACTAATGTATATATGTATGAGAATATATTACTGCAAATATATTACTGCGAATATCTTTTTAAAGGAATTGCTATATACCTAAAATCATCGACCTATTGCCTCTTATCTGTAAAGCATAAATACATTCAGAGATCGCTTTTAAACAACGATAAGTCATGAAATCAATGTTATCAACTTTTATAAAAGAAGTGGTAATGACTCTTAAAACTAATCGTTGCAGACTAATGTTCCCGATACTGAATTCGCATTTCAGAATAATTTTAATTTTAAGCTGAACCGTTACATTTTTTGTGTTTGTTACGTATAAAATCAACTTTTAAGTCAGGATCATGGAGTAAACATGAAATAGTTTGGTCTTCATTTTTTCAAAAATTAAATGTACTTGGAAAATTTTGTTATTTAAAAGGAGAGTTCAACTAGAGTGTGCAATGGTAATTCTCAATCAGACATAATTTTAATACCATTCGCTGTGTGTTGTTTCGAAATAATATGTTACAAAGCAGCTTAATCAATATTTCTTCAATTTAGTAATGAATTTTTATTCAAGTTAATTTGTTTAGCAGTTAAGTTAATCGATTCAATACCAACGATTAGATTTTAATTAAGCTGTCAAGTGTATTGATTAGAAAATGCACTCTATAACTTTCACACACACATACACAAACACACACACACACCTTTTGACAAGTAATTTCACAGGAAGTTGTTCTTTCAGGTTATAAATGGCCAGACTGTACAATTGCACATAAAGGCCCCAAACACAACAAATGAGAATGGCGTGCCGGATTTCGTCATAAACAGACTGACGTATCAATTCAATTGGGAATCAGATGTCAGTCACTGTCCCTCTGCCTCCATACAGAAATTCAAAACGCGTACTGTAGACGGCGTCATAGATTCTTTAGATCTGTGTGTGTTGAACGATGGTAAGTAAGCTGAATCCTCTGCTTTGAATGTAACGAGTCAGTAAAATGAGTAACAATTAGTCTAGTAAAATCTTAAGCAGTTATAAAGTATTATATAGTTCACGCGAAATCACTGAAAGATTTCATTATTGTCATGTCTATGTTTGTTGGGGATTATACCGTTTTGGGAGATTTGAAAAAAGTTAGTTACATTACGTCGACGTGAACATTTGAATGGTGATTTAGTGTTTTTAATTAACGATGCTACGGATGGAATTGAAAAGAACAGAACTAGACGTACAATACTATTGGAATTGTGACATCTGGACCATCAACCATTGCGAACTTAAGAACATGAAAAGTAAAAACTGAGGTTTCTGTTCTCGTTTTGATTGAATTCAAAAAGAACAGATTAATAATTACAGGCACTCCACGCACAATGGACAATAGTATCTTTCCTAGCCTCTTCAATACGTGGACCATAGAGCTTGAGAACACGGATTGTTTACTTACCATACCAGATATAAAGAATTACAATTACGACATCACCGTCTATTATAAAATGATAAACTGGGAGCACCAAAAAATTCAGACGGGAAAAACTGGTATTTGGTTTTGTTTACAAATTACAACTTAAGACACACATTTTTAAAAATACATTAAAGTTTATGTAATTGTTGCTGCAAAAAATAAACTTTCAGAGTGAACTCTGAAAGCGGTGTAATGTTTAATGTCCAAAATAGAATTTAATCGGTTGAATCTAAAATTTTTGCAAAGAAACAACTAAATAGATTTTTTGACAATTTGGTCTAAATATGGCAAACTACACAAAAGAATTTCTCTATTATTACACGCATCTTTCTCTATTATTACACCCATCCTTTTAAATGAAACAACCAAAGTTTGCTTAGTATTAGCATATAACACAGTAACCTTAATCTCTTACACATAATGTATACAGTGCAAGGAGCCTTAAGTACTAGTCAATGGATCACATGTAATACTGAAAATAACGCTGATTACGTAGTCATTGATTTAACTAAAGTAGCCATCTCACACTTTTGCAGGGAATCTTTTTGGGAGTGTTTGCTTAGTCGAATTCACACACTGTATTTTTGTGGGGGGGGGGGGGGGGTCGCATCGGAACTGCTTGCTAAACATTCCCCGTTATCTTTTCAAAATGTACGCTGTCTCTCTCTCGCTCTCTCTGTCTCTCTTTCTCTCTCTCTCTGTCTCTCTCTCTCTCTCTTATTTTTTTCTCTCTCTGTCTCTGTTTAATCTACATCCTGGTACCGATGGACCATCCTGTCCTATGCATAGCATAGTACAGCAAATACACTTCCGCATTTACTCCATTGGCCGTTTGCTCCATTTGCTCAATTTATTCCGCCAAAACGGAAGTATTCATTTTTACCTGTCTGAATTGTGAACGTGAATCTATAGCGCCATATCAAGCCGAACTACTTCTTATAAACTGTTTCGGCTATACAAAATTATTAAAAAAGGGAAATGCGTTTAAAATTTATTCTTCATTGCAACACAACAATGTGTAAAATGATATAATTCCCCTAAACTATAACAGGATCAGACGAATGTTGGCCAAGTTTATGCAAATCAGGAGGAGTATGTACTGATCTGATAAATGACTACAGCTGTAAATGCCCATCGTCAACAAGTGGGAAGTCATGTGAGATTGGCAAGTGATGATTAGTTAATATCTCAGCTAATTCAAGCATTTTCTTTAACCTCACAGTGATATACTTATGTATTGATATATATTCAAATGTAGAACACCATATTTTTTGAACACCATATATATATATATACATTGTATATATATATATATATATATATATATATATATATATATATATATATATATATATATATATATATATATATATATATATATATATATATATATGTTCATACATAGATATATAGATAGGCGCCAATTTACACTCATTTTTCATTGAATAAAAGGCATAAAATATATGCTGTTATAAAATAGCATTGATGTAAAACTTTTTATCAACAATATAATAGGATTATATAAGACAAGCACATGCGATGAGTCATATGATGTGCTGTACAGTCGTCCTACTCAGATGTACATTAAGAGACAGAAAGAACGTCTGTTTTCTTACTATGCCGTTGATGGGGATATATCAACATGCGCAGTCACCATGGTAAATAAAATTGTAAAAATCGTTTGTGTATTTAATATATTATACACTGAGAAAGACGAAAGGGGTGTGGTTTTAAAATATCCATGTAGCAGGCTGTAAAATCTCCGAGAAAAGTAAATATTCAACAAAGAACTATTGTTATTTTTCATAGCGATGTCATAACATTTTAAACCATTATTGGAACTATTACTTATTATTAGTAATATTTGTTGGCCAATTACACAATGGTGATAGAAAAAACATGCTAGATAGAAGAAACATGCTAAATTTCCTATGTCATGCCGCCACAGTTTGTTTTTAGGAAATGTTCACGCCTTGGTTTTATGTAGAACTTCCGTGGCATGCTGTTTTGTGCAAGCTCAACATAACAGGTGGGGTTCTAATGCAGCTATGAATATGCATTTATAATATATCAATGTCAATTTTCACAGAGTCAATACTACCTATAAGTAAATAACTTAGGTCGCAATTGCATGTCTTAGTAATATACAAGGTGAATTCTCTATCTTTATAGGGTAATAGGTTGGGTCTGATACTGTCATCCTATCTTGTCATCATATGACACATGGAGCATGTTTTATGCAAAATTGACACGTTGAGTATATAACGTTTAATATATCGCGAACTGCTTCACTGTCCCCCAATTTATCACAAATTATTATAACAAGGCCAATTTTGATGGGAACCAACAACGTCAGCATTAAGCTGTAGAGGTTCATCTTCCAAGCTCTCATGCAAGAGAGGTGCAGACTGCCAAATGCTGCTATACTAAGCAGATCTTTACAATCAAAACCTGTCAATTTATACCTAGTTCTTATTGCTAAGCGGTTCTTCGCAATAAGAACTTGTCAATCATACCCGGTGTACACTGCATGCTGCCATAGTAAGCTGTTACAACCTGTCATAAATAACATTTTGGCTTAATTTTATTATTACAATTCTGCCGTGTAATACATTAAGCTACATTTGCTAGGTGAGCTCACATCTGGAAATAAGGTAAAAATAGCTTTAGCTAAAACCCGACCAGAAGGCCAGCTATTAACGGAAATGGATGACGCTATTCATGGAGAAATAACATCACAGACAGGTAATGTTAAAACAAAGTCTTTGGAAACATTACTCTCTTTTGGCAATCATCTTAGCGATGTTGTTTATTTAAATTATTGTTTAAATGATTTAAATTACTTTAACTGTATGCGAAATACAAGTACATCAATTTACCATTGATCAGAGAGCAATTCAGTGGTGGAGTTCGATTACCATGAGATCGGTGACGGGTACCGCTTTCTTGTTATTTATGATCCAGACACTTCATATGAAAGCTCCATGATACTGTGTGACGTAAAAGGTTATAGTACCAATGGAGGTATGGATAATTCATATAAACATAAGCAGCATAACAATTAATAATTACTTTTTTCTTAAATGTACGAATAATTAAAAGTAATTGAGTACAAAATAAAGCAAAATGTAATGTTATGAAGATCAATGTGGAATTTTATTATTATTTTATAATAATTTAACGTCAGAATTGGCGTTGTACGCTCTTCAAATTTAAACATATATTACATATTTGTTTCTATATTGGAGTTTTCACCAAAAAGAAAGTAACAATGGTAAAAGTAAACATGTTTAAAACATGGTGCATTTTGTGTCAAATCATTTTAATTGACATATGTTTTTATTTGTATTTAAGCATTCAACAGGGAAGGGCATAGTGTATTCAACAACCGAGAATGCGATTGGAAAAATAACATACAGCTATCAATGCAAGGATCAGTGTCACAAATTTCACAAGAGTAAGTCATTGCAACCGCGACGGTTAGCTCAGTCGGTAGAGCGATGGTCCTGTAATCCTATGGTCTCTGGTTCGAATCTGGCCAGGGGTGGAAAACGGGGGATTGACCTTCGCTCAAATTGCCTCAGCTAAACGACTGCACAGGATTACTCACCACCACAGAATTCCACAGAAAAAGTCATTGGAACCGTGATAAAGTTTGCAGCTTATTGATTAAGTGAGGAACCACTGCCAAGAGGACTAATTCCCATCTTTATCGGGTTTTCAAATGCTTACTAATGCAACCAAATTTGAACGTCATATTATGTTGTCAAACATCCAGTATTTCCCTGATGCGCACCGTGTCATTGGTTTTCGGCATGGCCTTGAGTACTAGGGAAAGTCGCTTGAAAACACTCCCTGTGCCATTCGTACATTGCAAACAATGCTTCATGCTTGTAAAGCGGTTGTCTTCTTATATTATATTACTACCTTTTTTCGACAATTTAAAGTTTAAAAACAGCTTTAGAATTTTTCACGCAAACATTCTAAAGATGTCGAATGTTGAACGAAACCACAAATTTTCAAGGTAAAAAGAATGTTTATGTTTATGGATATATTAAGCAATATCTCAAACCGTTTTATTGACCTAACCCGTCTCTTTCGGCTCCATTTGTAATAGAAAATACTAAACGTTCTACCATGTAACAGTTAACTTTGTTAACTGTGTAACAGCTAGGTTTGTTAGTTAAGAGATGACGACAGAGGCTGTTGGGTGGTGTAATTAATGAACGATCTCTCGAAACTAGTTCTTTTGAGTATGAGTATGAGCATAAACTTGAACTGCCAGCTGTTGTTGAAGCCTTTAGGCGTAGCCAATATCATGCTCATTATGCGGATGTCTTGTATCCGTTGTTTAAAAATCTTATTTTTTGCATAGTGCCATGTATCGCGGAGTGGGAGCTGAGAAAGCCATCGATAATGATCTCTCCACCTGCAGTAGGACCACACGTTACACGAATGGAACAAAGCCCTGGTGGCTTTTAAATCTGATTGAGGATACCGAATTATGTGGTGTGCGAATCATTGTACCGCCTAAAATCATTGGTCAGCATGCTTCACTGTATTGATAAATAACTGTAAATTAAAGGACAATACGTGGAAAAGATCGTTTCTCAAAAAATCGTATTTTCAAAACTCTGCTAAATTAAGGCTAAAATGCCAAAAAGGCTGAAACCTATTACCTTTTACCTTGAACTAACGATTAGAGAGCTTTTTATTGATTCTCAGGTCTAATTTGTAATGTCATTAACAGGAAATGGTGCCACCAATATATGGGCTGGATTCTACTACAGTGACGAAAAGCTAAGCCTTGGAAGAGAGATAGACGTCAATCATTTTATTCCATGTGGAGAACAAAAGGCCTGAAATTACACACTCCATTATATTACACTTATTCTCTCCTTGATTTTTCCATTTCTTATTTAATTTTAAAGACATTTTCGTTTTAATAGCACGAAGTCTTTTTGTACGTTTATACCATTTATATTATACCAGTCAGTATGACTACTATTCGCTGGTCTTAAACAAACAATGCCTTTAATATTTATTTATTATTTATTGATTTATCCTTCATTTGTTTAGAGAGCGTATTGAGATCACTTACCCACCAGGAATGTAGCAATTTGGGACACAAGATTAAAAAAAACTGAGAATAATTGCAGGTTTGATTAACGTTTTAAATATACCACTTTCAGCTTTCAGACTTTACAAGAGCTGATGGTTTGGTTTTCGTTTGCGAGGTGACACAGATAAAAGGACAGTACTTTGTTATTTACAGCGATGCTGTCAATGCATTTCTTAGCGTCTGTGAAGTAGAGGTAAGCGCCATAATCAACTGATATTTTCTAATTCCTAGATATGTCTGAGTACTTGAAATAAAGGTTTCGGGATTATGTGTAAAGAGTCCTGGTAGACGTCTTACCATTTCTTAATTGATCGAGTTCATTAATTCTTATCAGTCTTTTATACAATTCTACAAAGTGTTCTTGAAAATTGGTAGGCTATTGTGTGTGTCTGTTGGTATCCAAAATTTCCATTTTTCATTAAGTATAGCTCCAAGTACTAATTTTGGAATCACCAAGAAGATATTTGGGATTACGTCACCTGAATGTCACTATGTCACTAAATCCACGTTATATTTGCGACTAAAAACTGTTTTAATAACAACCTTTAAGTCTCTTTACAAAAGAAAGACTATTTAATATAAGCTTAAAATTAACGTCCTCCTATGACTGTAAAACATAGATTATTTAAGTCACGCATTAGTAATAATCCTCTGTTATGTCACAGCTGTAGAAAAAGTTTATGTCTTGCACTGTGAATTACAGATATTTACCATGAAGGATGTGCAAATGGAAACATACTAGTGGAAAAACAGAGTACAGAAAAATCATAAAATATTGCTATAACTTTATTTCTTGAACGAGAGTTTATCTTCATAAGGCTATGAGATGTATGTTTTATGTATAAAATGGGAGAAGTAGCTTTGTAGGTTTCTTTTATTCATTCGTGCTGCTTTTTCTTTTTTGTTTTTTTTTGTTGTTATATTTTGTTCCTATTCTGTTTGTTGTAATAGATAATTTATGTCAAAAATATATCTTATCGTGCTTTATATTATTCTGCAATACTCGTAGTGGTGTCATCATTGACAATTTCCCAAACTTGCGTTAACACAGGATATGACCCTTTGCGCATGCGCAAAGACTATTTCCACAACTAAACCCCTTGTAACTACAAATATGTGAACCCTTTTGCAATGGAGAGAATTGGATACCACATGGTATTTTGATACAAAGAGAAGCAGCAAATTAAGGCAAGAAAAATAAATCAAGACTGGTGGAAAAAACATCGCACAGACAGTGCATAAATTATTGCTCTATCTTAAGTGTATATTTATGGAACGAGATTTATTTTCATAACGCTCTGAGATACGCTTTTGTTTAAAATGGGAGAATTAATTTAATGGGTTTCTTTCATTTATTCATTGTTCTTTTTCTTTTATCCTTTTCGATTTTATTCGTTGTAAGAAATAATTTATGCTGCACATGTCATATTGAAAAAACATAATATCAATAGTGCTATATATTACTCTGCAATACCAGTAGTACTGTCATGATTTATACAGTTGTGAACCTTTAGTGATAGAGTGAATTGGATATTACATGATATTTTGAAACAAAGCACAGCAGCGAATTTAGTGCAGAAAATGTTACTCATTATAAAAACATCAGATTCTTATGATGCGTCATCCATATCGAATAAATTAATACCAATTTGTCAAGAATAGTGTTCTTAATATTAATTGCTGCTGAAATGGTTGAGAAATTGACATGTTAATTAAATACTACAAGATTTATTCACGAGTTGTCCGTTTTTGAACCCATATATACTCTTTGTAATATTTAATGAAATCGAAATATAATGATAGCCTGGGAAAATCTATACCTGTTTCTTTAATAAATAGGACATTTATGAATTAAAGTGGATATCTTTGTACGTGAAGCATCTAAAAGTTTGCTTTAAATAGTTCAAAATAAATTTGTTGTCTTCTATTGTACTTATTCTTTCAATGAATATTCTTTCAATGAAAAATATTCAGCATGTAATATTACCATAAGTAGTCTGTGTTTACTTTATCGAATATACAATTACAGTTGCGTTTAAATTTATTTCTATTCATTGGTTTTACCAAAGGAGTTTTTCCCACCTGCAAATCTTGTTTGCAGCTGGGTATAAGGTTCTGGTTTTTCTGGGAGAAAAGTGTATTAAATTAGTTCTTAAATCTCAATTTGAATATATAAAATGTACTGAGTTGGCAGTAGCCGTCCATTCTAAATATTGACCTTTAGGCTCAAGGTCAAAGGTTACGTGACCTCGGCTACCGTTTACAACAGGAAGACTTAGCCCGAGAACGGTTAGAGATTTTCCACTCTTTGAGCCTAAACAATGTTACATAAGAAGAACCTCCGTGACCTTGACCTTGCTTGGTCATGGTCAAGGTCAAGGTCAAAAAGTTGAAGTGGATTATTATCTCGAAATCTGTTAGAAATTGAGTGATTTTGAACTCATTTTCGAGCCTGGGGCCGAAACAACGTTGCATAAGAGGTGCTTCGGTGTCGACCTTCTCGGTCACGGTCAAAATCAAAAACCGTAGGTTGACTATTAGCTCGAAAATGGTTAGAGATAGAGCGATTTTCGGGCCTTTGAGTTGAAACGTTTGCATAAGAGAGGTACCTCAGTAACCTTGGCCCTTTACGTCAGGGAAAAGGTCCAAAATCGGAAGTTCACTGTTATCTCCAAAACGGTTAGAAATACAGTTATTTTAAGGTCATTTTGCACTCCAATCACCAAAACAACGTTACATGTCGACCTTCTCGGTCACGGTCAAAATCAAAAACCGCAAATTGACTATTACCTCGAAAACGGTTAGAGAAAGATTTTGAGGTCATTTTCGACATTTTTGGGTTTAAACAACGTTACACAAGAGGTACCTTAGTAACCTTAAGCCTATCGGTCACGAGGATTTTCCAAATCGGAAGTTCACTGTTACCACTCTTGTCTAGAATCGCCATCCTAACAGCAAAAACTCGAGTTTTATCATCATGCTTGATAGCAAACATATTCTTCGGTCAGCCGGGCTTGCATTATATGTATGCAGTAGATTTCTGTCCATGCTTATGAAAAGTAGGTGAGAGAAAGCTTCTTGCACGCTCTTGATATTCTTATATTTGATATCCTAGTTTTGGTCTATTTTTAAAGTGACCTGGCATGGCTACCACTTGTGTTGAGCAATAATGCGAGTCTATAGAATTTCATTTTTTACGTTTATGCAACGCCGATTTCCCGACGTCTTTTCAACGTAGAGCCAAAGAAGTTGATCAGATATCGGAAGAAGAATCCGTTTTTTATGCGAGCAAAAACTAATTTTATTCAATATGTATTCGCCATTGTGTCAAAGGTGTTGATAAGCAGTTGATCTTTGGTCACGAAAAGTACAATCACAAATTAATGTTGTGAGTTAATTATGCGGTTTGTCCGAGCGGCTATGGATCTATCAAGGAATGCTTACTGGGCCATGCCACCCAAAGGAGTTTTGGTTTAAATTAAGGCCTCTGGTTGCAGGAGTTCTAGGTATATTTGAATGAATTTCTGCATTTCAAAGCTTTCATTTTGAGGCAGATAGGAACCGAATCCAATTGCATGTTATTTAAAAGTTTTATGGACATACAAATCAGACAAAATGGTAACATATTAGACCGGCTTACACCAGAGTTTTAGAAAACAAAGGAATTAAAAATATTACTTCAATCAGTTGCTTCAATTAAATTCTATGGAAAATTGTCTTTGGTAACATGGTAAATGCTACTATAATACATGGCTTTATTATTTGCTTAATAAAGTTATATCACGACAACAGTTTCACTGTGGTTTTGATAGAGTATCAATAAATAAAACAGCCGAAATTTGGGAATAGCCATATATTTTGCTCAGTAAAACACTGTTTTTCATTTTCAAGTTTTTAAATATAAACAACAGCACAAGCAAATTAACCGAAATGAACTTAATAAATATTAACGAAAAGGTACATATCTAATTAAAAAACACAGCAATCCTCGTTTTACTGTTTTAAACAACAGGAAAAACAAAAAAGTAATGGGTTTATATAATTTATTCTTCTACCATAACAATTTGGAGTAATTTAGATGATAATTCTTAAGCCTGGTCAAAAGAGTTACTTCGAAATTATTTCCTCCATTGTCGTATAAATTATTTTGTTCGTGATGTGTCAACACTCAACTGAAATATTATGAAACATAACATTGATTGCGACAAATGCAAAGAGAAAGAAAAGCTTATGGAAATATAAGTCAATTATTAAGACATTCTTACCAATATAAAATAATCAAATAATAAACTATTATTTAAGAAAAACAAATTTCGAAAATACTACACGGAAATAGAAAATTTTGTTTTTCAAGCTTTTTTTTTTTTGCATTTTAAAGGTGCTTAGCAAACATGTGAATAAAGGAAAAATTAAACCTGAGAACAAACTTTTGCAAAATCAGAATTTTCATGGATGACATAGATTCCTTGATTAATGAAATGACTGTTAATGCAAACATATCGAGTTGGAGACACATACGTTGAACTTCACATAATACTGGTCTTGCCGTATTGCAGCCTTGGTCATTCCACTTTCCAGTATCACTATACATTAGCATGCACACCTCATGGCTGCCTCCAGTAGGTTGCCCTGGTGACCAATTTGCATACGTCATAGGATTTCGACTTGTTCTCCACTTCCAACTGACACTGTATTGATCGAACACAGCACCTATGTGTATGTCACTTCCTATTTCTGCCCAAAGAAAAAGATAAAATTGCCTTCACCTTAAGGAAAGATTTTTGCCATATAATCTAATAGATTCTTCGTTAATTTCTGCGTAGGTTTGTAATTTATTGCATTTTAGTACGGTCTTTATATAAAAAGTGAAAGATTTATACTTCATCCCGAAACAGAAAAATATCATACATAAATAATTGTGAAACACTTAAATAAGAAGATGAAATCTTTCATATACCTTGTGCAATTTGGTGTACGATTTTATTTTCCGCATCGTTTTCTATTTCGACCAGTTGACCCTTTAGGCTCCTGCACTTGATATAAGCAGATTTCCAGTCTTTCTTGTCACTGAGAGGGATGTAACACCATCCTCTATAGATACGAGAACACTTGAAAGCTGCCAATGAACCAGTTCAAAAGCATGTACGTAAAAACAAGGTCTATTCATGCAAACATAAACCGTTAACTTTTTATTTTTAATAGCTGGTTATGAATATTTATATGCCTGTTATCGATATACTGAAGTTTCATTTAACCACTTTGTTTATAAAATTATGTCAAATACAATGTACATTAATGCAAAAATAAACATAATATTTTTCAGTCTTTTGCTATAAATAGTGTAATAACCGATAGCGTCTTATGTTTCAAAAGTTTCTGCAGAAATACGTTACTTGTTTAGGAATCAAGCAGAAAAAGAAACATTCTTGATGAACGTTAATCGCTCACCTTTGACCTCGCATATGGAAGAATGCACGATATTGCAGTCGTTGTCGTTCCACTCTCCGCTGCCTCTCATCATCAGGGCACAGTTTTCTCTGGTGCCTCCGTTTGGTTCACCCCGATGCCACTTTGTATAGCCTACAGGTTGATTCCCTGCTGACCACCTCCAGTCGTTATCCTTTTCTTTGTCATTTAGTCCTATGTTCACATGGTGACTGAATTCTTTGTTGTAATATGAAAATTGAGTGCACACAATGTGAATGTGAGTTAAAATGTCCTGATGTTTTTGCTTCTGCTAAATCATGACAATTCTATCCATTTAACATATAGAAACCATACTCAAAAATGCAGTAAAAGGCAATAATAATTAGTAAAAAATAATGATATAATATATGCATGTTTTGGTATGACCAAACTGTTTCAGAATGCTAGATGCAAATGTAGTATAGTTTAAGCATCGGCGTTCAATTTACTAAATTGATTCTGTGGAAAATGTCTAAAGAAGAAAAAGTAATAATACATGATCTCAAGACTCCGTCTTTGAGCACGAAAAACACGCTACTAGTTTTTAATCAGTTGTAAAGGCTTTAGAAGAAAGCCACAATTTTTGGCATTACTTAAAATGTTAAACCATTGTAAATTGTCAATTGTGTTTCTTATAATTGTTTTGTTATTTGTTTCTTTGATCTTTGGCGTCTTTCAGAATCTAATAGAATTTCAGTAGGAGCGTACTGTCCAGTGTAATCTAATCTCTACACAAAGGAAATTACCTTGTGCTAGTTCCTGAACCACAGCATTTTCTTCAGAACTGGTGATATCAACCAGGTCACCTCCAAGGTTTCGACACTCTTTCTTTGCGTCATCCCAATTCATTGTTTTTTGTAGCATAAAGTAACACGATCCACCGTAAGTACGTTGACATGGCACTGGAAAAGGTACAGAAAGTTTCTTTCACATAAAGTTGATACGTTCCTCTCACATGCATACCTTCGAAATTGACACAGCTACGATGTTTTCTTTCATTTTAAAATAAATCAACCAACCTTCATTTCAAAATTTGTGACTCAAACTATAATTGAGTAAAAAGTTTAAATTTCAAAGAGTGATTGTAAATATTATAATAAAGACTTATTATAAATATATAAGGTTTTTTGCGTTACACATGAACCTATTACCTGACGTCTTTATCAAGTCCCCCAAGTAATTCAAGTCGCACCACACTGTATACATCAAACAATCAGTCATATGATGATAAAAGCAAAGAAGGAACTAGCACAATCATATATATGTGTTTTATTGTAAAGTGTTCAAAGCCATCAATTGATATCAAATGAAACATATATTGGCGTTAATTGACACACACACACACACACACACACACACACACACACACACACACACACACACACACACACACACACACACACACACACACACACACACACACACACACATATATATATATATATATATATATATATATATATATATATATATATATATATATACATATATATATATATATATATATATATATATATATATATATATGTATATTGCATATCAACAATTTTTTTGTTGACTTATTCTGCATGGAATGAAATAAACGATTAAGGTAAAATAAATGATGTATCTGACAAATGTAACAAATGAAGAAGATCCAGTGTTTTTTTAATTATTGGTGCACTTTGTTGTAATTATTTTCAATGCTATATAAGACATTACCTTCTTGCTCGAGGTCTTCTTTCGTACCATTCACAATGTCTAAAATTAAAAGTGTAAAAATGAAAAAAAAAAAAAAAAAATCAACGGATTTCCTTCAGGATTTAGAACAGAATCGAAACAAAAATTTATATTTATTTATCTCGTTTATAAACACAGTAAATTGAACAACGTATAGCATATCAGTTTTACTCAATGCAAAACCTATAAAAATGCTAAGTAGAATGAAAAAGGCAAAAAATAACTGTGTAGAAGCGAAGAGAAGTTGTCTACAGAATGCCTTGTATGTACAATAGAGAGCTGGTCATTCCGCGAAATTGGTCAACAAAATGCATTATTACAAAATATTCTGCAAAAAATGTTTTGCGAAATCCACCGAAAGTCCAACCAATAAAATAATAAAAGTTGTTTGCACGCGATTCAAAAGTGTGACTTAGCCTGATTGTTCTCTTAACTAAACGTGTCTTGTGTGGTGTCATGAAGGTGTGACAAACGTGTTTTGATGTGCCTGAGTACATCAAGAACAATGCAGAAAAAGGAGGTCGGAGCAATTGTATTTTTTCTCAGTTAGATCTGGAAATAGCTTTGTTTAATGTAATTATTGTTACTCTAAAGAGCGTATTACGATATTTTGTTCATTGATGAATATATATATATATATATTTTTATATATATATATATATTTATATATATATATATATATATATGTATATATGTATATATATATATATATATATATATATATATATATATATATATATATATATATATATATATATATATATATATATATATATATATATATATATATATAAAATGCCAACAGCTAAAACTGTTTTATTCTTTCTTAGTTTACTTGTAAGCTAAATAAGCATCAAATTTGCTAGTAATCCGTCAAAGCCAAACCAAACACGTCATGTATATCGTTTAGATGTTATAGTTGATGTATTTACAGTATTTATAGAAAATATTACCTATTTTCATTTCTATCTGTTGCTGCCGTACAAAACCTGAAATTAAATCGAAGTCATTCTTGCCAATTGCTATTAACTGAAGCTGAGTTGCTCAGCAAAATTATTCATAAATATATGAACACTGCGACTCCACCCTCACCCTGACTAGACAGGTTTTTGATTTCAATCTGACATAGCGATTGTAGGTAAATTCAGTATTGTATTACTGATGTCAATTGGAAGTAACTTACGATTCCTTTCGAGTTTTATGAGATCTTCTCGAATATTGTCTGGAATAGTAAAACAATTTTAAGATACAAGGTATTTATTTCTATGAAATGTTAAGTCATTTGGAAACATAGAAAGATTTATAATTTGGAAATGCAACAGCTATAATATCATAATAATTTATTTTTTGACAACTAATATTGAGATATCACAAAAAATGAAAGAACTGAAAACAATGCATATTAAACATTATTGAATGGAACTTTACCATTTTCTAAATGAACATCATCCAATTTGTCGCCAATTTCCGTGTAAATTCTTTTCATATCGTTTAGTTCACCGCGATATCTTTCTAAATCTAAAATTATCAGTTTTCTTTTTCAGAAAATAGACTTTTACTTCATCATATTGAACATATTTAAATGCATAATGTGACTGATGTTTTAGAAATATATGGCTGTCTCCCATAAAGTGTTGTATATATATATATTCATTCTCCTTAAAAGATCATATTCTAAGAATGGAAAATTTTTGTATAATCTTGTTTTAGATATTAATAGAGGCGTTTATTAGCAACAAAATCAGATTTATACTACTATCTAGTTTTATATAATAGTGTCACACAATATGGTGCTGTATATTTTCTAAAGGTTTTATAGGTTTTAAATAAATTTGAATTGAAGTAATGGTTTTCGTGATTACTGGATGTCGTAGGTGAAGATACCGAGCAGCAGAAGATATCGAGAGGTACGTTCCAACCCGAAGGTTGGTGTTTTCTTGTATGAGCTTTTTCAGAGCTTAAGATTAACGAGTGCGCGTTGTGTAAACTACGTCAATGTAGACTACGTCATTGGCTTTTAGAATATCTTGCATGTAGTTATGAAGCAGATAGTCTGTGTATATATCTGATCTTGAATCGTTACTATCTGGCTGCAGTTGAAGTGTTATAAACAAAGTAAACAGTTGCTTTTATAGCTTTATTGCAAAATACAAAGCAAATGTGAATAAAACTTTGAAATTTTGAAATAACGACTCATTTTTCAGGCGAAATGCATGTTTAAGGGAATATTCAACAAAAATGTACCTTTCTAAAACATTTATTGTACTGTACCACCTCACCTTCTAATCAATTTGTAATAAAGAATACGGAACCCGGACAATATAGCAGTCAGATTTGTCAAACATATAAAAAACATACAAGATAGTCACATGTAGCCTCATAGTCGTATATATAAGGAAATTGTATGCTTGTGTTAACTATTAATTTAGCTTAAAACCTGCCACATATATATTGCATTGTTTGTGTCCATCTTAGCTAGGCACGTGAATGCAACATGTGTGTAAATTTTTATTTATATGTCATATTTGAAGGTGATATATACTATGTTATTTCAAAAATATTATGTAATTATTATATTTAATCTGATTTTACGCAAATATCCATCATAATTTAGTTTGTGCCCTGTTTGGGCAAAATGAGCATTACCGAGCGAACACAAAATGTGCAAAGGACTTCTTTTGTTATTCTAATTGGAAAAGTGTTAAACGTTATTCGTTGTTATTTTTCTTGTTTGTCTTGTTTCAAACGGTGTTGGTGCTTCAGCACATTAAACATTTTGTTGTCATTTCTCTTGTTTGCTGGCCTTGGTAAGAACCACTATGGTGCTTTAGCCAATTGTTTTTCGTGTTTCGTGTTCATTTTCAATACTTATTTACTTTCAATAATAGACCAAATTTTCAAATAATTTAGTAATACATATTTGATACGATATTTTATAATGAAAAGTGTCGTTTTTAGTAACTCTTTAAACATATTTTTCTGAATATATAATATTATGTTCTGTCTGACACATCATTATAAACATCTTTTGATAACTGTGTTGTACTCCTTATCATTAACAAAAGTAAATTCAAATGATGGATTGATTTGAAAAGAGTATACATACCTCTCTCTAACTTTAAAATGAGTGCTACCAGGTTTTTGACATCGTCTGCATAAATCGTGACGCACTGCAAACGGCGCAAAATGCTTAGCTTAGAAGCATTACAGATATATTATGTTATGAATTGAATCGCTATGTACGCGATATAAAATAACAAAGTAAACCAATTCACAAGTAATTTTTTCTATTTGGAATTTGTAGTACTATGTTGACTTCTATTTTTGTCGCAATTGCCTTTCACAACGCAGACTATTCCGGAAAATAACCAAATACGTATCAAGTGAATTAATTAAATAATTAAAACTACAATATTGTTTTCAATCTCCAACCTGCAACATTTAATGAGATCATTCGGTGCTTTGACAAAAGTCGTGATTCATTACCTTGCTTAGAGTTACTAACAAGACTGCAAAATATACACCAGACTGCATTTTCCTTTATCTGCCAAAATAATTTCTTACTGCATTTAATTTAATGACAAAATAAGTTGCTTTAAAAGCACTATATTAGTATACTGTTTATAATTACACTCTAAGCAACTAACAAAATAAATTTTGTTTTCAAATGGTTACTGAAAAAATTCAGAATTCACAGACATAAAGCATAGCAGTTTAAAAAGTATATGCAACGCAGATTTATCCAATGATTAATGGTTCGTTTTAATTCAGAGTTTATCCAACTATACCTTATATCAAAATTTGAACTGCGTATAATTCTTGTGCTGAAGCTAGTCACATAAAATAAGAAACTAATAACATTTAAAGATTTTCGATATTTGTTTGAGACACTTACAATCGTTGTCTGGTTAATCGACAGGCAATTTGAGGAATTTCAATTAGTGTTGTCTTATTAACGTTTTCTACACAAAAATATTGGCGCCGAGACCTAGTAATCACTTATTGTCTTAGTAATTTTTTTTCGAGTTTGTGTATATGGAAAATATGTACGTGAAGTTATCTGATTCAGTTGAATTTTCGTATGAAATGGTTCATTGAGCAAGAGTCTATATCACAGATCTTGCGCAGGAGTGCAGATATCAAATAATTTCTTGGCTCAGCTTCTATAACTAGTGACATATTTTAAGCTTTTCAATACCTGACAGAAACGATTGCATAATCACCGAGTTAAAAACAAGAAAGCGTTGTTTAAAAACATATGAAGTAATTGTCTTAGTTGCAGTTAGCGCATGTAATGTCGCCATAAATCTGCTTGACACTTATTATTCAAGCAAGTTAGTCTTCATATTTTACATAAAATGTCTTGTTACTTTCTAATAATTTTTCTAACAACATGATCAATACGAACCACTAAGAAAGCTCTAATCATTCCAAAATTCAGGGCATACAAATGGAAATATCGATTTTGACTCATTTTCTAGTAAAGGGCAGTGCAAATTACCAAAAGATTAGGTTATTTTGACACTTCACTTTACACATTGCAGTAATTTAGAAACGCAGCAAACGGCATGGTACTGTTTCAAAACTTATTACTTTAAAGCAAACTTAAAACCTTTACTTTGACCAGTTGAATAGTAATAATATGCTGCAAATTTGACTTTTCTTTGATTACCACACCACATCCAATTTAGGGTTATACTTTCTATTATCACACATCAGTTAAATATATATTCAAAAATTCCTGGTTAAGATCATTATCATTGTAGACAGCAGCCTGAAATGTATCAACCTAAAATACAGTGGAACCTCGGAAAACCGGACAGTGTTGGGACTGGCAATATTTGTGTTTCGAGTTGTCTGGATTTTCGAGTATTTGTATTTTTAACTCTGTTTATGATGCTGTAAAATTAAAATACGTGTAACCTAAATGAATGAATTTATTGATAAACCTGAATCAGTGTCATATATATCTAATAACTCTACTGGCAAATACATTAACACACATTATACAGATATGCATTAGATCTTAGTAAAGAACTGTTTACTTGAAGTCTGTTTTCTCTTTAAATTCAGGTCTGTCTGATATAAACCATCTCTTAAGGAATACAAGAGTTCTGTCATTTCAGGCAAGTTCTTTGCACACTAAGGCTGTCACACCGGAGCATCAAGAGATTAAGTAGATGCCGCGTTGTCGCCACCCGCTCTTAGTGCAGTATCCAGTGGCAAAAGTATTATAGCGGGCAAAGAATTAGCCGGAGCATCAAGAGATAAACCACATGCCAATCCTCCAAGTGCGGTACTCAATGGCTTAAGAATTATTTCTTGACTTTTGTCAATAGTGATGGTAAACACAGAGGAACATCTCGCCAGACTGGATATTATACAACAAATAAACATGCTGGGTTTCTAAGATAAATATTCACCCCTTATTAGGATAGTCCGGTATTTTAAATATTTTTATACAGCAAAACCTCAATTTGGTACTATAAATGTTGTCCGATATTCAAAATTTCGAGGTGTCCTTCCAAGGTTTTGTTAGTACACATATCTATGGAAATTCAAACGGGAGTGAAAGAGCTGTCCGGTTTAGTAAGAAGTCCGATGTATATCGATTTGTCCGGACTGAGGTTCAACTGTATTTAAATATTTTAGGAAAATAATGTATAGCACTTATTTTGTTATTTTTCTGGTCATCCAGCATCACATAATTGTAATTGTTACAAGGCATGGATCAAGTTTACAATCGGATTGGTCGATTCCGAAGCCAGAAATTTTCATTGTTGACCGGAAGACAAAACACAAAGCGTTAGTTCAGCCTGGCAACAAAGAATAGTTTCTCATCAGTAAAGTACTCGAAATAGTTTATATCCGCTTATTGCCAAAACAATTTTAACTGAAAAATAGTGAATTATTTGTTTGACATGTCTTTATATATTTTGTTAAGTTCAACGGTACACCCCTCATATTTGCTGCAGCTTGCTAATCTAAGTATATTCTATAGAAAAATGGTTCTAGTCAATGCAGCACATCACACAGTGCAATGATGCGATGCATTTCATACGCTATCATGATGCATTTTATTGATACAGAACACCGTAACACATCGCATTAACACCAGCAGAAAATTATACCCAAGGATAGAAAACCGCAACACATATCAAGAACATCAGCTAGTACTTCAAAGCAGCATACACTACAGTATAATATAAGAGAGTACACATCCCTATGCTAGAATACAACCAACACAGAAACAGAAACAATGCAATACATTAAATGCTACCACAACAAAACACAATCTAACAGCACGGAATTGAATGCAACAAAGCACATTACAACACAGTGGTACACAGCGAAGTACATGTGACGATGGCTCATTTGATGCCTATTATGCCTAGTAATTATCTGCAGTCTGCTACCGAGCTTTTTGCGCATATCTGAAGCTTAGAACACGTGTATGTTTTATGAACTGATGATAAGCAATTAAATTTTCATTAAGATAGGCTACTTACAGGTCTGTCAGATTGCAACAGAGTGAAACGGCAGTTTGGAATTTGGAGTCGGACAAAATTCAAAACTTTAGTGAGTCATGTTTTATATTGTACTTTAGTGAAATAATACTGTCTCTTTATTGTATGTTTATATTTTATTTACTTGCACTACTGAACTGGCTTGCTTGGTTATTTTGTATAATCATTAGCTTTCTCCTTGCACCTTTGAAATGTGTCAGTTTTACGGTCGAGAACAATTTCGAAGCATCGCTTTGTTTCCATATAACTAAGCCAAACATAAAATCGATTAATCGTTTTATCAAAACAAAATTTGATAAATGCGAAACAACGGCAAGACCCAGTTTAGCTTCTCATGTTATCATATCTCTCGTGTAATCTTATTTTATATCAAATATAAGATTAAAGCATAGATATACAACCACATTGCAATGTTTGCTTTGTGCCAAGTTTCTTCACGGGAAAGCCTTCAGGAGGCTCAATCAGGTAGTTGTCCGATTGGAACTAAGTGGCGGAGCAATCTATTTTCTGGATTATGTATTTTTTCTGTCCAGAAATTGCAACACCTCGCAGTCTCAAATGGGCTTTATTTAACTGTTGTCACCGACATGTTATCGATTATTCCTGCTAGTTATACAAATAAAATTTGCTACCCATATGCGAATGTTTCTAAAACAAAACACAACAACAAGAATTAATTACCGTTATGATTTGATATATATCGTTATGTATATAATAAGTCTGTTTATATCCCAAAGTAGGCACTTCATAACGCAGGGAAGCGCAGGATTTATCTCAAAGAATTGCTGAAGGCACAGCTGGATGGCAATAAAGCGTGACTTAAGTGACATTATAGATGGCGTATCGGTACGTGTGCCAACGCAGGAAAACTATGTAGCCGTTCAGACATCGGCATAGCTATGTTTGATGTAAGTGATTGACCCACAGTTGCACACGGAGAGGAATTCAAAGTGGAGAGTGAGGTGTGAGCATTTCAGTGCTCGTTTAAATGACAATTGTGCGATGTTTTTTACTGGATATCAAATGCAATTTTCACTTGTTACCTTTTCGACCTACGTGTTTTTTCTGTATTGCGTGCGTTTTCTGATTGCAGCGCATAGATATTATGGCAGCTATGTGTCATTTCTGCATTGACCATTCACAGTGATTGTCCTACTTGGCTTTCAGGAAAAAAGCGAAGAGATGAATAAAAGCTGTGAGTGGAATAAACTTTTTTTGCAATTGTTAACAACTATAGCATGCGATACATGGATTAATGCTTCTGTGTCAGATCGGGTTTTTGATGATCTTTCATGGCTTCGTGTCTTCTCTCTATTGATAATCACAGGTTATACTTGGCACACCAATTAAAAGTTAAATTTGAACAAATATAAAGTTCGTCTCAATGTTTAAAATTTCCGAGGAAATTTGCAAGGTGAGACAGATAAAAGGACGGTACGTTGTTATTTACAGCGACGCCATTAATGCATTTTTTAGCGTATGTGACGTACAGGTAAGTGTCTAGGAATTAGAAAGTGATATTTTCTTGTTCCTAGATATCTCTTTGAGTACTTGAAATAGATTGAGTTGATTATTTTTTACCAGTCTTTATACAATGTTACTAGGTGTTCTTGAAAATATGTAGACTATTGTATGCATCTATTAGTATCCAAAATGTGCTTTTCCCACAAAAAATAACCAGAAAAATTTTCATTTTTTATCAAGTATAGCTCCAAGTACTAATTTTGGAATTACCATAAAGATATTTGGGATTACGTCACCTCAATGCCACCATGCCACTAAACCCATCTTATACTGCGACGTAACACTGTTTTAATAACAACCTTTAAGTCTCCGGCTATTTACTTGAATCTTTACAAAGAAAAACTATTCAATACAAGCTTAAAATTAACACCCTTCTATGACTGTAAAACAGTTTTTAAGTCACGTATTAGTTATAATCCTCTGTTATGGCACAGCTGTAGAAAAAGTTTTACAGATATTTACCATGAAGGATGTGCAAATGGAGACATACTAGTGGTAAAGCAGAGCACAGAAAACGTATAAACATTGCTCTAAGTTTAGTAATTATAAAAACATGAGATCCTTATGATGTGTTATCCATGCTAAGTAAATTAATACCAAGTAGTCAAGAATAGTGTTCTTGTGACTATTTTGCAATTGAACAAAATGGTTGAGATATTGACATTTTAATTAAGAACTACAACAGTTATGCACTATTTTCCCGTTTTTGAACCTATGTGTACTCTATGTGATATTTAATGAAATCGAAATATATTGATAGCCTGGGAAAATCTATACCTTTGTTTTTTCAATAAATAAGACATTTATGAATTAAAGTGGATATACATTATATGTGAAAACCTATAAATTTGCTATAAATAGTTCAAAATATATTTGTTGCCTTCTATTGTAATTATTCTAAAGAAATAATATTATACATCAAGTTTATTTCCAGAAATAAAGTCAACTTTCAGTAAAGAGTATTCAGCATGCAATATTACCACAAGAATCTCGTGTTTATTGAATATACAATTACAGTTGGTTGGTAGTCATTGGTTTTACCAAAGGAGTTTTTCCCACTTGCAAACCATGTTTGCAGCTGGGTATTAGGTTCTAGTTTTTCTGGGAGAAAAGTGGATATAATTAGTGCCTAAATCTTAATTTGAATAAGGGTCAAGGTCAAACGTTACGTGACCTCGGCTTCCGTTTTCAACAGGAAGACTTAGCTCCAAAACGGTTAGAGATTTTCCACACTCTGGGCCTAAACAATGTTATATAAGAAGTGCCTTGATGACCTTGACCTATTCGGTCACGGCCAAGGTCAAAAGCTGGAAGTTGATTATTATCTGGAAATCTGTTAGAAATAGAGTGATTTGGAACTCATTTTCGACCCTAGTGCCAAAACAACGTTGCATACGCGGTGCTTGGGTGTCCTTGACCTTCTCGGTCACGGTCAAAAGCAAAAACGGTAAGTTGACTATTACCTCAAAATCGGCTAGAGATTTTGAGCTCATTTTCGGGCCTTTGCGTTTAAACGTTTACATAAGAGAGGAAGGTTCAAAATCAGAAGTTAACTGTTATCTCCAAAACGATTAGAAATACAGTTATTTTAAGGTCATTTTCCACTCCAATCACCAAAACAACGTTACATAAGAGGTGCCTCGATGTCCCGGACTTCTGGGTCACGTTCAAAATCAAAAACGGTAAGTTAACTATTACCTCAAAAACAGTTAGAGATAGCCTGGGAACCTTTTGGGTTTAAAGAACGTTACACAAGAGGTACCTTAGTAACCTTGGCCCTTTCGGTCACGGAGAATTTCTAAAATCGCAAGTTTACTGTTATCACTCTTGTCTAGAATAGCCATCCTAACAGAAAAGTTCAAACGTTATCATCATGCTTCATAACACAAATATTCTTCGATCAGCCGGTCACGCATTATATATATGCAGTAGGTTCTATGAATGCTCATGAAAATTAGGTGAGAAAAAGCACGCTCTTGAAATTCTTATATATGATATCCTAGTTTTGGTCTATTTTTAAAGTGATCTGGCATGGCTACCATTTCTGGTGAGCGATAATGCGAGGACGTTGATTCTATTTGTATGTCTGCAGAATGTCATTTTTACGCCAATTTTCCGACGTCTTTTCAACGTAGCACCAAAGAAGTTGATCAGACATCGGAAGAAGTATCCACTTTTATACGAGTAAAAACTAATTTTATTCAATGTCTATTCCCCATTGAGTCAAAGGCGTTGATAAACAGTTGATCTTTGCTCACGAAAAATACAATCACAACCTAATGGTGTGAGTTAATTAAGCGGTTTGTCCAAGCGGCTATGTTTACTGGGCCAAAGGAGTTTTCGTTTAAATAAGTTGCTGGAGTTCTAGGTATATTTAAACGAATTTCTGCATTTTAAAGTTTTTATTTTGAGACAGATAGGAACTAAATCCAATTGCATGCTTCAATTAAATTCTATGGAAAATTGTCTTTGGTTACATGGTAAATGCTACTATAATGCATAGAACTTTTATACTTTAAACAAGGTCCGAAATTTAATTTTGTTTTAGGTTAAATAAGCAAGCGAATAAGCATGGCAACAAGACGTTCTATAGCAAAATGATTACAAAGGCAAATGTTTATGGATTTTTAAACGTATGTTCTCTGTTATGAATCAAATTATGTGTCATAAATTAAGTATTTCGTTCTTGTTCCGCCTGCAATAACTTCAAATGTTCACTTCTGATGTCCTTTATTCTGGTATTTATAAAAGAAAGCATTCTTGTAACACCGGTTCTCTTTTGAAGCAGATATGGCAAAAGCGAAATTAAGCGAAAATAAAAAAAGTGCTTTTATAACACCCAGCTTATAATGCCTTTGATTCTGAAGTGTGCATATGTGTGTAATATTATACTATATTACTATTATCATTATCATTGTGTATTATTATTATTATTATTATTATTATTATTATTATTATTATTATTATTATTATTATTATTATTAATGTTAATTAATATTATTGAAGTACATCCTCTTTTTTGAAATTTGAACTTAGTCAGTCTATTTTATAATTGCTTAATAAAATTATATTACGACAACAGTTTCACTGTGGTTTTTATAGAGTATCAATTAATAAAACAGACGAAATTTGGGAATAGCCATATATTTTGCTCATTAAAACGCCGTTTTTATTTTCAAGTTTTTAAATATAAGCCACAGCACAAGCAAATTAAACAATGAACTTAATAAATATTAAAGAAAAGGTACATATGTAATTAAAAACGCAACATTCCTTGTTTTACTGTTTTAAACAACAGGAAAAAAAAACAAAAAAAGTAATGATTTTATATTATTTTATTCTTCTACCATAACAATTTGGAGTAATTTAGATGATAATTCTTAAGCCTGGTCAAAAGAGTTACGTCGAAATTATTTCCTCCAGGGTGAGATGGTGGACGTCGATTGTCGTATAAATTATTTTGTTCGTGATGTGTCAACAGTCAACTGAAATATTATGAAACATAACATTGATTGCGACAAATGCAAGCAGAAAGAAAATCTTATAGAAATATGTCAACTATTAAGACATACTTACCAATATAAAATAATCAAATAATAAACTATTATTTAAGAAAAACAAATTTTGAAAATACTACACGAAAATTTAAAATTTTGTTTTTCAAGCTTTTGGTTTTTTTTTTGCATTTTAAAGGTGCTTAGCAAACATGTCAATGAAGGAAAAATTAAACCTGAGAACAAACTTTTGCAAAATCGGAATTTTCATGGATGACATAGATTCCTTGATTAATGAAATGACTGTTAATGCAAACATATCGAGTTGGAGACACATACGTTGAACTTCACATAATACTGGTCTTGCCGTATTGCAGCCTTGGTCATTCCACTTTCCAGTATCACTATACATTAGCATGCACACCTCATGGCTGCCTCCGGTAGGTTGCCCTGGTGACCAATTTGCATAAGTCATAGGATTTCCACTTGTTCTCCACTTCCAACTGACACTGTATTGATCGAACACAGCACCTATGTGTATGTCACTTCCTATTTCTGCCCGAAGAAAAAGATAAAATTGCTTTCAACTTAAGGAAAGATTTTTACCATACAATCTAATAGATTCTTCGTTAATTTCTGCGTTGCATTCTTCAATTTGGTTCGTAATTTATTGCATTTTAGTACGGTCTTTATATACAAAGTGAAAGATTTATACTTTATCCCGAAACAGAAAAACATCATGCATAAATAATTGTGAAACACTTAAATAAGAAGATGAAATCTTTTATTTACCTTGTGCAATTTGGTGTACGATTTTATTTTCCGCATCGTTTTCTATTTCGACCAGTTGACCCTTTAGGCTCCTGCACTTGATATAAGCAGAGTTCCAGTCTTTCTTGTCAGTGAGAGGGATGTAACACCATCCTCTATATATGCGAGAACACTTGAAAGCTGCGAATGAACCAGTTCCAAAGCATGTAGGTAAAACTATAATTATTCATTCAAACATAAACCGATAATATTTTTTTATTTTGAATAGCTGGTTATGAATATTTCTTCTGCCTGGTATCGATATACTGAAGTTTAATTCAGCAATTTTTTTTATATAAAATTTTGTCAAATACAATGTGTATTAATGCAAAAATAAACATAATAATTTTACTTTTATTCAGTACTTTTTCAGTATTTTGCTATTAGTATTGCAATAACCGACAGCGTCTTCTTCTTACGTTGCAAAAGTTGCTGCAGAAATACGTCATTTGTTTAGAAATCAAGCAGAAAAAGAAAGATTCTTGATGAACTTTAATCGTTTACCTTTGATCTCGCATATGGAAGAATGCACGATATTGCAGTCGTTGTCGTTCCACTCTCCGCTGTCTCTCATCATCAGGGCACAGTTTTCTCTGGTGCCTCCGTTTGGTTCACCCCGATGCCACTTTGTATAGCCTACAGGTTGATTCCCTGCTGACCACCTCCAGTCGTTATCCTTTTCTTTGTCATTTAGTCCTATGTTCACATGGTGACTGAATTCTTTGTTGTAATATGAAAATTGAGTGCACACAATGTGAATGTGAGTTAAAATGCCCTGATGTTTTTGCTTCTGCTAAATCATGACAATTCTATCCATTTAACATATAGCAACTATACTCAAAAATGCAGTAAAAAGCAATAATATTTAGTAAAAAATAATAATATAATATATGCATGCTTTGGTATGACCGAACTGTTTAGAATGCTATATGCAAATGTAGTATAGTTTAAGCATCGGCGTTCTATTTACCAAATTGATTCTGTGGAAAATGTCTAAAGAAGAAAAAGTAATAATACATGATCTCAAGACTCCCTCTTTGAGCACGAAAAACACGCTACTAGTTATTAATCAGTTGTAAAGGCTTTGGAAGAAAGCCACAATTTTTGTGCATTACATAAAATGTCAAACCATTGTAAATTGTCAATTGTGTTTTTTATAATTGTTTTGTTATTTGCTTCTTTGATCTTTGGCGTCCTTCAGAATCTAATAGAATTTCAGTAGGAGCGTACTGTCTAGTGTAATCTAATTTCTACACAAAGGAAATTACCTTGTGCTAGTTCCTGAACCACAGCATTTTCTTCAGAACTGGTGATGTCAACCAGGTCACCTCCAAGGTTTCGACACTCTTTCTTTGCGTCATCCCAATTCATTGTTTTTTGTAGCATAAAGTAACACGATCCACCGTAAGTACGTTGACATGGCACTAGAAAAATACAGAAAGCTTCTTTCACATAAAGTTAATACGTTCCTTTCACATGCATACCTTCGAAATTGAAACAGCTACGATGTTTTCTTTCATTTTAAAATAAATCAACCAACCTTCATTTCAAATTTTTTTTGTGACTCAAATTATAATGAGTAAAAAGTTTAAATTTCAAAGAGTGATTGTAAATATTATAATAAAGACTTATTATAAATATATAAGGTTTTTTGCGTTACATATGAACCTATTACCTGACGTCTTTATCACGTCCCCCAAGTAATTCAAGTCGCACCACACTGAATACATCAAACAATCAGTCATATGATGATGTAAAAAAAATAAAAGCAAAGAAGGAACTAGCACAAACATATATATGTGTTTTATTGTAAAGTGTTCAAAGCCATCAATTGATATCAAATGAAACATAAATTGAGGTTAATTGACACGCACACACACACACACACACACACACACACACACACACACACACACAAATATATATATATATATATATATATATATATATATATATATATATATATATATATATATATATATATATATATTACATATCAACAATTTTTTAGTTGACTGATTCTGCATAGAATGAAATAAACGATTAAGGTAAAATAAATGATGTATCTGACAAATGTAACAAATGAAAAAGATCCAGTGTTTCTTTAATTAATGGTGCACTTTGTTATTATTTTTTATTTTAATTATTTTCAATGCTATATAAGACATTACCTTCTTGCTCGATGTCTTCTTTCGTACCATTCACAATGTCTAGAATTAAAAGTGTAAAAATGAAAAAAAAAAAAACAAACAAATCAACGGATTTCCTTCAGGATTTAGATTGAACACCATCGAAACAAAAAATTATATTTATTTATCTTGTTTATAAACACAGTAAATTGAACAACGTATAGCATATCAGTTTTACTCAACGCAAAACCTATGTGACTTATGAAAAAGCTAACTAAAAAAAATAACTGTGCATAAGCGAAGAGCAGTTGTCTACAGAATGCCTTGTATGTGCAATAGAGAGCTGGTCATTCCGCAAAATTGGTCAACAAAATGCATTATTACAAAATATTCTGCAAAAAATGTTTTGAGAACAATGCAGAAAAAGGAGGTCGGAGCAATTGTATTTTTTCTCAGTTAGATCTGGAAATAGCTTAGTTTAATGTAATTATTGTTACTCTAAAGAGCGTATTACGATATTTTGTTCATTGATGAAAATTTTCACTACATAGTGCATACCACATATTGTAACAGTTCAGTTAACATGATGAATAAGTAACATATTTACTTCACTGTGGATAAGAGAACATTTTATGGACATAATGCCAGTTTCTACAACACTGTACAATAATTCGATATATATGTATATATATATATATATATATATATATATATATATATATATATATATATATATATATATATATATATATATATATATATATATATATATATATATATATATATATATATATATAAATTAAAATACCAACAGCTAAAACTGTTTTATTCTTTTTTAGTTGCCTATTTTACTTGTAAGCTAAATAAGCATCAAATTTGCTAGTAATCCGTCAAAGCCAAACCAAACACGTCATGTGTATCGTTTAGATGTTATAGTTGATGTATTTACAGTATTTATAGAAAATATTACCTATTTTCATTTCTATCTGTTGCTGCCGTACAAAACCTGAAATTAAATCGAAGTCATTCTTGCCAATTGCTATTAACTGAAGCTGAGTTGCTCGGCAAAATTATTCATAAATATATGAACACTGCGACTCCACCCTCACCCTGACTAGACAGGTTTTTTATTTGAATCTGACATAGCGATTGTAGGAAAATTCAGTATTGTATTACTGATGTCAATTGGAAGAAACTTACGATTTCTTTAGAGTTTTATGAGATCTTCTCGAATATTGTCTGGAATAATAAAACAATTCAAAGATACAAGGTATTTATTTCTGTGAAATGTTAAGTCATTTGGAAACATAGAAAGATTTATAATTTGGAAATGCAACAGCTATAATATCATAATGATTTATTTTTTGACAATTAATATTGAGATATCACAAAAAATGAAAGAACTAAAAACCATGCATATTAAACATTATTGAATGGAACTTTACCATTTTCTAAATGAACATCATCCAGTTTGTCGCCAATTTCAGTGTAAATTCTTTTCATATCGTTTAGTTCACCGCGATATCTTTCTAAATCTAAAATATCAGTTTTCTTTTTCAGAAAATAGACTTTTACTTCATCATATTGAACATATTTAAATGCATAATGTGACTGATGTTTTACAAATATATGGTTGTCTCCCATAAAGTGTTGTATGTATATATATTCATTCTCCTTAAAAGATCATATTCTAAGAATGGAAAATTTTTGTATAATCTTGTTCTTTTAGATATTAATAGAGGCGTTTATTAGCAACAAAATCAGATTTATACTACTATCTAGTTTTAAATAATAGTGTCACACAATATGGTGTTGTATATTTTCTAAAGGTTTTATAGGTTTTAAATAAATTTGAATTGAAGTAATGGTTTTCGTGATCACTGGATGTCGTAGGTGAAGATACCGAGCAGCAGAAGATATCGAGAGGTACTTTCCAACCCGAAGGTTGGTGTTTTCTTGTAAGACCTTTTTAAGAGCTTAATATTAACGAGTGCGCGTTGTGTAAACTACGTCAATGTAGACTACGTCATTGGCTTTCAGAATATCTTGCATGTAGTTATGAAAGCAGATAGTCTGTGTATATATCTGATCTTGAATCGTTACTATCTGGCTGCAGTTGAAGTGTTATAAACAAAGTAAACAGTTGCTTTTATAGCTTTATTGCAAAATTCAAAGCAAATGTGAATAAAACTTTGAAATTTTGAAATAACGACTCATTTTTCAGGCGAAATGAATGTTTAAGGGAATATTCAACAAAAATGTACCTTTCTAAAACATTTATTGTACTGTACCACCTCACCTTCTAATCAATTTGTAATAAAGAATACGGAACCCGGACAATATAGCAGTCAGATTTGTCAAACATATAAAAACATACAAGATAGTCACATGTAGCCTCATAGTGGTATATATAAGGAAATTGTATGCTTGTGTTAACTATTAATTTAGCTTAAAACCTGCCACATATATATTGCATTGTTTGTATCCATCTTAGCTAGGCACGTGAATGCAATATGTGTGTATGCCACGTTTAACTTTTATTTATATGTCATATTTGAAGGTGATATATACTATGTTAGTTCAAAAATATTATGTAATTATTATATTCAATCTGATTTCACGCAAATATCCCCACCATAATTTAGTATGTGTCTGTGCCCTGTTTGGGCAAAAATGCGCTTTACCAAACGAACACAAAATGCGCAAAGGGCTTCTTTTGTTATTCTTATTGGAAAAGTGTTAAACCTTATTCGCTGTTATTTTTCTTGTTTGTCTTGTTTCAGACGGCTTTGGTGCTTCAGCACATTAAACATTTTTGTTGTCATTTCTCTTGTTTGCTGGCCTTGGTAAGAACGACTATGGTGCTTCAGCCACTTGTTTTTCGTGTTTCATGTTCATTTTCAATACTTGTCTACTTTCAATAATAGACCAAATTTTCAAATAATTAGTAATACATATTTGACACGATATTTTATAATGAAAAGTGTCGTTTTTAGTAACTCTTTAAACATATTTTTCTGAATATATAATATTTTGTTCTGTCTGACACATCATTATAAACATCTTTTGATAACTGTGTTGTACTCATTATCATTAACAAAAGTACATTCAAATGATGGATTGATTTGAAAAGAGTATACATACCTCTCTCTAACTTTGAAATGAGTGCTACAAGGTTTTTGACGTCGTCTGCGTAAATCGTGACGCACTGCAAACGGCGCAAAATGCTTAGCTTAAAAGCATTACAGATATATTATGTCATGATTTGAATCGCTATGTATGCGATATAAAATAACAAAGTAAACCAATTCACAAGTCATTTTTTCTATTTGGAATTTGTAGTACTATGTTGACTTCTATGTTTGTCGCAATTGCCTTTCACAACGCAGACTATTCCGGAAAATAACCCAATACGTATCAAGTGAATGAATTAAATAATTAAAACTACAATATTGTTTTCAATCTCGAACCTGCAACATTTAATGATATCATTCGGTGCTTTGACAAAAGTCGTGATTCATTACCTTGCTTAGAGTTACTAACAAGACTGCAAAATATACACCAGACTGCATTGTTTTCCTTTATCTGCCAAAATAATTTCTTACTGCATTTAATTTAATGACAAAATAAGTTGCTTTAAAAGCACTATATTAGTATACTTTTTATATTTATACTCTAAGCAACTAATAAAATAAATTTTGTTTTCAAATGGTTACTGAAAAAATTCAGAATTCACAGACATAAAGCATAGCAGTTTAAAAAGCATATGCAACGCAGATTTATCCAATGATTACTATTCGTTTTAATTCGGAGTTTATCCAACTATACCTTAGATCAAAATTTGAACTGCGTATAATTCTTGTGCTGAAGCTAGTCACATAAAATAAGATACTAATAACACGTTTAAAGATTTTCGATATTTGCTTGAGACACTTACATCGTTGTCTGGTTAATCGCCAGGCAATTTGAGGAAATTCAATTAGTGTTGTCTTCTTAACGTTTTCTACACAAAAATATTGACGCCGAGACCTAGTAATCACTTATTGTCATAGTCATTTTTTTCGAGTTAGTGTATATGGAAAATATGTACATGAAGTTATCTGATTCAGTTGAATTTTCGTATGAAATGGTTCATTGAGCAAGAGTATGTATCACAGATCTTGCGCAGGAGTGCAGATATCAAACATAAATCAATTTCTTGGCCCAGCTTCTTTATCACAGACTTTTTCGCAGGAGTGTAGTGTCCATTTTAAGGCTTTAAATTAGAATTATTTTTTATAAAAATTAAAAATTATAACAGCGTGCAAGAAATGGTTACTGCTTACTTATTCAAAATTATTTTAATATTTTGATCGTTTGTGTTTTTGAATTAAAGTAAGCACCGTGTTAAACATGTATAAGATTAAAAGAAGTAAAAATAAATTGTATTCACATTAATCAAATATGTGTTTTAGAACCCTAACATTGTTATATTAAAGAATTCTAATGCAAACTCTACAAAATCTGACTTTGCCAGAATGATGAGAGTGAAGTAGAATAAAGAGCTCCATTGTTATTCTTTATTAGCCAAAAAATTATTTTACTATTTAGTTTTGTGAAACATAATAGATTTTTGAGCTGGCATATTAATATCGTCTCTTTTTATATTAGATCAATAATTGACTGAAATTTGAAATTATTAATTTATTATCAACTGCTCTTGTTCAGAAATACTTCGTACACTTTGTGAGAAATATATGATTTGAGGATATTTTATGCAACTACTCCGACCCCACGTCCGGTGTTTCAAGCATAAAGTATCGTCATAGAAAGACTGTATTATCCATTTTATCCAACATTTAATGTACGCTTTAAATTTATGGCAATGTAACAATCAGCCCACAAGCGACATATGAAACTGATTGAACTACCTGACCCTAAAGCTTTGGCACAGATGATATTAGATACAGGTCAGTCTCAAAATTGCTTAGCATGGCAAACGTGCTAAGTTGTTTGTTTATAATTCCAATGCTGAAGCATATATGGGAATTACTCGTGACATATTTATAGATTTTCAATACCTGACAGACACGATTACATAATCACCGAGTTGGAAACAAGATAGCGTTGTTTAAAAACATATGAAGTTATTCTCTTAGTTGCATCTAGCGCAGGTAATGTCGCCATAAATCTGCTTGACACTTATTATTCAAGTAAGTTAGTCTTCATATTTTACATAAAATGTCTTGTTACTTTCTAATAATTTTCCTAACAACATGATCAATACGACTAAGAAAGCTCTAATCATTCCCGAATTAAGGGGATACAATTGGAAATAGCGATTTTGGCTCGTTTTCTAGTAACGAACAGTGCAAATTACCAAAAGATTAGGTTATTTTGACACTTCACTTTACACATTGCAGTAATTTAGAAACGCAGCAAACGGCATGTTACTGTTTCAAATCTTATTACTTTAAAGCAAGCTTAAAACCTTTACTTTGACCAGTTGAATAGTAATAATATGCTGCAAACTTGACTTTTCTTTGATTACCACACCACATCCAATTTAGAGTTATACTTTCTATTATCACACATCAGTTAAATATATATTCAAAAATTCCTGTTAATATCATTATCATTGTAGACAGCAGCCTGAAATGTCTCAACCTACAGTGGAACCTCGGAAAACCGGACAGTGGTGGGATTGGCAATATTTGTATTTCGAGTTGTCCGGATTTTTGAGTATTTGTATTTTTAACTCAGTTTGTGATGCTGTAAAATTAAAATACGTGTAACCTGGATGAATGAATTTATTGATAAACCTTAATCAGTGTCATATATATCTAATAACTCTACTGGCAAATACATTAACACACATTAAATGGGTATGCATTAGATCTTAGTAAAGAACTGTTTACTTGAAGTGCGTTTTCTCTTTAAACTCAGGCCTGTCTGATATAAACCATCTCTTAAGGAATACAAGAGTTCTGTCATTTCAGGCAAGTTCTTTCCACACTAAGGCTGTCACACTGGAGCATCAAGAGATTAAGTAGATGCCACGTCGTCCCCACCCGCCCTTAGTGCAGTATGCAGTGGCAAAAGTATTATAGCGAGCAAAGAATTAGCCGGAGCATCAAGAGATAAAGCACATGCCGATCCTCCAAGTGCGGTACTCAATGGCTTAAGAATTATTTCTTGACTTTTGTCAATAGTGATGGTAAACACAGAGGAACATCTCGCAATTTGCCAAACTGCATATTATACAATAAATAAACAGTCTGGGTTTCTAAGATAAATATTCACCCATTATTAGGAAAGTCCGGTATTTTGAATATTTTTATACAGCAAAAGCTAAATTTGGGACTGGAAATGTTGTCCGGTATTCAAAATTTCGAGGTGCCCTTCCAAGGTTTCGTTAGTACACATATCTATGGAAATTCAAACGGGACTGAAAAAGCTGTCCGGTTTAGTAAGAAGTCCGATGTATATCGATTTGTCCGGACTGAAATTCAACTGTATTTTAATATTTCAGGAAAATAATGTATAGCACTTATTATGTTGTTTTTCTGGTCATCCAGCATCACATAATTGTAATTGTTACAAGGCATGGATCAAGTTTACAATCGGATTGGTCGATTCCGAAGCCGGAAATATTCATCGTTGACCCGAAGACAAAACACAAAGCGTTAGTTCAGCCTCGCAACAAAGGATATAGTGTCCTTCTCATCAATAAAGCTCCACGCTTAATCAAAATAGTCTATATCCGCTTATTGCCAAAACAATTTTGACTTTGAAAAATAGTGAATTATTTGGTTGACATGTATTTATATATTTTTTAAGTTCAACGTAACACCCCTCATATTTGCTGCAGCTTGCTAATCTAAGTATATTCTATGGAGAAAGAATTCTAGTCAATGCAGCACATCACACAGTGCTATGATGCGATACATTTCATACGCTATCATGATACATTTTACTGATACAGAACACCGTAACACATCGCATTAACACAAACACAAAATTATACCAAAGGATAGAAAACACATATCAAGAACATCAGCTAGTACTTCAAAGCAGCATACACTACAGTATAATATAAGAGAGTACACATCCCTATGCTAGAATACAACCAACACAGAAACAGAAACAATGCAATACATTAAATGCTACCACAACAAAACACAATCTAACAGCACGTAATTGAATGCAACAAAGCACATTACAACACAGTGGTACACAGCGAAGTACATGTGACGATGGCCCATTTGATGCCTATTATGCCTAGTAATTATCTACAATCTGCTACCGAGCTTTTTGCGCATATCTGAAGCTTAGAACACGTGTATGTTTAATGAAGTGATGATAAGCAAGTAAATTTTCATTAAGATAGGCTACTTACGGGTCTGGCAGATTGCAACAGAGTGAAACGGCAGTTTGGAATTTGGAGTCGGACAAAATTCAAAACTTTAGTGAGTCATGTTTTATATTGTACTTTAGTGAAATAATACTGTCTCTTTATTGTATGTTTATATTTTATTTACTTGCACTACTGAACTGGCTTGCTTGGTTATTTTGTATAATCATTAGCTTTCTCCTTGCACCTTTGAAATGTGTCAGTTTTACGGTCGAGAACAATTTCGAAGCATCGCTTTGTTTCCATATAACTAAGCCAAACATAAAATCGATTAATCGTTTTATCAAAACAAAATTTGATAAATGCGAAACAACGGCAAGACCCAGTTTAGCTTCTCATGTTATCATATCTCTCGTGTAATCTTATTTTATATCAAATATAAGATTAAAGCATAGATATACAACCACAATGCGATGTTTGCTTTGTGCCAAGTTTCTTCACTGGAAAGCCTTCAGGAGGCTCAATCAGGTGGTTGTCCGATTGGAACTAAGTGGCGGAGCAATCTATTTTCTGGATTATTTATTTTTTCTGTCCGGAAATTGCAACACCTCGCAGTCTCAAATGGGCTTTATTTAAATGTTGTCACCGACATGTAAGCGATTATTCCTGCTAGTTATACAAATAAAATTTGCTACCCAAATGCGAATGTTTCTAAAACAAAACACAACAACAAGAATAAATTACCGTTATGATTTGATATATATCGTTATGTATATAATAAGTCTGTTTATATCCCAAAGTAGGCACTTCATAACGCAGGGAAGCGCAGGATTTATCTCAAAGAATTGCTGAAGGCACAGCTGGATGGCAATAAAGCGTGACTTAAGTGACATTGTAGATGGTGTATCGGTACGTGTGCCAACGCAGGAAAACTATGTAGCCGTTCAGACATCGGCATAGCTATTTTTGATGTAAGTGATGGACCCACAGTTGCACACGGCGAGGAATTCAGAGTGGAGAGTGAGGTGTGGGCATTTCAGTGCTCGTTTAAATGACAAATGTGCGATGTTTTACTGGATATCAAATGCAATTTTCACTTGTTACCTTTTCGACCTACGTGTTTTTTTTCTGTATTGCGTGCGTTTTCTGATTGCAGCGCATAGATGTTATGGCGGCTATGTGTCATTTCTGCATTGACCATTCACAGTGATTGTCCTACTTGGATTTCAGGAAAAAAGCGAAGAGATGAATAAAAGCTGTCAGTGGAATAAACTTTTTTTGCAATTGTTAACAACTATAGCATGCGATACATGGATTAATGCTTCTGTGTCAGATCGGGTTTTTGATGATCTTTCATGGCTTTGTGTCTTCTCTCTATTTATAATCACAGGTTATACTTGGCACACCAATTAAAAGTTAAATTTGAACAAATACAAAGTTCGTCTCAATGTTTTAAATTTCCGAGGAAATTTGCGAGGTGAGACAGATAAAAGGACGGTACGTTGTTATTTACAGCGACGCCATTAATGCATTTCTTAGCGTATGTGACGTAAAGGTAAGTGTCTAGGAATTAGAAAGTGATATTTTCTTGTTCCTAGATATCTCTTTGAGTACTTGAAATAGATTGAGTTGATTATTTTTTACCAGTCTTTATACAATGTTACTAGGTGTTCTTGAAAATATGTAGACTATTGTATGCATCTATTAGTATCCAAAATGTGCTTTTTCCACAAAAAATAACCAGAAAAATTTTCATTTTTTATCAAGTATAGCTCCAAGTACTAATTTTGGAATTACCATAAAGATATTTGGGATTACGTCACCTCAATGCCACCATGCCACTAAATCCATCTTATACTGAGACGTAAAACTGTTTTAATAACAACCTTTAAGTCTCCGGCTATTTACTTGAATCTTTACAAATAAAAACTATTCAATACAATCTTAAAATTAACACCCTCCTATGACTGTTAAACAGTTTTTAAGTCACGTATTAGTTATAATCCTCTGTTATTGCACAGCTGTAGAAAATGTTTATCCCTTGCACTGTGTATTACAGATATTTACCATGAAGGATGTGCAAATGGAGACATACTAGTGGTAAAGCAGAGCACAGAAAACGTATAAATAATGCTCTAAGTTTAGCAATTATAAAAACATGAGATCCTTATGATGTGTTATCCATGCTAAGTAAATTAATACTAAGTAGTCAACAATAGTGTTCTTGTGACTATTTTGCAATTGAACAAAATGGTTGAGATATTGACATTTTAATTAAAAACTACAACAGTTATGCACTATTTTCCCGTTTTTGAACCTATGTGTACTCTATGTGATATTTAATGAAATCGAAATATATTGATAGCCTGGGAAAATCTATACCTTTGTTTTTTCAATAAATAAGACATTTATGAATTAAAGTGGATATACATTATATGTGAAAAACCTATAAATTTGCTATAAATAGTTCAAAATATATTTGTTGCCTTCTGTTGTAATTATTCTAAAGAAATAATATTAAACATCAAGTTTCTTTCCAGAAATAAAGTCAACTTTCAGTAAAGAGTATTCAGCATGCAATATTACCACAAGAATCTCGTGTTTATTGAATATACAATTACAGTTGGTTGGTAGTCATTGGTTTTACCAAAGGAGTTTTTCCCACTTGCAAACCATGTTTGCAGCTGGGTATTAGGTTGTAGTTTTTCTGGGAGAAAAGTGGATATAATTAGTGCCTAAATCTCAATTTGAATATGGGTCAAGGTCAAACGTTACGTGACCTCGGCTTCCGTTTTCAACAGGAAGACTTAGCTCCAAAACGGTTAGAGATTTTCCACACTCTGGGCCTAAACAATGTTATATAAGAAGTGCCTTGATGACCTTGACCTATTCGGTCACGGCCAAGGTCAAAAGCTGGAAGTTGATTATTATCTGGAAATCTGTTAGAAATAGAGTGATTTGGAACTCATTTTCGACCCTAGTGCCAAAACAACGTTGCATACGCGGTGCTTGGGTGTCCTTGACCTTCTCGGTCACGGTCAAGAGCAAAAACGGTAAGTTGACTATTACCTCAAAATCGGCCAGAGATTTTGAGCTCATTTTCGGGCCTTTGCGTTTAAACGTCTACATGAGAGAGGAAGGTTCAAAATCAGAAGTTCACTGTTATCTCCAAAACGATTAGAAATACAGTTATTTTAAGGTCATTTTCCACTCCACTCACCAACACAACGTTACATAAAAGGTGCCTCTTTGTCCCGGACTTCTGGGTCACGGTCAAAATCAAAAACGGTAAGTTAACTATTACCTCAAAAACAGTTAGAGATAGCCTGGGAACCTTTTGGGTTTAAAGAACGTTACACAAGAGGTACCTTAGTAACCTTGGCCCTTTCGGTCACGTAGAATTTCTAAAATCGCAAGTTTACTGTTATCACTCTTGTCTAGAATAGCCATCCTAACAGAAAAGTTCAAACGTTATCATCATGCTTCATAACACAAATATTCTTCGGTCAGCCGGTCACGCATTATTTATATGCAGTAGGTTCTATGAATGCTCATGAAAATTAGGTGAGAAAAAGCACGCTCGTGAAATTCTTATATATGATATCCTAGTTTTGGTCTATTTTTAAAGTGATCTGGCATGGCTACCATTTCTGGTGAGCGATAATGCGAGGACGTTGATTCTATTTGTATGTCTGCAGAATGTCATTTTTACGCCAATTTTCCGACGTCTTTTCAACGTAGCAACAAAGAAGTTGATCAGACAACGGAAGAAGTATCCACTTTTATACGAGCAAAAACTAATTTTATTCAATGTCTATTCCCCATTGAGTAAAGGCGTTGATAAACGAAAAATACAATCACAACCTAATGGTGTGAGTTAATTATGCGGTTTGTCCAAGCGGCTATGTTTACTGGGCCAAAGGAGTTTTCGTTTAAATAAGGGCCTTTAAATAAGTTGCTGGAGTTCTAGGTATATTTGAACGAATTTCTGCATTTTAAAGTTTTTATTTTGAGGCAGATAGGAACCAAATCCAATTGCATGCTAATTGAAAGTTTTTGCACATAAAAATCAGACAAAATGGTAAAATATTGGACCGCGTTACACCAGAGTTTCAGAAAACAAAGGAATTAAAAATATTACTTCAATTAGTCGCTTCAGTTAACTTCTATGGAAAATTGTCTTTGGTTACATGGTAAATGCTACTATAATGCATGGCACTTTTATACTTTAAACAAGGTCCGAAATTTAATTTTGTTTTAGGTTAAATAAGCAAGCGAATAAGCATGGCAACAAGACGTTCTATAGCAAAATGATTACAAAGGCAAATGTTTATGGATTTTTAAACGTATGTTCTCTGTTATGAATCAAATTATGCGTTCATAAATTAAGTATTTCGTTCTTGTTCCGCCTGCAATAAGTTCAAATGTTCACTTCTGATGTCCTTTATTCTGGTATTTATAAAAGAAAGCATTCTTGTTCTCTTTTGTAGCAGATATGGCAAAAACGAAATTAAGCGAAAAAAGTGCTTTAATAACACCCAGTTTATAATGCCTTTGGTTTTGAAGTGTGCATATGTGTGTAATATTATACTAAATTACTATTATCATTATCATTGTTTATTATTATTATTAGTAATATTATTGAAGTACATCCTCTTTTTTGAAATTTGAACTTAGTCAGACTATTTTATTTGCTTAATAAAGTTATATCACGACAACAGTTTCACTGTGGTTTTGATAGAGTATCAATAAATAAAACAGCCGAAATTTGGGAATAGCCATATATTTTGCTCATTAAAACGCCGTTTTTATTTTCACGTTTTTAAATATAAACCACAGCACAAACAAATTAAACAATGAACTTAATAAATATTAAAGAAAAGGTACATATATACTTAAAAAACCCAGCATTCCTTGTTTTACTGTTTTAAACAACAGGAAAAAAACAAAAACAAAAAAAGTAATGAGTTTATATTATTTTATTCTTCTACCATAACAATTTGGAGTTATTTAGATAATTTAGATGATAATTCTTAAGCCTGGTCAGAAGAGTTACTTCGAAATTATTTCCTCCAGGGGGAGATGGTGGACGTCGATTGTCGTATAAATTATTTTGTTCGTGATGTGTCAACAGTCAACTAAAATATTATGAAACATAACATTGATTGCGACAAATGCAAGCAGAAAGAAAAGCCTATGGAAATATAAGTGAATTATTAAGACATACTTACCAATATAAAATAATCAAATAATAAACTATTATTTAAGAAAAACAAATTTTGAAAATACTACACGAAAATAGAAAATTTTGTTTTACAAGCTTTTGTTTTTCTTGCATTTTAAAGGTGCTTAACAAACATGTCAATAAAGGAAAAATTAAACCTGAGAACAAACTTTTGCAAACTCGGAATTTTTATGGATGACATAGATTCCTTTCATTAATGAAATGACTGTTAATGCAAACATATCGATTTGGAGACACATACGTTGAACTTCACATAATACTGGTCTTGCCGTATTGCAGCCTTGGTCATTCCACTTTCCAGTATCACTATACATTAGCATGCACACCTCATGGCTGCCTTTAGAAGGTTGCCCTGGTGACCAATTTGCATACGTCATAGGATTTCCACTTGTTCTCCACTTCCAACTGACACTGTATTGATCGAACACAGCACCTATGTGTATGTCACTTCCTATTTCTGCCCAAAGAAAAAGATAAAATTGCCTTCAACTTAAGGAAAGATTTTTACCATACAATCTAATAGATTCTTCGTTAATTTCTGCGTTGCATTCTTCAATTTGGTTCGTAATTTATTGCATTTTAGTACGGTCTTTATATACAAAGTGAAAGATTTATACTTTATCCCAAAACAGAAAAAAATCATGCATAAATAATTGTGAAACACTTAAATAAGAAGATGAAATCTTTCATATACCTTGTGCAATTTGGTGTACGATTTTATTTTCCGCATCGTTTTCTATTTCGACCAGTTGACCCTTTAGGCTCCTGCACTTGATATAAGCACGGCTCCAGTCTTTCTTGTCACTGAGAGGGATGTAACACCATCCTCTATAGATACGAGAACACTTGAAAGCTGCCAATGAACCAGTTCAAAAGCATGTACGTAAAAACAAGGTCTATTCATGCAAACATAAACCGTTAATTTTTTATTTTTAATAGCTGGTTATGAATATTTATATGCCTGTTATCGATATACTGAAGTTTCTTTTAACCACTTTGTTTATAAAATTATGTCAAATACAATGTACATTAATGCAAAAATAAACATAATATTTTTCAGTATTTTGCTATAAGTAGTGTAATAACCGATAGCGTCTTATGTTGCAAAAGTTTCTGCAGAAATACGTTACTTGTTTAGAAATCAAGCAGAAAAAGAAAGATTCTTGATGAACTTTAATCGTTCACCTTTGATCTCGCATATGGAAGAATGCACGATATTGCAGTCGTTGTCGTTCCACTCTCCGCTGTCTCTCATCATCAGGGCACAGTTTTCTCTGGTGCCTCCGTTTGGTTCACCCCGATGCCACTTTGTATAGCCTACAGGTTGATTCCCTGCTGACCACCTCCAGTCGTTATCCTTTTCTTTGTCATTTAGTCCTATGTTCACATGGTGACTGAATTCTTTGTTGTAATATGAAAATTGAGTGCATACAATGTGAATGTGAGTTAAAATGTCCTGATGTTTTTGCTTCTGCTAAATCATGACAATTCTATCCATTTAACATATAGAAACCATACTCAAAAATGCAGTAAAAGGCAATGATAATTAGTAAAAAATAATGATATAATATATGCATGTTTTGGTATGACCAAACTATTTCAGAATGCTATATGCAAATGTAGTATAGTTTAAGCATCGGCGTTCTATTTACTAAATTTATTCTGTGGAAAATGTCTAAAGAAGAAAAAGTAATAATACATGATCTCAAGACTCCGTCTTTGAGCACGAAAAACACGCTACTAGTTTTTAATCAGTTGTAAAGGCTTTAGAAGAAAGCCACAATTTTGGGCATTACTTAAAATGTTAAACCATTGTAAATTGTCAATTGTGTTTCTTATAATTGTTTTGTTATTTGTTTCTTTGATCTTTGCCGTCCTTCAGAATCTAATAGAATTTCAGTAGGAGTGTACTGTCCAGTATAATCTAATCTGTACACAAAGGAAATTACCTTGTGCTAGTTCCTGAACCACAGCATTTTCTTCAGAACTGGTGATGTCAACCACGTCACCTCCAAGGTTTCGACACTCTTTCTTTGCGTCATCCCAATTCATTGTTTTTTGTAGCATAAAGTAACACGATCCACCGTAAGTACGTTGACATGGCACTAGAAAAATACAGAAAGCTTCTTTCACATAAAGTTGATACGTTCCTTTCACATGCATACCTTCGAAATTGACACAGCTACGATGTTTTCTTTCATTTTAAAATAAATCAACCAACCTTCATTTCAAAATTTGTGACTCAAACTATAATTAAGTAAAAAGTTTAAATTTCAAAGAGTGATTGTAAATATTATAATAAAGACTTATTATCAATATATAAGGTTTTTTGCGTTACACATGAACATATTACCTGACGTCTTTATCAAGTCCCCCAAGTAATTCAAGTCGCACCACACTGTATACATCAAACAATCAGTCATATGATGATGTAAAAAAATAAAAGCAAAGAAGGAACTAGCACAAACATATATATGTGTTTTATTGTAAAGTGTTCAAAGCCATCAATTGATATCAAATGAAACATAAATTGGCGTTAATTGACACACACACACACACACACACACACACACACATATATATATATATATATATATATATATATATATATATATATATATATATATATATATATATATATATATATATATATATTGTATATCAACAATTTTTTTGTTGACTTATTCTGCATGGAATGAAATAAACGCTTAAGGTAAAATAAATGATATATCTGACAAATGTAACAAATGAAGACTATCCAGTGTTTCTTTAATTATTGGTGCACTTTATTATTATTTTTTATTTCAATTATTTTCAATGCTATATAAGACATTACCTTCTTGCTCGATGTCTTCTTTCGTACCATTCACAATGTCTAAAATTAAAAGTGTAAAAATGAAAAAAAAAAAACAAATCAACGGATTTCCTTCAGGATTTAGATTGAATACCATCGAAACAAAAATTTATATTTATTTATCTTCTTTATAAACACAGTAAAGTGAACAACGTATAGCATATCAGTTTTACTCAATGCAAAACCTATGTGACTTATGAAAAACCTAAGTAGAATGAAAAAGGCAAGAAATAACTGTGTATAAGCGAAGAGCAGTTGTCTACAAAATGCCTTGTATGTACAATAGAGATTGGTCAACGAAATGCATTATTACAAAATATTCTGCAAAAAATGTTTTGCGAAATCCACCGAACGTCCAACCATTAAATAATGAAAGTTATTTCCACGCGATTCAAAAGTGTGAGGTAGCCTGATTGTTGTCTTAACTAAACGTGTCTTGTGTGGTGTCATGAAGGTATGACAAACGTGTTTTGATGTGCCTGAGTACATCAAGAACAATGCAGAAAAAGGAGGTCGGAGCAATTGTATTTTTTCTCAGTTAGATCTGGAATGAGCTTTGTTTAATGTAATTATTGTTACTGTAAAGAGCGTATTACGATATTTTGTTCATTGATGAAAATTTCCACTACATGGTGCATACTACATATTGTAACAGTTCAGTTAACATGATGAATAAGTAACATATTTACTTCACTGTGGATAAGAGAACATTTTATGGACATAATGCCAGTTTCTACAACACTGTACAATAATTCGATATATATGTATATATATATATATATATATATATATATATATATATATATATATATATATATATATATATATATATATATATATATATATATATATATATATATATATATATATATATATATATAAATTAAAATACCAACAGCTAAAACTGTTTTATTCTTTTTTAGTTGCCTATTTTACTTGTAAGCTAAATAAGCATCAAATTTGCTAGTAATCCGTCAAAGCCAAACCAAACACGTCATGTATATCGTTTAGACGTTATAGTTGATGTATTTACAGTATTTATAGAAAATATTACCTATTTTCATTTCTATCTGTTGCTGCCGTACAAAACCTGAAATTAAATCGAAGTCATTCTTGCCAATTGCTATTAACTGAAGCTGAGTTGCTCGGCAAAATTATTCATAAATATATGAACACTGCGACTCCACCCTCACCCTGACTAGACAGGTTTTTGATTTCAATCTGACATAGCGATTGTAGGTAAATTCAGTATTGCATTGCTGATGTCAATTGGAAGAAACTTACGATTTCTTTCGAGTTTTATGAGATCTTCTCGAATATTGTCTGGAATAATAAAACAATTCAAAGATACAAGGTATTTCTTACATTGAAATGTTAAGTCATTTGGAAACATAGAAAGATTTATAATTTGGAAATGCAACAGCTATAATATCATAATGATTTATTTTTTTAAACAACTAAATAATGAAAGAACTAAAAACAATGCATATTATATATTATTGAATGGAACTTTACCATTTTCTAAATGAACATCATCCAATTTGTCGCTAATTTCCGTGTAAATTCTTTTCATATCGTGTAGTTCACCGCGATATCTTTCTAAATCTAAAATTATTAGTTTTCTTTTTCAGAAAATAGACTTTTACTTCATCATATTGAACATATTTAAATGCATAATGTGACTGATGTTTTACAAATATATGACTCTCTCCCATACAGTGTTGTATATATATATATTCATTCTCCTTAAAAGATCATATTCTAACAATGGAAAATTTTTGTAGGCTTGTTCTTTTAGATATTAATAGAAGCGTTTATTAACAACAAAATCAGATTTATACTTCTATCTAGTTTTAAATAATAGTTTCACACAATAGGGTGCTGTATATTTTCTAAAGGTTTTATAGGGTATAAATAAATTTGAATTGAAGTAATGGTTTTCGTGATCACTGGATGTCGTAGGTGAAGATACCGAGCAGCAGAAGATATCTAGAGGTACGTTCCAACCCGAAGGTTGGTGTTTTCTTGTTAGAGCTTTTTAACAACTTAAGATTAACGAGTGCGCGTTGTGTTGTCAAAAATGCAGTATTTTGCTGACGCAATGTAAACTACGTCATTGGCTTTCAGAATATCTTGCATGTAGTTATGAAAGCAGATAGTCTGTGTATATATCTGATCTTGAATCGTTACTGATTTGGCTGCAGTTGAAGTGTTATAAACAAATTAATCAGTTGCTTTTATAGCTTTATTGCAAAATACAAAGCAAATGTGAATAAGACTTTGAAATTTTGAAATAACGACTCATTTGTCAGGCGAAATAAATGTTTAAGGGAATATTCAACAAAAAATGTACCTTTCTAAAACATTTATTGTACTGTAAAACCCTACCTTCTAATCAATTTGTAATAAAGAATACGGACACCGGACAATATCGCAGTCAGATTTGTCAAACATATGAAAAATATGCAAGATATTCACATATCGCCTTATAGTCGTATATATAAGGAAATTGTATGCTTGTTTTAACTATTAATTAAACTTAAAACCTGCCACATATATATTGCATTGTTTGTATCCATCTTAGCTGGGCATGTGAATGCAACATGTATGCCACGTCGCTGTTAGTTCAAAAATGTTATGTAATTATTACATTTAATCTGATTTCACGCAAATATTCACCATAATTTAGTTTGTGTCTGTGCCCTGTTTGGGCAAAATTGCGCATTACCAAACGAACAAAAATGTGCAAAGGGCTTCTTTTGTTATTCTTATTGGAAAAGTGTTAAACCTTATTCGTTGTTATTTTTCTTGTTTGTTTTGTTTCAAACGGCTTTGGTACTTCAGCACATTAAACATTTTTGTTGTCATTTCTCTTATTTGCTGGCCTTGGTTAGAACCACTATGGTGCTTCAGCCAATTGTTTTTCGTGTTTCATGTTCATTTTCAATACTTGTCTACTTTCAATAATAGACCAAATTTTCAAATAATTAGTAATACATATTTGACACGATATTTTATAATGAAAAGTGTCGTTTTTAGTAACTCTTTAAACATATTTTTCTGAATATATAATATTATGTTCTGTCTGACACATGATTACGGACATCTTTTGATAACTGTGTTATATTCCATATCAGTAACAAAAGCACATTCAAATGATGGATTGATTTAAAAAGAGTATACATACCTCTCTCTAACTTTACAATGAGTGCTACCAGGTTTTTGACATCGTCTGCGTAAATCGTGACGCACTGCAAACGGCGCAAAATGCTTAGCTTAAAAGCATTACAGATATATTATGTTATGAACTGAATTGATATGTATGCGATATAAAATAACAAAGTAAACCAATTCACAAGTCATTTTTTCTATTTGGAATTTGTATTACTATGTTGACTTCTATGTTTGTCGCGATTGCCTTTCACAACGCAGACTATTCCTGAAAATAACCAAATACGTATCAAAAGAATTAATTAAATAATTAAAACTATATTATTTTATCAGTCTCCAAGATTCAACAGTTTATGATCGTTCTAACAAAAGTCGTGATTCATTACCTTGCTTAGAGTCACTAACAACACTGCAAAATTTACACAAAAATGCATTGTTTTCCTTTATCTGCCAAAATAATTTCTTATTGCATTTAATTTAATGACAAAATAAGTTGCTTTAGAAGCACTATATTAGTATACTGTTTATGTTTACACTCTAAGCAACTAATAAAATAAATTTTGATTTCAAATGGTTACTGAAAATATCAAGAATTGACAGACACAAAGCATAGTAGTTTAAAAAGTATAAGGAACGGAGATTTATCCAATGATTAATATTCGTTTTAATTCGGAGTTTATCCAGCTATACCTTATATCAAAATCTGAACTGCGTATAATTCTTGTGCTGAAGCTAGTCAGATAAAATAGGATACTAATAACATGTTTAAAGATTTTCGATATTTGACTGAGGCACTTACATCGTTGTCTGGTTAATCGACAGGCAATTTGAGGAGTTTCAATTAGTGTTGTCTTTATTAACGTTTTCTACACAACAATATTGGCGCCGAGACCTAGTAATCACTTAGTGTCATAGTCATTTTTTCAAGTTAGTGTATATGGAAAATATGAAGTTATCTGATTCAGTTGAATTTTCGTATGAAATGGTTCATTGAGCAAGATTCTGTACCACAGTGCAGGAGTGCAGATATCGAACATAAATCAAACAATTTCTTGGCCCCAGCTTCTTTATCACAGACTTTTTCACAGGAGTGCAGTGTCCATTTTAAGGCTTTAAGTTAGAATTATTTTTTCTTACAAAAATTAAAAATTATAAGAGCGTGCAAGAAATGGTTACTGCTTACTTATTCAAAATTATTTTAATATTTTTATCGTTTGTGTTTTTGAATTAACGTAAGCACCGTGTCAAACATGTATAAGATTAAAAGAAGTAAAAACAAAATATATTCACATTAATCAAATATGTGTTTTAGAGCCCTAACATTGTTATATAAAGGATTCTAATGCAAACTCTACAAACATCTGACTTTTCCAGAATGATGAGAGTGAAGTAGAATAAAGAGCTCCATAGTTATTCATCATTAATCAAAAAATTATTTTACTATTTAGTTTTGTGAAACATAATAGATTTTTGAGCTGGCATATCAATATCGTCTCTTTTTATATTAGATCAATAATTGACTGAAATTTGAAATTATTAATTTATTATCAACTGCTCTTGTTCAGAAATACTTCGTACACTTTGTGAGAAATATATGATTTGAGGATATTTTATGCAACTACTCCGACCCCACGTCCGGTGCTTCAAGCATAAAGTATCGTCATAGAAAGACTGTATTATCCATTTTATCCAACATTTAATGTACGCTTTAAATTTATGGCAATGTAACAATCAGCCCACAAGCGACATATGAAACTGATTGAACTACCTGACCCTAAAGCTTTGGCACAGATGATATTAGATACAGGTCGGTCTCAAAATTGCTTAGCATGGCAAACGTGCTAAGTTGTTTGTTTATAATTCTAATGCTGAAGCATATATTGAAATAACTAGTGACATATTTTAAGATTTTAAATACGTGACAGAAACGATTGCATAATCACCGAGTTGAAAACAAGATAGCGCTGTTTAAAAACATATGAAGTTATTGTCTTAGTTGCATTTAGCGCATGTAATCTCGCAATAAATCTGCTTGACACTTATTATTCAAGTAAGTTAGTCTTCATATTTTACATAAAATGTCTTGTTACTTTCTAATAATTTTTCTAACAACATGATCAATGCGAACCACTAAGAAAGCTCTAATCATTCCCGAATTAAGGGCATACAAATTGAAATATCGATTTTGACTCATTCTCTAGTAACGGTCAGTGCAAATTACCAAAAGATTAGGTTATTTTGACACTTCACTTTACACATTGCAGTTATTTAGAAATACAGCCAACGGCATGTTACTGTTTCAAAACTTATTACTTTAAAGCAAGCTTAAAACCTTTACTTTGTCCAGTTGAATAGTAATAATATGCTGCAAATTTAACTTTTCTTTGATTACCACACCACATCCAATTTAGGGTTATACTTTCTATTATCACACATCAGTTAAATATATATTCAAAAATTCCTGTTAAGATCATTATCATTGTAGACAGCAGCCTGAAATGTATCATCCTAAAATACGGTGGAACCTCGGAAAACCGGACAGTGCTGGGACTGGCAATATTTGTGTTTCGAGTTGTCCGGATTTTCGAGTATTTGTATTTTTAACTCAGTTTATGATGCTGTAAAATTAAAATACGTGTAACCTAATGAATTAATTTATTGATAAACCTGAATCAGTGTTATATATATCTTATAACTCTACTGGCAAATACATTAACACACATTATACAGATATGCATTGGATCTTAGTAAAGAACTGTTTACTTGAAGTCTGTTTTCTCTTTAAATTCAGGTCTGTCTGATATAAACCATCTCTTAAGGAATACAAGAATTCTGTTATTTCTGGCAAGTTCTTTGCACACTAAGGCTGTCACACTGGAGCATCAAGAGATTAAGTAGATGCCGGGTCGTCCCCACCCGACCTTAGTGCAGTATCCAGTGGCAAAAGTATTATAGCGGGCAAAGAATTAGCCGGAGCATCAAGAGATAAACCACATGCCAATCCTCCAAGTGCGGTACTCAATGGCTTAAGAATTATTTCTTGACTTTTACCAATAGTGATGGTAAACACAGAGGAACATCTCGCCAGACTGCATATTATACAATAAATAAACATGCTGGGTTTCTAAGATAAATATTCACCCCTTATTAGGATAGTCCGGTATTTTAATATTTTTATACAGCAAAAGCTCAATTTGGGACTGGAAATGTTGTCCGGTATTCAAAATTTCGAGGTGTCCTTCCAAGGTTTCGTTAGTACACATATCTATGGAAATTCAAACGGGACTGAAAAAACTGTCCGGTTTAGTAAGAAGTCCGATGTGTATCGATTTGTCCGGACTGAGGTTCAACTGTATTTAAATATTTCAGGAAAATAATGTATAGCACTTATTTTGTTGTTTTTCTGGTCATCTAGCATCACATAATTGTAATTTTTACAAGGCATGGATCAAGTTTACAATCGAATTGGTCGATTTCGAAGCCAGAAATTTTCATTGTTGACCGGAAGACAAAACACAAAGCGTTAGTTCAGCCTGGCAACAAAGAATATAGTTTCTTTCTCATCAGTAAAGTACTCGAAATAGTTTATATCCACTCATTGCCAAAACAATTTTGCTGAAAAATAGTGAATTATTTGTTTGACATGTCTTTATATATTTTGTTAAGTTCAACTTAACACCCCTCATATTTGCTGCAGCTTGCTAATCTAAGTATATTCTATAGAGAAATGGTTCTAGTAAATGCAGCACATCACACAGTGTAATGATGCGATACATTTCATACGCTATCATAATGCATTTTATTGATACAGAACACCGTAACACATCGCATTAACACCAGCACAAAATTATACCAGAGGATAGAAAACACATATCAAGAACATCAGCTAGTACTTCAAAGCAGCATACACTACAGTATAATATAAGAGAGTACAGACACAATGCAATACATTAAATGCTACCACAACAGAACACAATGTAACAGGGAATTGAATGCAACAAAGCACATTACAACACAGTGGTACACAGCGAAGTACATGTGACGATGGCTCATTTGATGCCTATTATGCTTAGTAATTACCTACAGGCTGCTACCGAGCTTTTTGCGCATATCCAAAGCTTAGAACAAGTGTATGTTTTATGAAATGGTGATAAACAATTGAATTTTCATTAGGATAGGCCACTAACGGGTCTAGCAGATTGCAACAGAGAGTGAAACGGCAGTTAGGAATTTGGAGTCGGACAAAATTCAAAACTTTAGTGAGTCATGTTTTATATTGTACTTTAGTGAAATAATACTGTCTCTTTATTGTATGTTTATTTACTTGCACTACTGAACTGGCTTTCTTGGTTTTTCCAATGGCGTTTCTTATATTGTAAACAATTTTAGATAGATATCAATAAATAATTACTTGCTTTGTATTGCTTATTGATGTTGCTTAAATGTTCTTGGGAGATGGACAAGTATATCTGCTAGGTGTCGATGACAGGAAAATCCATTTCACAACCGATTTCTTTGATCTTTAAGGGCTGTGTGTATGTATATTCCCCAGAAAGTGGGACAATATCGAGAAAAATACTGACAAAAATCAAATAAATTAAAGAGGAATGCGGCTATCTCTGAGCCATCTAGTGAGTGAATTTAGAATCAGGATCAGAATTTTCAAATTGTGTATAAACTGAAATGTTAAATTTTCTGCTATCAGTCGTGGGCCGCCAGAATTATATCCTTTGCAAAGTTATTCGGTAATTAGGGTTCGAAAATCATTTTACACGCCACTGGCCACAAATTTGTTGGACAACATTAGAACTGACTGGATCACAAAGCAGTGCCAATGTCAGACAACGGTGTGCTCTGTTCAGTAATGCCAAAAAGGGTGATCCAGGGCAACAATTTGAGCGACTTTTTCCACCAAATGATATTTTTTTAAACCATGTTGCCTATAAGCCTGGAGTACAGTAGCTTGAAAGTGTGTATTGATTTCTCTTGAAATTTGGGCGGGAAATAGTTGTATATGTCATCACTGAAAAAAGTGTAAAAAATGAGTGGAAGGGATGGGGCAGGTTCGCAAAGAAACCTGTAGTGACAAAAGAACCGCGGGGAACCCCATATTTTACTATCTCAAATGTTGAATAAATGATCAGTGCGTAATTATGTACAATATGAGAGGAAAATTGTTGCAGGTTTTCGTTCTGTATTGAAATTAGTCTCAAAATTTGTTTATTTGCCATTCTTAGCAATACAAACCGAAAGAAAATCCTGAGTAGTTTTTGTGCTGTCTTATTTCTCATAGAAGTCCTGTGACCATTGCTTTTTATATCCCATTATTATAGCACTGTGCCACATGGTTGCACATGCGAAGTATTAAAAGAAAATTGTTGCAGATTAAAATTATTGGAGATAGCCACACTTCCCTTTAAAGAACACAGACAATGCTGCCCTTTCGAAATCGGTCCCATGCCATTGAACATCCATATCAATGTTCCCACAGGAGTTCCTGTACCATTTTTTATTTTGTATAATCATTAGCTTTCTCCTTGCAGCTTTGAAATGTGTCAGTTTTACAGTCGAGAACAATTTCGGAGCACCGCTTTGTTTCCATATAACTAAGCCAAACATAAAATTGATTAATCGTTTTATCAAAACAAAATTTGATAAATGCGAAACAACGGCAAGACCCAGTTTAGCTTCTCATGTTATCATATCTCTCGTGTAATCTTATTTTATATCAAATATAAGATTAAAGCATAGATATACAACCACAATGCGATGTTTGCTTTGTGACAAGTTTCTTCACTGGAAAGCCTTCAGGAGGCTCAATCAGGTGGTTGTCCGATTGGAACTAAGTGGCGGAGCAATCTATATTCTGGATTATTTATTTTTTCTGTCCGGAAATTGCAACACCTCGCAGTCTCAAATGGGCTTTATTTAAATGTTGTCACCGACATGTAAGCGATTATTCCTGCTAGTTATACAAATAAAATTTGCTACACATATGCGAATGTTTCTAAAACAAAACACAACAACAAGAACAAATTACCGTTAGGATTTGATATATATCGTTATGTATATAATAAGTCTGTTTATATCTCAAAGCAGGCACTTCATAACGCAGGAAAGCGCAGGATTTGTCTCAAAGAAATGCTGAAAGCACAGCTGGATGGCAATAAAGCGTGACTTAAGTGACATGGTATCGGTATCGGTACGTGTGCCAACGCAGGAAAACTATGTAGCCGTTCAGACATCGGCATAGCTATTTTTGATGTAAGTGATTGACCCACAGTTGCACACGGCGAGGAATTCAAAGTGGAGAGTGAGGTGTGGGCATTTCAGTGCTCGTTTAAATGACAATTGTGCGATGTTTTACTGGATATCAAATGCATTTTTCACTTATTACCTTTTCGACCTACGTGTTTTTTCTGTATTGCGTGCGTTTTCTGAATGCAGTGCATAGATATTATGGCGTCTATGTGTCATTTCTAGGTGAGACAGATAAAAGGACGGTACGTTGTTATTTACAGCGACGCCGTTAATGCATTTCTTAGCGTATGTGACGTACAGGTAAGTGTCATACTTAAGTGATATTTTCTAATTCCTAGATATCTCTTTGCGTACTTGAAATAGATTGAGTTGATTAATTTTTACCAGTCTTTATACAATGTTACTAGGTGTTCTTGAAAATATGTAGACTATTGTATGCATCTTTTAGTATCCAAAAAATAACCATGGTCAATGCAGAAATGACACTTTTAGTATCCAAAAAATTATTTTATGTGCTTTTCCCACATAAAATAACCAGAAAAATTTTCATTTTTCATTAAGTATAGCTCCAAGTACTAATTTTGGAACTACCATAAAGATATTTGGGACAATGCCACAATGCCACTAAATCCATCTTATACTGCGACGTAAAACTGTTTTAATAACAACCTTTAAGTCTCCGGCTATTTACTTGAATCTCCGAAATTTAATTTTGTTTTAGGTTAAATAAGCAAGCGAATAAGCATGGCAACAAGACGCTCTATAGCAAAATAATTACAAAGGCAAATGTTTATGGATTTTTAAACGTATGTTCTCTGTTATGAATCAAATTATGCGTTCATAAATTAAGTATTTCGTTCTTGTTCCGCCTGCAATAAGTTCAAATTTTCACTTCTGATGTCCTTTATTCTGGTATTTATAAAAGAAAGCATTCTTGTAACACCTGTTCTCTTTTGTTGCAGATATGGCAAAAACGAAATTAAGCGAAAAAAGTGCTTTAATAACACCCAGTTTATAATGCCTTTGGTTTTGAAGTGTGCATATGTGTGTTATATTATACTAAATTACTATTATCATTATCATTGTTTATTATTATTATTATTATTATTATTATTATTATTATTATTATTATTATTAGTAATATTATTGAAGTACATCCTCTTTTTTGAAATTTGAACTTAGTCAGACTATTTTATTTGCTTAATAAAGTTATATCACGACAACAGTTTCACTGTGGTTTTGATAGAGTATCAATAAATAAAACAGCCGAAATTTGGGAATAGCCATATATTTTGCTCATTAAAACGCCGTTTTTATTTTCAGGTTTTTAAATATAAACCACAGCACAAACAAATTAAACAATGAACTTAATAAATATTAAAGAAAAGGTACATATGTAATTAAAAAACCCAGCATTCCTTGTTTTACTGTTTTAAACAACAGGAAAAAAAAAAACAAAAAAAGTAATGAGTTTATATTATTTTATTCTTCTACCATAACAATTTGGAGTAATTTAGATAATTTAGATGATAATTCTTAAGCCTGGTCAGAAGAGTTACTTCGAAATTATTTCCTCCAGGGGGAGATGGTGGACGTCGATTGTCGTATAAATTATTTTGTTCGTGATGTGTCAACAGTCAACTAAAATATTATGAAACATAACATTGATTGCGACAAATGCAAGCAGAAAGAAAAGCTTATGGAAATATAAGTCAATTATTAAGACATACTTACCAATATAAAATAATCAAATAATAAACTATTATTTAAGAAAAACAAATTTCGAAAATACTACACGAAAATAGAAAATTTTGTTTTTCAAGCTTTTGTTTTTCTTGCATTTTAAAGATGCTTAACAAACATGTCAATAAAGGAAAAATTAAACCTGAGAGCAAACTTTTGCAAACTCGGAATTTTTATGGATGACATAGATTCCTTTCATTAATGAAATGACTGTTAATGCAAACATATCGATTTGGAGACACATACGTTGAACTTCACATAATACTGGTCTTGCCGTATTACAGCCTTGGTCATTCCACTTTCCAGTATCACTATACATTAGCATGCACACCTCATGGCTGCCTCCGGTAGGTTGCCCTGGTGACCAATTTGCATACGTCATAGGATTTCCACTTGTTCTCCACTTCCAACTGACACTGTATTGATCGAACACAGCACCTATGTGTATGTCACTTCCTATTTCTGCCCAAAGAAAAAGATAAAATTACCTTCAACTTAAGGAAAGATTTTTGCCATACAATCTAATAGATTCTTCGTTAATTTCTGCGTTGCATTCTTCAATTTGGTTCGTAATTTATTGCATTTTAGTACGGTCTTTATATACAAAGTGAAAGATTTATACTTTATCCCGAAACAGAAAAACATCATGCATCAATAATTGTGAAACACTTAAATAAGAAGATGAAATCTTTCATTTACCTTGTGCAATTTGGTGTACGATTTTATTTTCCGCATCGTTTTCTATTTCGACCAGTTGACCCTTTAGGCTCCTGCACTTGATATAAGCACGGTTCCAGTCTTTCTTGTCAGTGAGAGGGATGTAACACCATCCTCTATATATGCGAGAACACTTGAAAGCTGCGAATGAACCAGTTCCAAAGCATGTAGGTAAAACAAGGTTTATTCATTCAAACATAAACCGATAATATTTTTTTATTTTGAATAGCTGGTTATGAATATTTCATCTGCCTGTTATCGATATACTGAAGTTTAATTCAGCAATTTTTTTTTATAAAATTTTGTCAAATACAATGTGTATTAATGCAAAAATAAACATAATAATTTCACTTTTATTCAGTACTTTTTCAGTATTTTGCTATGAGTATTGCAATAACCGACAGCGTCTTCTTCTTACGTTGCAAAAGTTGCTGCAGAAATACGTCATTTGTTTAGAAATCAAGCAGAAAAAGAAAGATTCTTGATGAACTTTAATCGTTTACCTTTGATCTCGCATATGGAAGAATGCACGATATTGCAGTCGTTGTCGTTCCACTCTCCGCTGTCTCTCATCATCAGGGCACAGTTTTCTCTGGTGCCTCCGTTTGGTTCACCCCGATGCCACTTTGTATAGCCTACAGGTTGATTCCCTGCTGACCACCTCCAGTCGTTATCCTTTTCTTTGTCATTTAGTCCTATGTTCACATGGTGACTGAATTCTTTGTTGTAATATGAAAATTGAGTGCATACAATGTGAATGTGAGTTAAAATGTAATGATGTTTTTGCTTCTGCTAAATCATGACAATTCTATCCATTTAACATATAGAAACCATACTCAAAAATGCAGTAAAAGGCAATGATAATTAGTAAAAAATAATGATATAATATATGCATGTTTTGGTATGACCAAACTATTTCAGAATGCTATATGCAAATGTAGTATAGTTTAAGCATCGGCGTTCTATTTACTAAATTTATTCTGTGGAAAATGTCTAAAGAAGAAAAAGTAATAATACATGATCTCAAGACTCCGTCTTTGAGCACGAAAAACACGCTACTAGTTTTTAATCAGTTGTAAAGGCTTTAGAAGAAAGCCACAATTTTGGGCATTACTTAAAATGTTAAACCATTGTAAATTGTCAATTGTGTTTCTTATAATTGTTTTGTTATTTGTTTCTTTGATCTTTGCCGTCCTTCAGAATCTAATAGAATTTCAGTAGGAGTGTACTGTCCAGTATAATCTAATCTGTACACAAAGGAAATTACCTTGTGCTAGTTCCTGAACCACAGCATTTTCTTCAGAACTGGTGATGTCAACCAGGTCACCTCCAAGGTTTCGACACTCTTTCTTTGCGTCATCCCAATTCATTGTTTTTTGTAGCATAAAGTAACACGATCCACCGTAAGTACGTTGACATGGCACTAGAAAAATACAGAAAGCTTCTTTCACATAAAGTTGATACGTTCCTTTCACATGCATACCTTCGAAATTGACACAGCTACGATGTTTTCTTTCATTTTAAAATAAATCAACCAACCTTCATTTCAAAATTTGTGACTCAAACTATAATTAAGTAAAAAGTTTAAATTTCAAAGAGGGGTTGTAAATATTATAATAAAGACTTATTATCAATATATAAGGTTTTTTGCGTTACACATGAACAAATTACCTGACGTCTTTATCAAGTCCCCCAAGTAATTCAAGTCGCACCACACTGTATACATCAAACAATCAGTCATATGATGATGTAAAAAAATAAAAGCAAAGAAGGAACTAGCACAAACATATATATGTGTTTTATTGTAAAGTGTTCAAAGCCATCAATTGATATCAAATGAAACATAAATTGGCGTTAATTGACACACACACACACACACACACACACATATATATATATATATATATATATATATATATATATATATATATATATATATATATATATATATATATATATATATATATATATATATATATATATATATATTGCATATCAACAATTTTTTTGTTGACTTATTCTGCATGGAATGAAATAAACGCTTAAGGTAAAATAAATGATATATCTGACAAATGTAACAAATGAAGACTATCCAGTGTTTCTTTAATTATTGGTGCACTTTATTATTATTTTTTATTTCAATTATTTTCAATGCTATATAAGACATTACCTTCTTGCTCGATGTCTTCTTTCGTACCATTCACAATGTCTAAAATTAAAAGTGTAAAAATGAAAAAAAAAACAAATCAACGGATTTCCTTCAGGATTTAGATTGAATACCATCGAAACAAAAATTTATATTTATTTATCTTCTTTATAAACACAGTAAAGTGAACAACGTATAGCATATCAGTTTTACTCAATGCAAAACCTATGTGACTTATGAAAAACCTAAGTAGAATGAAAAAGGCAAGAAATAACTGTGTATAAGCGAAGAGCAGTTGTCTACAAAATGCCTTGTATGTACAATAGAGATTGGTCAACGAAATGCATTATTACAAAATACTCTGCAAAAAATGTTTTGCGAAATCCACCGAACGTCCAACCATTAAATAATGAAAGTTATTTCCACGCGATTCAAAAGTGTGAGGTAGCCTGATTGTTGTCTTAACTAAACGTGTCTTGTGTGGTGTCATGAAGGTATGACAAACGTGTTTTGATGTGCCTGAGTACATCAAGAACAATGCAGAAAAAGGAGGTCGGAGCAATTGTATTTTTTCTCAGTTAGATCTGGAATGAGCTTTGTTTAATGTAATTATTGTTACTGTAAAGAGCGTATTACGATATTTTGTTCATTGATGAAAATTTCCACTACATAGTGGATACTACATATTGTAACAGTTCAGTTAACATGATTAATAAGTAACATATTTACTTCACTGTGGATAAGAGAACATTTTATGGACATAATGCCAGTTTCTACAACACTGTACAATAATTCGATATATATGTATATATATATATATATATATATATATATATATATATATATATATATATATATATATATATATATATATATATATATATATATATATATATATATATATATATATATATATATATATATATAAATTAAAATACCAACAGCTAAAACTGTTTTATTCTTTTTTAGTTGCCTATTTTACTTGTAAGCTAAATAAGCATCAAATTTGCTAGTAATCCGTCAAAGCCAAACCAAACACGTCATGTATATCGTTTAGACGTTATAGTTGATGTATTTACAGTATTTATAGAAAATATTACCTATTTTCATTTCTATCTGTTGCTGCCGTACAAAACCTGAAATTAAATCGAAGTCATTCTTGCCAATTGCTATTAACTGAAGCTGAGTTGCTCGGCAAAATTATTCATAAATATATGAACACTGCGACTCCACCCTCACCCTGACTAGACAGGTTTTTGATTTCAATCTGACATAGCGATTGTAGGTAAATTCAGTATTGTATTGCTGATGTCAATTGGAAGAAACTTACGATTTCTTTCGAGTTTTATGAGATCTTCTCGAATATTGTCTGGAATAATAAAACAATTCAAAGATACAAGGTATTTCTTACATTGAAATGTTAAGTCATTTGGAAACATAGAAAGATTTATAATTTGGAAATGCAACAGCTATAATATCATAATGATTTATTTTTTTAAACAACTAAATAATGAAAGAACTAAAAACAATGCATATTATATATTTTTGAATGGAACTTTACCATTTTCTAAATGAACATCATCCAATTTGTCGCTAATTTCCGTGTAAATTCTTTTCATATCGTGTAGTTCACCGCGATATCTTTCTAAATCTAAAATTATTAGTTTTCTTTTTTAGAAAATAGACTTTTACTTCATCATATTGAACATATTTAAATGCATAATGTGACTGATGTTTTACAAATATATGACTCTCTCCCATACAGTGTTGTATATATATATATTCATTCTCCTTAAAAGATCATATTCTAACAATGGAAAATTTTTGTAGGCTTGTTCTTTTAGATATTAATAGAAGCGTTTATTAACAACAAAATCAGATTTATACTTCTATCTAGTTTTAAATAATAGTTTCACACAATAGGGTGCTGTATATTTTCTAAAGGTTTTATAGGGTATAAATAAATTTGAATTGAAGTAATGGTTTTCGTGATCACTGGATGTCGTAGGTGAAGATACCGAGCAGCAGAAGATATCTAGAGGTACGTTCCAACCCGAAGGTTGGTGTTTTCTTGTTAGAGCTTTTTAACAACTGAAGATTAACGAGTGCGCGTTGTGTTGTCAAAAATGCAGTATTTTGCTGACGCAATGTAAACTACGTCATTGGCTTTCAGAATATCTTGCATGTAGTTATGAAAGCAGATAGTCTGTGTATATATCTGATCTTGAATCGTTACTGATCTGGCTGCAGTTGAAGTGTTATAAACAAATTAATCAGTTGCTTTTATAGCTTTATTGCAAAATACAAAGCAAATGTGAATAAGACTTTGAAATTTTGAAATAACGACTCATTTGTCAGGCGAAATAAATGTTTAAGGGAATATTCAACAAAAAATGTACCTTTCTAAAACATTTATTGTACTGTAAAACGCTACCTTCTAATCAATTTGTAATAAAGAATACGGACACCGGACAATATCGCAGTCAGATTTGTCAAACATATGAAACACATGCAAGATATTCACATATCGCCTTATAGTCGTATATATAAGGAAATTGTATGCTTGTTTTAACTATTAATTAAACTTAAAACCTGCCACATATATATTGCATTGTTTGTATCCATCTTAGCTGGGCATGTGAATGCAACATGTATGCCACGTCGCTGTTAGTTCAAAAATGTTATGTAATTATTACATTTAATCTGATTTCACGCAAATATTCACCATAATTTAGTTTGTGTCTGTGCCCTGTTTGGGCAAAATTGCGCATTACCAAACGAACAAAAATGTGCAAAGGGCTTCTTTTGTTATTCTTATTGGAAAAGTGTTAAACCTTATTCGTTGTTATTTTTCTTGTTTGTTTTGTTTCAAACGGCTTTGGTACTTCAGCACATTAAACATTTTTGTTGTCATTTCTCTTATTTGCTGGCCTTGGTAAGAACCACTATGGTGCTTCAGCCAATTGTTTTTCGTGTTTCATGTTCATTTTCAATACTTGTCTACTTTCAATAATAGACCAAATTTTCAAATAATTAGTAATACATATTTGACACGATATTTTATAATGAAAAGTGTCGTTTTTAGTAACTCTTTAAACATATTTTTCTGAATATATAATATTATGTTCTGTCTGACACATGATTACGGACATCTTTTGATAACAAAAGCACATTCAAATGATGGATTGATTTAAAAAGAGTATACATACCTCTCTCTAACTTTACAATGAGTGCTACCAGGTTTTTGACATCGTCTGCGTAAATCGTGACGCACTGCAAACGGCGCAAAATGCTTAGCTTAAAAGCATTACAGATATATTATGTTATGAACTGAATTGATATGTATGCGATATAAAATAACAAAGTAAACCAATTCACAAGTCATTTTTTCTATTTGGAATTTGTATTACTATGTTGACTTCTATGTTTGTCGCGATTGCCTTTCACAACGCAGACTATTCCTGAAAGTAACCAAATACGTATCAAAAGAATTAATTAAATAATTAAAACTATATTATTTTATCAGTCTCCAAGATTCAATAGTTTATGATAGTTCTAACAAAAGTCGTGATTCATTACCTTGCTTAGAGTCACTAACAACACTGCAAAATTTACACAAAAATGCATTGTTTTCCTTTATCTGCCAAAATAATTTCTTATTGCATTTAATTTAATGACAAAATAAGTTGCTTTAGAAGCACTATATTAGTATACTGTTTATGTTTACACTCTAAGCAACTAATAAAATAAATTTTGATTTCAAATGGTTACTGAAAATATCAAGAATTGACAGACACAAAGCATAGTAGTTTAAAAAGTATAAGGAACGGAGATTTATCCAATGATTAATATTCGTTTTAATTCGGAGTTTATCCAGCTATACCTTATATCAAAATCTGAACTGCGTATAATTCTTGTGCTGAAGCTAGTCAGATAAAATAGGATACTAATAACATGTTTAAAGATTTTCGATATTTGACTGAGGCACTTACATCGTTGTCTGGTTAATCGACAGGCAATTTGAGGAGTTTCAATTAGTGTTGTCTTTATTAACGTTTTCTACACAACAATATTGGCGCCGAGACCTAGTAATCACTTAGTGTCATAGTCATTTTTTCAAGTTAGTGTATATGGAAAATATGAAGTTATCTGATTCAGTTGAATTTTCGTATGAAATGGTTCATTGAGCAAGATTCTGTACCACAGTGCAGGAGTGCAGATGTCGAACATAAATCAAACAATTTCTTGGCCCCAGCTTCTTTATCACAGACTTTTTCACAGGAGTGCAGTGTCCATTTTAAGGCTTTAAGTTAGAATTATTTTTTCTTACAAAAATTAAAAATTATAAGAGCGTGCAAGAAATGGTTACTGCTTACTTATTCAAAATTATTTTAATATTTTTATCGTTTGTGTTTTTGAATTAACGTAAGCACCGTGTCAAACATGTATAAGATTAAAAGAAGTAAAAACAAAATATATTCACATTAATCAAATATGTGTTTTAGAGCCCTAACATTGTTATATAAAGGATTCTAATGCAAACTCTACAAACATCTGACTTTTCCAGAATGATGAGAGTGAAGTAGAATAAAGAGCTCCATAGTTATTCATCATTAATCAAAAAATTATTTTACTATTTAGTTTTGTGAAACATAATAGATTTTTGAGCTGGCATATCAATATCGTCTCTTTTTATATTAGATCGATAATTGACTGAAATTGGAAATTATTAATTTATTATCAACTGCTCTTGTTCAGAAATACTTCGTACACTTTGTGAGAAATATATGATTTGAGGATATTTTATGCAACTACTCCGACCCCACGTCCGGTGCTTCAAGCATAAAGTATCGTCATAGAAAGACTGTATTATCCATTTTATCCAACATTTAATGTACGCTTTAAATTTATGGCAATGTAACAATCAGCCCACAAGCGACATATGAAACTGATTGAACTACCTGACCCTAAAGCTTTGGCACAGATGATATTAGATACAGGTCGGTCTCAAAATTGCTTAGCATGGCAAACGTGCTAAGTTGTTTGTTTATAATTCTAATGCTGAAGCATATATTGAAATAACTAGTGACATATTTTAAGATTTTAAATACGTGACAGAAACGATTGCATAATCACCGAGTTGAAAACAAGATAGCGCTGTTTAAAAACATATAAAGTTATTGTCTTAGTTGCATTTAGCGCATGTAATCTCGCAATAAATCTGCTTGACACTTATTATTCAAGTAAGTTAGTCTTCATATTTTACATAAAATGTCTTGTTACTTTCTAATAATTTTTCTAACAACATGATCAATGCGAACCACTAAGAAAGCTCTAATCATTCCCGAATTAAGGGCATACAAATTGAAATATCGATTTTGACTCATTCTCTAGTAACGGTCAGTGCAAATTACCAAAAGATTAGGTTATTTTGACACTTCACTTTACACATTGCAGTTATTTAGAAATACAGCCAACGGCATGTTACTGTTTCAAAACTTATTACTTTAAAGCAAGCTTAAAACCTTTACTTTGTCCAGTTGAATAGTAATAATATGCTGCAAATTTAACTTTTCTTTGATTACCACACCACATCCAATTTAGGGTTATACTTTCTATTATCACACATCAGTTAAATATATATTCAAAAATTCCTGTTAAGATCATTATCATTGTAGACAGCAGCCTGAAATGTATCATCCTAAAATACGGTGGAACCTCGGAAAACCGGACAGTGCTGGGACTGGCAATATTTGTGTTTCGAGTTGTCCGGATTTTCGAGTATTTGTACTTTTAACTCAGTTTATGATGCTGTAAAATTAAAATACGTGTAACCTAAATGAATTAATTTATTGATAAACCTGAATCAGTGTTATATATATCTTATAACTCTACTGGCAAATACATTAACACACATTATACAGATATGCATTGGATCTTAGTAAAGAACTGTTTACTTGAAGTCTGTTTTCTCTTTAAATTCAGGTCTGTCTGATATAAACCATCTCTTAAGGAATACAAGAATTCTGTTATTTCTGGCAAGTTCTTTGCACACTAAGGCTGTCACACTGGAGCATCAAGAGATTAAGTAGATGCCGGGTCGTCCCCACCCGACCTTAGTGCAGTATCCAGTGGCAAAAGTATTATAGCGGGCAAAGAATTAGCCGGAGCATCAAGAGATAAACCACATGCCAATCCTCCAAGTGCGGTACTCAATGGCTTAAGAATTATTTCTTGACTTTTACCAATAGTGATGGTAAACACAGAGGAACATCTCGCCAGACTGCATATTATACAATAAATAAACATGCTGGGTTTCTAAGATAAATATTCACCCCTTATTAGGATAGTCCGGTATTTTAATATTTTTATACAGCAAAAGCTCAATTTGGGACTGGAAATGTTGTTTGGTATTCAAAATTTCGAGGTGTCCTTCCAAGGTTTCGTTAGTACACATATCTATGGAAATTCAAACGGGACTGAAAAAACTGTCCGGTTTAGTAAGAAGTCCGATGTGTATCGATTTGTCCGGACTGAGGTTCAACTGTATTTAAATATTTCAGGAAAATAATGTATAGCACTTATTTTGTTGTTTTTCTGGTCATCTAGCATCACATAATTGTAATTGTTACAAGGCATGGATCAAGTTTACAATCGAATTGGTCGATTTCGAAGCCAGAAATTTTCATTGTTGACCGGAAGACAAAACACAAAGCGTTAGTTCAGCCTGGCAACAAAGAATATAGTTTCTTTCTCATCAGTAAAGTACTCGAAATAGTTTATATCCGCTCATTGCCAAAACAATTTTGCTGAAAAATAGTGAATTATTTGTTTGACATGTCTTTATATATTTTGTTAAGTTCAACTTAACACCCCTCATATTTGCTGCAGCTTGCTAATCTAAGTATATTCTATAGAGAAATGGTTCTAGTAAATGCAGCACATCACACAGTGTAATGATGCGATACATTTCATACGCTATCATAATGCATTTTATTGATACAGAACACCGTAACACATCGCATTAACACCAGCACAAAATTATACCAGAGGATAGAAAACACATATCAAGAACATCAGCTAGTACTTCAAAGCAGCATACACTACAGTATAATATAAGAGAGTACAGACACAATGCAATACATTAAATGCTACCACAACAGAACACAATGTAACAGGGAATTGAATGCAACAAAGCACATTACAACACAGTGGTACACAGCGAAGTACATGTGACGATGGCTCATTTGATGCCTATTATGCTTAGTAATTACCTACAGGCTGCTACCGAACTTTTTGCGCATATCCAAAGCTTAGAACAAGTGTATGTTTTATGAAATGGTGATAAACAATTGAATTTTCATTAGGATAGGCCACTAACGGGTCTAGCAGATTGCAACAGAGAGTGAAACGGCAGTTAGGAATTTGGAGTCGGACAAAATTCAAAACTTTAGTGAGTCATGTTTTATATTGTACTTTAGTGAAATAATACTGTCTCTTTATTGTATGTTTATTTACTTGCACTACTGAACTGGCTTTCTTGGTTTTTCCAATGGCGTTTCTTATATTGTAAACAATTTTAGATAGATATCAATAAATAATTACTTGCTTTGTATTGCTTATTGATGTTGCTTAAATGTTCTTGGGAGATGGACAAGTATATCTGCTAGGTGTCGATGACAGGAAAATCTATTTCACAACCGATTTCTTTGATCTTTAAGGGCTGTGTGTATGTATATTCCCCAGAAAGTGGGACAATATCGAGAAAAATACTGACAAAAATCAAATAAATTAAAGAGGAATGCGGCTATCTCTGAGCCATCTAGTGAGTGAATTTAGAATCAGGATCAGAATTTTCAAATTGTGTATAAACTGAAATGTTAAATTTTCTGTTATCAGTCGTGGGCCGCCAGAATTATATCCTTTGCAAAGTTATTCGGTAATTAGGGTTCGAAAATCATTTTACACGCCACTGGCCACAAATTTGTTGGACAACATTAGAACTGACTGGATCACAAAGCAGTGCCAATGTCAGACAACGGTGTGCTCTGTTCAGTAATGCCAAAAAGGGTGATCCAGGGCAACAATTTGAGCGACTTTTTCCACCAAATGATATTTTTTTAAACCATGTTGCCTATAAGCCTGGAATACAGTAGCTTGAAAGTGTGTATTGATTTCTCTTGAAATTTGGGCGGGAAATGGTTGTATATGTCATCACTGAAAAAAGTGTAAAAAATGAGTGGAAGGGATGGGGCAGGTTCGCAAAGAAACCTGTAGTGACAAAAGAACCGCGGGGAACCCCATATTTTACTATCTCAAATGTTGAATAAATGATCAGTGCGTAATTATGTACAATATGAGAGGAAAAATGTTGCAGGTTTTCGTTCTGTATTGAAATTAGTCTCAAAATTTGTTTATTTGCCATTCTTAGCAATACAAACCGAAAGAAAATCCTGAGTAGTTTTAGTGCTGTCTTATTTCTCATAGAAGTCCTGTGACCATTGCTTTTTATATCCCATTATTATAGCACTGTGCCACATGGTTGCACATGCGAAGTATTAAAAGAAAATTGTTGCAGATTAAAATTATTGGAGATAGCCACACTTCCCTTTAAAGAACACAGACAATGCTGCCCTTTCGAAATCGGTCCCATGCCATTGAACATCCATATCAATGTTCCCACAGGAGTTCCTGTACCATTTTTTATTTTGTATAATCATTAGCTTTCTCCTTGCAGCTTTGAAATGTGTCAGTTTTACAGTCGAGAACAATTTCGGAGCACCGCTTTGTTTCCATATAACTAAGCCAAACATAAAATTGATTAATCGTTTTATCAAAACAAAATTTGATAAATGCGAAACAACGGCAAGACCCAGTTTAGCTTCTCATGTTATCATATCTCTCGTGTAATCTTATTTTATATCAAATATAAGATTAAAGCATAGATATACAACCACAATGCGATGTTTGCTTTGTGACAAGTTTCTTCACTGGAAAGCCTTCAGGAGGCTCAATCAGGTGGTTGTCCGATTGGAACTAAGTGGCGGAGCAATCTATTTTCTGGATTATTTATTTTTTCTGTCCGGAAATTGCAACACCTCGCAGTCTCAAATGGGCTTTATTTAAATGTTGTCACCGACATGTAAGCGATTATTCCTGCTAGTTATACAAATAAAATTTGCTACACATATGCGAATGTTTCTAAAACAAAACACAACAACAAGAACAAATTACCGTTAGGATTTGATATATATCGTTATGTATATAATAAGTCTGTTTATATCTCAAAGCAGGCACTTCATAACGCAGGAAAGCGCAGGATTTGTCTAAAAGAAATGCTGAAAGCACAGCTGGGTGGCAATAAAGCGTGACTTAAGTGACATGGTATCGGTATCGGTACGTGTGCCAACACAGGAAAACTATGTAGCCGTTCAGACATCGGCATAGCTATTTTTGATGTAAGTGATTGACCCACAGTTGCACACGGCGAGGAATTCAAAGTGGAGAGTGAGGTGTGGGCATTTCAGTGCTCGTTTAAATGACAATTGTGCGATGTTTTACTGGATATCAAATGCATTTTTCACTTATTACCTTTTCGACCTACGTGTTTTTTTCTGTATTGCGTGCGTTTTCTGAATGCAGCGCATACATATTATGGCGTCTATGTGTCATTTCTAGGTGAGACAGATAAAAGGACGGTACGTTGTTATTTACAGCGACGCCGTTAATGCATTTCTTAGCGTATGTGACGTACAGGTCAGTGTCATACTTAAGTGATATTTTCTAATTCCTAGATATCTCTTTGCGTACTTGAAATAGATTGAGTTGATTAATTTTTACCAGTCTTTATACAATGTTACAAGGTGTTCTTAAAAATATGTAGACTATTGTATGCATCTTTTAGTATCCAAAAAATAACCATGGTCAATGCAGAAATGACACTTTTAGTATCCAAAAAATTATTTTATGTGCTTTTTCCACACATAAAATAACCAGAAAAATTTTCATTTTTCATTAAGTATAGCTCCAAGTACTAATTTTGGAATTACCATAAAGATATTTTGGATTACGTCACCTCAATGTCACCATGTCACTAAATCCATTTTATACTACGACGAAAAACTGTTTTAATAACAACCTTTAAGTCCCGACTATTTACTTGAATCTTTACAAAAGAAAAACTATTCAATACAAGCTTAAAATTAACACCCTCCTATGACTGTAAAACAGTTTTTAAGTCACGTATTAGTTATAATCCTCTGTTATGTCACAGCTGTAGTTTATCCCTTGCACTGTGTATTACAGATATTTACCATGAAGGATGTGCAAATGGAGACATACTAGTGGAAAAACAGAGCACAGAAAACGTAAAAACATTGCTCTAACTTTAATAATTATAAAAACATGAGATCCTTATGATGTGTTATCCATGCTAAATAAATTAATACCAAGTTGTCAAGAATAGTGTTCTTGTGACTATTTTGTGATTTAATTAAAAACTATTGTAATTATTGTATTGTAATTATTCTAAAGAAATAATATTATACATCAAGTTTCTTTCCAGAAATAAAGTCAACTTGAATATTCGCCTTCAGTAAAGAGTATTCAGCATGCAATATTACCATAAGAATCTCGTGCTTACTTTATTGAATATACAATTACAGTTGGTTGGTAGTCATTGGTTTTACCAAAGGAGTTTTTCCCACTTGCAAACCATGTTTGCAGCTGGTTATTAGGTTGTAGTTTTTCTGGGAGAAAAGTGGATATAATTAGTGCCTAAATCTCAATTTGAATATGTAAAACGTACCGAGTAGGGAGTAGGCTTCCATCCTAGATATTGATCTTTAGGGTCAAGGTCAAACGTTACGTGACCTCGGCTTCTGTTTTTAACAGGAAGACTTAGCTCCAAAACGGTTAGAGATTTTCCACCTTCTGGGTCTAAACAATGTTATATAAGAAGTACCTTGATGACCTTGACATATTCGGTCACGGTCAAGGTCAAAAGCTGGAAGTTGAACCAGAGTTTCAGAAAACAAAGAAATTAAAATTATTACTTCAATCGGTTGCTTCTAGTACATTCTATGGAAAATTGCCTTTGGTTACATGGTAAATGCTACTATAATGCATGGCACTATTACGCTTTAAACAAAGTCCGAAAATTTTGTTTTAGCTTAAATAAGCAAAAGAATAAGCATGGCAACAAGACGGTCTATAGCAAAATGGTTACAAAAGCGAAGGTTTATGGATTTTTAAACGTATGTTCTCTGTTATGAACCATATTATGCGTTCATAAATTAAGTTATTTCGTTCTTGTTCCGCCTGCAACAAGTTCAAATGTTACATTCTGATCTTCTTTATTCTGGCAATTATAAAAGAAACCAATCTTTTTTGTAGCAGATATAGCAAAAACGTAATTAAGCGAAAATTCAAAAAAAAAGTCCGTCAGTATGACCGCGAACTGATCACGGACGCTCATTAGACATGAAATTTAATTTTACAGATATCCTGCCATATTTTGCCGTGATGTACAATGTGACAAATTACCAAATGTTGTACAGTCTTCGCCATACTCGGTTCGTTACACAAACGAGTGAAACGGCTAGTTTGTGATACGCTGCCCTCGCAACCAGCGCAACACTCATTCAGATGGATTCAATGCCTTTGATATTTGTACACCGGTGATAATGGTATCAGCATATTACTTTGCTATATGGCACGGTGGAGTCTCAATATAATAAGCGATATATAGAGAGCAAATCGCTCCTTACGTAGAATAATACGTTGACCTAAAATTTAGTATATATATATATATATATATATATATATATATATATATATATATATATATATATATATATATATATATATATATATGTGTGTGTGTGTGTGTGTGTGTATATATGTTGTTGTGTTTGTGTGTGTAACAATATACTATATTACTATTATCATTATCATTATCATTATTTGCTATTATTATTTTTGTTATGTTAATTAAGATTATTGAAGTACATCCTCTTTTTGAAATTTGAACTTTGAGTCTATTTTATTTCCTTAATAAAGTTATATCACGGCAACAGTTTCACTGTGGTTTTGATAGAGTATCAATAAATAAAACAGCCGGAATTTTGGAATACTCATATATTTTGCTCATTAAGACGCCGCTTTGCATTTTCAAGTTTTTGAATATAAACCACAGCACAAGCAAATTAAACGAAATGAACTTAATAAATATTAAAGAAAAGGTACATATCTAATTCAAAAACACAGTATTCCTTGTTTTACTATTTTAAACAACAGTAAAAACAAACAAAATAAATGTGTTTATATTATTTTATTCTTCTACCATAATAATTTGGAGTAATTTAGATGATAATTCTTAAGCCTGGTCAAAAGAGTTACTGCGAAATCATTTCTTCAGGTTGAGATGGTAGACATCGATTGTCGTATAAATTATTTTTGAAATTGATGCGTCAACAGTCAACTGAAATAGTATCGAACATAGCATTGACTGTAAAAAATGCAAGCAGAAAGAAAAGTTTATGTTAAATCCATCATTAAGACATACTTACCAATAAAAAATAATAAAATAATAAACTATTATTTAAGATATTCCACAAATAATACATGAAAATAGAAAATTTAGTTTTTCTGGCTTTTGTTTTTTTGTTTTTTTTTTTGCATTTTAATCGTACTTAGCGAGCATGTCAATAAAGGAAATATTAAACCTGAGAACAAACTTGTGCAAAATCAGAATTTTCATAGATGACATTGATTCCTTTGATTGATGAAATGACTGTTACTACAAACAAATGGATTTGAAGACACATACGTTGAACTTCACATAATACTCTTCTTGCATTATTGCAGCCTTGATCATTCCACTTTCCAGTATCACTAAACATTAGCATGCACACCTCATGGCTGCCTTTAGTAGGTTGCCCTGGAGACCAGTTTGTGTACGTCACAGGCTTTCCACTTGTTTTCCATTTCCACAAGACAGTGGATCGATCGTACACAGCGCCTATGTGTATGTCACTTCCTATTTCTGCCCATAGAAAAAGATACAATTGCCTTCTACTTAAGTAAAGATTTTGCCATACAATCTATTAGATTCTTCGTTAATTTCCGAGTAGCAGTCTTCAATTTGTTTTGTAATTTATTACATTTCAGCTTGGTTTTTTGACGGCACCACCTTTCTGTACAGAGCAAAAGATTCATACTTCACGCCGAAACAGAAAAATATCATGCATAAATAATTGTCAAACACTTAACTAAGAAGATGAAAACTTTGATATACCTTGTGCAATTTGGTGTACGATTTCATTTTCCGCATCGTTTTCTATTTCGACCAGTTGACCATTTATGCTCCTGCACTTGAAATAAGCAGAGTTCCAGTCTGCCGTTTCACTGAGAGGGATGTAGCACCGTCCTCTATAGATGCGAGAACACTTGAAAACTGCTACTGAACCAATTCAAAAGCATGTAGGTAAAACCAATGTTTATTTATGCAAACATAAACCGATACTATTTTTTTTCTTTTAATAGCTGGTGATGAATATTTATATGCCTGTTATCGATATACTGAAGTTTCATTTAACAATTCTTTATGAAATTGTCAAATACAATGTGTATTAATGCAAAAATAAAAATAATATTTTTACTTTTATTCAGTACTGTTTTCAGTACTTTGCTACGAGTATTGTAATAACCGACAGCGTCTTATTTTGCAAAAGTTGCTGCAAAAATACGTCATTTGTTTAGAAATCAAGCAGAAAAAGGAACATTGTTGATGAACGTTAATCGTTCACCTTTGACTTCGCATATGGAAGAATGCACGATACTGCAGGCATTATCGCTCCACATTCCGCTGTCTCTAAGCATTATGACACAGTTTTCTCTGGTACCTCCGTTTGGTTCACCTCGACGCCACTTTCTATAGCCTAATGGTTGATCCCCTGCTGACCACCTGAAGGCGTTTTCCCTTTCTTTGTCATTTAGTCCGATGTTCACATGGCGACTGGATTCTTAGTTGTAATATGAAACATGAGTGCATACGATGTCAATGTGAGGAAAAATGTACTGATGGTTTTGCTTCTGCTAAGTCATGACAATTCCACTCATGTAACATATAGAAACCATACTCAAAAATGCAGTTAAGAGGCTGTAACAATTAGTAACAAATAATGATATAATATACGCATTTTTTGGTTTGCCCAAACTTTTTCAGAATGCTATATGCAAATTTAGTATAGTTTAAGCATTGGCGTTCTATTTACTAAATTGATTCTGTGACAAATGTCTAAAGAAGAAAAAGTAATAATACATGATCTCAAGACTTCGTCTTTGAACACGAAAAACCACGCTACTGGTTTTAAATTAAGTGTAAAGGCTTTAGAAGAAAGCCACAATTCTTTTGCATTATATAAAATGTTAAACCAGTCTAAATTGTCAATTGTGTTTCTTATATTGTTGTGTTATTTACTTCTTTGATCTTTCGCATCCTTCAGAATCTAATAGGATTTCAGTAGAAGCATACTGTCCAGTGTAATCTAATTTCTACACAAAGGAAATCACCTTGTGCTAGATCCTGAACGACAGCATTTTCTTCTGAACTGATGATGTCAACCAGGTCACCTCCAAGGTTTAGACACTCTCTCCTTGCCTTATCCCAATTTAATGCTTGTGATAGGATAAAGTAACACGATCCACCGTAAGTACGTTGACATGGTACTAGAAAAATACAGAAAGTTTCTTTCACATAAAGTTAATACGTTCCTTTCACATGCATACCTTGGAAATGTTTTCTTTCAATTCAAAATAAATCAACCAACCTTCATTTCAAAATTTGTGACTCAAACTAAAATTAATTAAAAAGTTTAAATTTTAAAGAGCGATTATAGATGTTATAATAAAGACTTATTATAAATATATAAGTTTTTTTTGCGTTACATATGAACGTATTACCTGACGTCTTTATCAAATTCCCCAAGTAATTCAATTCACACCACACTGAATACAGTAAACAATCAATCATATGATGATGTACAAAAATAAAAGCAAAGAAGGTGTGTTTTATTGTCAAGTGTTCAAAGCCATCAGTTGACATCAATTGAAATTTGATCTGACGTTAAATAACACACACACAGACACACACACACACACATATATATATATATATATATATGTGGGTGTGTGTGTGTGTGTTATACAACATTTTTGACATACTGCCGTTTTATATATTACAGTCCTGTTCAAGTTACAAACGCTGTAAGAGCATCAGGTAGAAATGCTTCAAAAATAATAGTTAGTGTTCAAGTCAATGCGATAGCTCCATGTGTTGTAAAAATAAATAAAGTTTCTGATAAAAATGATTTAAGTAGATTAATATAGAGCTGTTGGAATAACAATAATTGCAGCTGCTTCTAAACCAACATTTTGTGTTCAATTGGTCGCATTCCTCACTGTGCTGTACAAATAAATGACAAATGTAATAAATGAAGAAGATCCAGTATTTTATTTCAATTATTGGTGCACTTAGTTGTAATTATTTACTCTCAATGCTATATAAGAAATTACCTTCCTGCTTAGTGTCTTCCTTCGTACCATTCAGAATGTCTAAAATTAAAAGTGTCAGAAAGTGCTTGAAAATACAAATCAATAGATTTCTTTCAGGATTTACTAGAAAATCATCAAAGCGAAAATTTATAATCATTTATCTAGTTTATAAACACAGTAAATTGAACAACTTACAGCATATCGGTGTTACTCAATGCAAAACCTATGTGACTTATAAAAAAAGTAGTAGAATAAACAAGACAGCAACGGCAAAAAATAACTGTGTATAAGCGAAGATCAGTTGTCTACAAAATGCCTTGTATGTACAATAGAGAACTGATCATTCGGCGAAAATGGTCAACGAAATGTATCATTACAAGACACTTTGCAAAAAAAAAAAATACTTGACGAAATCCACCAAAAATCTAACCATTAAATAACGAAAGTTGTTTGCACGCCATTTAAAAGTGTGACTGATTTGCCCTAACTTCACGTCTCTTGGGTGGTGTCATGAAGGTATGACAAACGTATTTTGATGTGCCTGAGTACATCAAGAACAATGCAGAAAAAGGAGATCGGAGCAATTGTATTTTTATCTCAGTTAGATCTAGAATTATCTTTGTTTAATGTAATTATTGTTACTGTAAAGAACGTATCACTATATTTTGTTCATTGATGAAAATATTCACTACATAGTGCAGAGCACATATTGTAACAGTTCAGTTAAATGCCAGACACATGATGAAAGAGTAACATATTTACTTCACTGTGGATAAGAGAACATGTTATTTGCATAATGTCAGTTTCTACAGCACTGTACCATAATTCGATATATATATATATATATATATATATATATATAGATCTAAAACCAGTCATAGGGAGACCATGCCTTTAATATAGCACTTAGGGAGACCATTTGTATATTTTTTACCTTTGAGTTTAGAAAGATAAAAATTACCAAAAAATGTTCCTATACGTTGTAGATAATGGGTGTGATTTTTTCTTCTTGTCATATTAAGTAGCAAAAAATAAACAAAAAAGTTGGTCTACGTATTTTTTCTAGATTTTCCTTGGCATTTTAGGCGACCTGGCTAAAACCACGGAATTTCCCGGGTCTCCGTAAGTGTGTGGTTTAATGCTCTGTATATTTGGTCTCCCAAAGTAGCATATTTTGCTACTAGCTGGTTGTTTTTGAAGATTTATTTTAAACCTATGTTTATTATTATTGTTATTTGTTATGTATATGCATTGTGTATAAGTTATACGCATGTACGACAGCCTTAATAGATGACACTATGCACATATTACCAATGACTGTGCCATTTAGTTCTACTTAGCATGCAAATATGTGCAAGATGCTTCATGTTTCTGGTTAAAATATTGTTACGTGACATTTAAACTCTGTAACATTACTTAGGAAAGAAAAGAATTGAAGTAGTAATTAATGATAAACAAAATGTCTCTTCAAATTGTATATATGGTCGCCTTAAGTCGGTTTATACACCCAGAAATATAAAACCAGCAATAAGGAGACCATCTATTTTTCATGAATGTGTGAAAGATTTTTATATTATTAAGACAAAAAAGTGCTAAATGTTATTTTAAATTCCTTAGAAATTATTTTGGTAGGCAAAAAAGTGTAATGAATATAAAAAAATGGCCTTTGAAGTGTTTTGTATAAGTGTGAAGCATAGTCCCCTTAAGTCGGTTTACACACTATATATATATATAAAGTAGGGATACGTTTCATTACGTCATAATGTTTATTACGTCATAATGCATCTTGCTCTCAAGTGTTCGTTTCTTTGAAAAAATGCCTGTTTACAGAGCTAAATTATCCTTTTCTTCAATTTCGTGCTAAACCATGTATAAGCATGTTGAGCAGTTAAGGAAAAAAATACTGGTTGCTATAATATTTTTAAATACGTAATATATAGCGGATCTTAAATAAAAATGGCAGTTTTTCCCGGTCTCCTTAAAGCTGATTTTTTGGCACTAATGTTTATACAAGGTATAAAGTTTAGGATCAAATTGAAAGCTTGTTATCAAGTTTCAACACACAAATTTAATTTTAAACCAAAGTATGTTATATTCGCTATGCCATAAAATCATTCGTTTTTTGTTTGCTGAGTAGTTTCGTAACGTTTAAACACGCTAAGAATTAAGGATACCTACTTTTGGTCTCCCTAAATTTTTGGTCTCCCTAATACTGGTTTTTTAGCAAAAATGGTCCCCGTATTGCTGGAGGTACACTTCTATATATATATATATATATATATATATATATATATATATATATATATATATATATATATATATATATATATATATATTTATATATATAAATATATATATATATATTATATGTAAGAAAAACAAAAAAACAAGAAAAGTCAACCAAACACGCCATGTATATTGTTATAGTTGATGTATTTAAAGTATTTATAGAAAGCATTACCTATTTTCATTTCTACCTGTTGCTTCCGTACAAAATCTGAAATTAAATCGAAGTCTTTCTTTAGAATTGCTCACAAAATTTTTCATAAATATATAAACACTACGACTCCACCATCACCCTAATTAGACAGGTTTTGGATTTTCAAACTGACATAGCGATTGTACGCAAATGTAGTATTGTATTACTGATGTCAATTGGAAGAAACTTACGTTTATTTTCGAGTTTTCTAAGATCTTTTATAATATTGCCTGAAATAATAAAACAATTCAAAGATATAAGGTATTTCTTACTATGAAATGCCAAATCATTTTGCAACATAGAAAGATTTATAATTTGGAATATAATATATAATATGGTTTAGTTTTTGACAACTAATACTGAGTTATCACAAAAATGCAAGAACTAAAAAAATGCATATTATACATAATTGAATGGAACGTTACCACTTTCTAAATGAACATCATCCATTTTGTCGCCGATTTCCGTATAACTTCTTTTCAAATCGTGTAGTTCAGTGCGATATTTTTCTAACTCTAAAATTAATCAGTTTTCTTTTTCAGAAAACAGACTTTTACTTCATCACATTGAACATATTTAAACGCATAATGCGACCGATGTTTTACAAATACATGGCTGTCTGGTACAAAGTGTTGTACATAAGTAGTCATTCTCCTTAAAAGATCGTATTCTAAGAATGGAAAATTTTTGTAGTCTTGTTTTTTTTTCGATATTAAACTCAACTGTTCTGGAAAGCTTATAACGTGTAGTCTATTGATATTACTTTTAATATACAAATATTTAGTGTTTTGTGGTATTGTTAGCACTTAGAGGCATTGAAAAATAAGCGCGTTACAAATGCCCATTATAATAATAATAATAATAATAATAATAATAATAATAATAATAATAATAATAATAATAATAATAATAATAATAATAATAATAATAATAATAATAATAATAATAATAATAATAATAATAATGGCTTCAATTTTTTTTTGCAAAATTCAAAGAGAATTTGAAAAACACACAACATAGTCACATATAAGCAAGTCATATAAAAGCTGTCCATTAGGGCATAACAAAGGAAATTCCATGCTTGTGTTAAATACTGATTTAGCTTAGAAACTGTCACATATATATTACATTATTTGTATCCATCTTAGCTAGGCATTAAACGTGAATGCAACATGTATGTATGCCATGTTTATATTTTTATTTATATGTCATATTTGAAGGTGATATACACTATGTTAGTTCAAAAATATTATGTAATTGTTATATTCAATCTGATTTCACGCAAATATCCATCATAACTTAGTATGTTTCTGTGCCCTGCTTGGACAAAAATGCGCATCCCCAAACGAACACAAAATGTGCAAAGGGCTTCTTTTGTTATTCTTATGGGAAAAGTGTTAAACCTTATTCGTTGTTATTTTTCTTGTTTGTCTTATTCCAAACGGCTTTGGTGCTTCAGCACATTAAACATTTCTGTTGTCATTTCTCTTGTTTGTTGGCCTTGGTAAGAACCACTATGGTGCTTCAGCCACTTGTTTTTCATGTTTCATGTTCTTCTATTATTGAAAGTAAACAATGCTTGTTTACTTTCAACAACAGATCAAATTTATTTAGTAATACATATTTGCAGCAATATTCTATAATGAAAAGTTTCGTTTTAGTAACATATTTTTCTGAATATTATGTTCTGCCTGACACATTACTATGAACATCTTTTGATAACTGTGTTATATTCCATATCATTAACAAAAGCACATTCAAATGATGGATTGATTTGAAAAGAGTATACATACCTCTCTCTAACTTTGCAATGAGTGCTACAAGGTTTTTGACGTCCTCTGCGTAAATCGTGACGCACTGCAAATGGAGGAAAATACTTAGCTTAAAAGCATTACAGATATGTTATGTTACAAATTATGAACTGAATCGCTATGTATGCGATATAAAATAACAAAGTAAACCAATTCACATGTCATTTTGTTTTCTATTTACAATTTGTACTACTATGTTGACCTTTATGTTTGTCGCGATTGCCTTTAACAGCGCAGAGTATTCAGAAAAATAACAAAATTCGTATCAAAAGAATTAATTAAATTATTAATACTATGTTATTTTATCAGTCTCCAGCATTCAACAGTTTATGGTCGTTCTAACAAAAGTCGTGATACATTACCTTGCTTAGAGTCACTGACAACACTGCAAAATATACACAAAACTGCATTGTTTTCCTTTATCTGCCAAAATAATTTCTTACTGCATTTAATTTAATGACAAGATAAGTTACTTTAGAAACACTATATTAGTATACTGTTTATGTTTATACTCTAAGCAACTAACTTTTGGTTTTATATGGTTACTGGAAAAATTCCGAATTCACAGACATCAAGCATTGCAGTTTAAAAAGTATAAACAAGTCAGATTTATCCATATTGGTTTTAATTCAGAGTTTATTCAACTATGCCTTATATCGAAATGTGAACTGCGTAGAATTCTTGTGCTGAAGCTAGTCGCAAAAACTAAGACACTAATAAAATGTTTAAAGATTTTTGGTATTTGACTGAGAGACTCACATCGTTGTCTGGTTAATCGACAGGCAATTTGAGGACATCTAATTAGTGTTGTCTTTACTAACGTTTTCGACACAAAAGTATTGGCGCCGAGACCTAGTAATCACTTATTTTCATAATCATTTAATTCCAATTAGTGTATATGAAAATATGAAGTTATCTGATTCAGTTGAATTTTCGTATGATATGGTTCATTGAGCAAGATTCTGTATCACAGGTCTTTGCGCAGGAGTGCATATATCAAACATAAATCAAACATTTCGTTGGCCCAGATTCGTTTTATCACAGACTTTTCCACAGGAGTGCAGTGCCCATTTAGAGGCTTTAAATTAGAATTATAAGAGCGTGCAAGAAATTGTTATTGCGTACTTATTCAAAATTATTTTAATATTTTTATCATTCGTGTTTTTGAATTAAAGTAAACACCGTGTTAAACATGCATAAGATTAAAAGAAGTAAAAATAAAATGTATTGATATTAATCAAATATGTGTTTTAGAGCACTAACATTGTTATATTAAAGAATTCTAATGCAAACTTTACAAACAATCTGACTTTGCCAGAATGATGTGAGTGAAGTAGAATAAAGAGCTCCATTGTTATTCTTTATTAGCCAAAAAAAATATTTTACTATTTAATTTTTTTAAAATAATAGATTTTTGAGCTAGTATATTAATATCGTCTGTTATTATATTAGATCAATAATCAACTGGAATTTGAAATTATTAATTTATTATCAACTGCTCTTGCTCAGAAATAATTTGTACACTTTGTGCGAAATATATGTTTTTCAGGATATTTTATGCAATTATCCCGTCCCCACGTACTCGGCTTCAGGCATAAAGTTTTGTTATGGAAAGACTGTATTATCCATATTATCCAACATTTAAAGTGCGCTTTAAATTTATGACGATGTAGCAATCAACATACAAGCGACAAAGCATTGGCACAGATGATATAAGATACAGGCCATTCTCAAAATTACTTGGCAAAGTAAATGTGCTGAGTTGTTTGTTTAGAGTTCAAATGCTGAATCATACAGGGAAATTACTTATGACATGTTTAAAGATTTTCAATACCTGACAGACACGATTGTATAATCAGCGAGTTGAAAACGAGATAGTGTTGTTTAAAAACAGTTGAAAATATTCTATTAGTTGCATTTGGCGCATGCAATGCCGCCTTAAATCTGTTTGGCAATTATTATTCAAGTAATTTAGTTTTCATATTTTACAGAAGAATGAAAATGTCTTGTTACTTTCTAAAACTTTTTCTAAGAACATGATCAATACGCACCACTCTTTAAGGAAATACAATTGGGAATATTGATTTTGATTCATTTTCTATTAACGAGTAGTGTAAATTACCAAAAGATTAGGTTATTTTGACATTTCACTTTGCACATTGCAGTAAGGCAGAAATACAGCAAAACTTATTTCTTTAAAGCAAAATTAAAACCTTTACTTTCTCCAGTTGAATAGTAATAATATGCTGCAAATTTGACTTTTCTTTAATTACCGCACCACATCCAATTTAGAGATATACTTATTATTATCACACATCAGTTAAACATATATTCAAAAATTCCAGTTAATATCATTATCACTTCAGATGGCAGCCTGAAATATATCAACCTAAAATACAGTGGAACTGGCAATATTTATCCGGCACTCCAGATTTTTGAGTATTTGTATTTTAACTCAGTTTGTTTTGCTGTAAAATTAAAATACATGTAACCCTGGATGAATGAATTTATTGATAAATCATATAGATCTAATAACTCTTCTGGTAAATACATTAGCACACATTTATACAGATATGCCTTAGATCTTAATAAAGAACTGTTTAATTGAAGTCTGTTTTCTCTTTAAGTTCATGTCTGTGTGATATAAACAATCTCTTAAGGAATTCTGAACTCTTAAGAGTTATGTCATTTCTGGCAAGTTCTTTGCACACTAAGGCTGTGACACTGGAGCATCAAGAGATTAAGTAGATGCCGAGTTGCCCCCACCCGCTCCCAGTGCAGTGTCCAGTAGCAAAAGGATTATAGCGGGCAAAGAATTAGCAGGAGCATCACGAGATAAAGCACATGCCGCTTCGCCCTCCTCCGCAAGTAAGGTACTTATTAAGAATTATTTCTTGATTTTTGCAAATAGTGATGGTAAGCACAGAGGAACATCTCGCAATTTGCTAGACTGCATATTATGCAATAGATAAACATATTGTGTTTTTCTGGTCACCCATCATCACATAATGGTAATTGTTACATGGCGCGGATCAGTTTTACAACCTGATTCCGAAGCCAGAAATTTTTCATTATTGAGCGGAAGTCAAAACACAAAGTGTTAGTTCAGCCTGGCAACAAAGAATATAGTTTCTTTCTCATCAGTAAAGTACTCGAAATAGTTTATATCCGCTAATTGCCAAAACAATTTTGACGTTGAAAAATAGTGAATTATTTGGTTGACATGTATTTATATATTTTGTTAAGTTTAATGTAACATCGCTCATATTATATTTGCTGCAGCTCGCTCATCTAAGTATACTCTATAGAGAAATGATTCTAGTCAATGCAGCACATCACACAGTGTGATTATACATACATTTAAATAGGCAAAATAACTGAGTAAATGCCATAAAATACAACGAGACATAGCACATCACATCATGATACAACCAACAGTGTATAGTAACGCATTGATGTAATGCTTTTTGTATAAGACATCACACCTTTCATTGATGCAGAAAACTGTAACACATCAGGTAACACCACCAATAATACAACACCACAAAATTATACCAAAGGATAGCAAACCGCAACACATATCAAGAACATCAGCTAGTACTTCAAACATCCCCATGCTAGAATATAACCAACACGAAAACAAACAATGCAAAACATTAAAAGTGACCACAATAAAACACACACCATGTAACAGCACGGCATTGAATGCAACAAAGTACAATACAACACAGCGTTACACAGCGAAGTATATGTGACGATGGCTTGCTCATTTGTTGCTTATTATGTTTAGTAATTATCTGCTACCGAGTTTTTTTGCGTACGCCTGAACACGGGTATGCTTTATGAAGTGATGGTAAACAATTAAATTTTCATTAACATAGGCCACTTACGGGTCTAGAAGATTGCAACAGAGAATGAAATAGCAGTTTGGAGTCGGATAAAATTTAAAAACTTAAGTGAGTCATGTTTTATATTGTACTTTAGTGAAATAGTACTGTATCTTTATTGTAGGTTTATATTTTACTTACTTGCACTACTGAACTGGCTTGCTTGCTTTTCTCAATGGCGTCTCTTCTATTGTAAGTAATTTTTAGAGAGATATCTGTTAGGTGTCGATGGTAGGAAAATCAATTTCACAACCGATTTTTCGCGGTTCTTAAAATTGACAAAAATCGGACAAATTAAAGAACCCAGACAATGCTGCTCTTTTTTCAAAGTTCCAACAGGAGTTCCTGCACCGTTTTTTTTGTTTTGTCAAATTTATTAGCTTTCCTCTTTCGGCTTTGAAATGTGTCAGTTTTATGGTCGGGCACAATTTCGAAGCACTGCTTTTTTCCATATAACTAAGCTAAACATAAAATCGATAAATCGTTTTATCAAACGAAATTTGATAAATGCGGAACACCGACAAGACTCTGATGAAATATATTGCCGAGTTTAGCTTCTTAAGTTATCTTATCACTCGTATCATAGCTATACAACCACAATGCAATGTTTGTTCTGTGCCAAGTTTCTTCACTGGCAAGCCTTCAGGAGATTGGTTCAATGAGGTGGTTGCCCGATTGGAGCTAAGGGGCGGGGCAATCTATTATCTGGATCATATATTTTTTCTGTCTAGAAATTGCACCTCGGAGTCTCGAATGAGCTTCATTTAAATGTTGTCACCGACATGTAAGCGATTAGTCCTACTATTTATACAAATAAAATTTGTTACCCGTATGCGAATGCTTCTAAATCAAAGCATAATAATATGAACAAATTACCGTTAGAATTTCATATGTACGTTATGTATATATAATAAGTCTGGTTATAACCCAAAGTAGGCACTTCACAACAAAAGAAAGTAGAGCTACGTGAATATAGCGCAGGATTTTTTTTCAAAGAAGTGATGAAGGCACAGCTGTGTGGCAATAAAGTGTGACTTAAAGGACATGGTAGATAGTGTATCTGTTCGTGTGGCAACACATAAAAACTATGGAGCCGTTTAGACACCAGCAAAGCGATGTAAGTGTAAGGATTGAGGATTTGAGGGTAGAGGATGAGGTGTGGGCTTTTCAGTGCTCGTTTAAGAGACAAATGTACGATATTTTACTGGATATCAAATATAATTTTTGCTTGTTACCTTTTCAATCTATGTGTTTTTGCTCTGTATTGCGTGCGTTTTCTGAATGTTTGTAACACTACACGGCTCCTCCCCACCTTTTAAAAGGGAAAATATATGTTGATAATTTTGAGCTGCAAATTGTTAGATGCTTTTAATTACATTAAGGAATTGAACAGACGAGGTAAGTAACGTCATCGTTGGCTGACCCAGGTGCCAAAATTTACTTATATAACACCCAACTGAAGAAGTCTTTTAGCAGCCAAAATATGCAAAATTTCTCATATGTCAGTGTTCGAGAAATTTTTTTCTCCCAGCGGTTTTTGACATGGTTAATTTCAGTCAGGACAAAACAATTGCCGTAATGTTTATTTTGGGGATTTTTTTCTGAGAATGATTTCATTTCGTTTTGTCACGGTATTCTCTCTCTCTCTCTCTCTCTCTCTCTCTCTCTCTCTCTCTCTCTCTCTCTCTCTCTCTCTCTCTCTCTCTCTCTCTCTCTCTCTCTCCAATTAAATGAGCTAATTGTTAAATGCGAATTTGAATTCTCAATAAGACATAGATTTAATTTCATGCGTTACCTGACAATCTGCTACAAAGCTTTTCAAAATTATACATGATTTATTGAAGTAAATTTCTTTCACTTTGGAGTTAATCGTCTCAGAAGATCAGATTTCTGTGAAGTTCTTAAGTATTCTGTAAATATACCTCATGACATTCACACACAATTATATGATTATATAATTCGATTTGTTTTTAAATGTCATAGAAAGTTGATAAGTAACATCTTTAAGTTTTCTGCTCCAGTATTTACCAATTGTATTCATTTAATGTGAGGTCATATTCTGTAAGCAAATGGCTTCAGTTACACATAAACACGCACAACGAAGAACATAAATATGGTGTGCTGAAATCAGCTGAGTGACGTGCCCATTTGCATTAGAAGTTGATGCCATTCACATTCCTTGTATCACAAAACATAACTTCAAAATGCGCATTTTGGATGCTGTCGTGGATTTTATTTGATCTCTGTGTTGAGTGGTGGTAAGCTAAATCCTTCAATGCACTTACGATCCAGTAAATTTACATTCAAGTAGACTTCTATAATACTATAAAGCATACTAATATAACGTTTGGATTTCTTATTATTTGCCTTTCTTGACATTTGTTGTTATATAAGTGTAGTAGTTATGATGAGCTGATTGTAGAGTTTTAAATGAACATGAAATATTTAGAGGTGGTTAGACAGTAGTAGAGTAGAAAATTCCTTAACTTTAAAAAGGAATTTCAAAATGTAACAACTCTATCAGACGAAAAGAATGCACGATGTGTCGTCCTTCGAGCTCTTTTCTTGCAGTGAAAAGAATGGACGACAGTGCAAAAAACTACTGACCTATTGCTGAAAGAGTGAATGCCAGATTAAGTGAGAAGTTTTGAAAATATGTTTTTTTACCTTTCACGTATTGAGTCTGTTGTATTCAGAGAAGGTGATATGTGAAGCCATTTTAGAAATACGTGCGCTATAGGCCAATGCATGGGTGACCAAAAAATACGTGTCCTGTAAGTCAATGTATGGTTGGCTAAAATACGTGTCCTATAGGCAAATGTATGGGTGGCTAAAATACGTGTGGTATAGCTCAATGCATGGGTGACCAAAAAATACCTGTGTCATAGTTCAGTGTATGGGTGGCCAAAAATATGTGTGCTATAGGACAATGTATGGGTGACCAACATTCTGTAGTGATGGAGTTCTAGGATAACTGTTAGAAACAGGTCTCACTTTTCACATCCTCAACTATCCTAAACAATTTTGCTTCTAGTCACATCGTTTTCCTGGACGTTAATGTGATTTCAATCCCCGCCGTTTTTATTTGCGATCCTCTTTGTTTTATTTGAAGTCCGACACATGTCATTTGAGGCCCGAATTTATGAGCACATTAAGCCCCAGCAAAAAGTTATCATTAGTGCTATTATCAATATTATTAATTTATATTAGGCGCTTTAACACACACACACACACACACACACACACACACACACACACACACACACACACACACACACACACACACACACACACACACACACACACACACACACACACACACACATACACACACATATAAGGATTTTACACCGCCATCCGTGTGTCTGGGTTGTTAAAACGCTTTCCACACCGCTTTTTCATTAACACAAACACATTTTAACCTTTTCTTTTCTTCGGGTGTTTTAATATCATAATCTTTCGATTTCGAGAGCCCCTCCCCCGCCTTTTGTTTGCATATCCTTATTTTGCATTTTCAATGCATGTGTTATCCTAACCGTCAGATACAGATCAATGAGATAATTCATTATTTTATCACAGTCTGGCTTTTTACATGAAAAATCTTTTGAACAACTGGCATCTATTATTCTTTGGAAGAGTTTGCTTCCGGCCTTGTCAGAATGCATGACGCATTCAAATAAATTCCAAGAAATTTATTTACATTCTGCTGCAAAATCCGTCAGCACTTGTGATGACACTGAAAACCATGCACCACTTCTTTTGGTGCATGGTTCAAAAACAAGAGCAAGAAAAACGCTTTTCTTTGGGGGGGGGGGGGAGGGTCGGGGTGGGGTGTAGGGGAGGTGGGGTAGGTCAATTCGCCAAAGGTTAATTCGCCACCGGTCAATTCGCTACCGACAAATTCGCCACCGCCTTAATTTAGAAAGGCCGTACTAACCACCATCCTATATTTTTGCCAAGGTTTTGTAACTTTACAAAGCTTAAAACAGATGCATATCTTATTTGTTGTTGATCAAAGATTTGTGCAGATTTTGCAGAAGAAAGAAAAATTTGGAATACTTTCTCAATGGAATTGGACGCTGCATACGCTCTTAAGTGCGTGAATACGTACAAATCGAAGTATGGATATGAACAACTGAATGCGGTTTGAGTGGATATATTTCAGATTTAATTTGTGAGAAAGATACAAAACATGGATATAATTTAGTGTATTATTGTGATGCAGTGATTTTATAAGCACTACAGTAACTGAGTACAAGTACAGTGACATTTCAGGTTTTTTTTGGTTTTAGAACGAATTAAAAGTTTGTTGTTAATGAAATAAATACAATTTAGTATACTCTGTTATATTTATGATATTGGAATACACTGGTTTTTGTGGTTATTTAAAGTAGACTTTAGCTTGGTGGCGAATGTGACCTTTTTCGGATAAGACGGTGGCGAGTTGACCGGTGGCAAATTGACCGGTGGCGAATTGGGTAGTGGCGAATTTGTATGTAACCCATTGAGGTGGGTTATGAGGGGGTGGTTTTGTTGACAAATGTCATGTCAGGTTTTGTTAGTTATAAGGCTTCTTCTTTTTTTCTTCTTTTTTTTTTTCTTCTTCTTCTTCTTCTTCTTCTTCTTCTTCTTCTTCTTCTTCTTCTTCTTCTCCTTCTTCTCCTTCTTCTTCGTCTTTTTCTTCTTCTTCTTCTTCTTGTTCTTGTTCTTGTTCTTCTTCTTCTTCTTCTTCTTCTTCTTATTATTATTATTATTATTATTATTATTATTATTATTATTATTATTATTTTCTTCACAAACAATTTCGCTCAGTAAATGAAAAAATCCATGTTTTCACTGCTTACATCCAGTTCACCAGAGGCGCCACTAGACAGGCTGTTGCATATTTATGGCCTGCCTTCAACTCTTGTTATTCATGCTCCTTGATATAATACGGTATTTTAAAAGCTTTCCTCTCTTGCAGTCAGCTGCAAACCGGCCCTTGACATTATTTTCTCACGTGATCATATTATTTATTTATTAATTTATTATTTATTTATTTATTATTTATTATTTATTAATTTATTATTTATTTATTACTTATTTATTATTTATTATTATTTATTTATTATTTAATGTTTTTGATTTACTTGTGAATATAGCATATGGATTTTATCAGACAGGTCTAGAACGATAGGAAATCTCCTATATATTTCCATGGATTCTTTTAAGCGATTAGTCCACTTAAAAGGTTAAGACAGTACTTATGGATCTGTTTGGAACTTTGCTGTTTTGTTGTTTAAGCTTTCTTGATGCATCAGCCAATCAGGAGGTATGTGTCTCTTTTAACTTCCAGAAATACGTTTCGGATAGAGTACATCAGACATTACACATAATTCTTTATAATTGGAACTACCACGGCTGCTGACACCTATCTTGCCCTTCAGTAGATCATTTTGCACAACACGAAACGCATATTGCAAATTTAAATGATAGCGAGCTGGTCTTATTAATATCTTTCAATTCTCATCTGTTAAAAAGAACTGACAAATTCATCCGCGGTTGGAAATTTAAGATAGCAATAGCACACGTTCGGAATAAATAAATCAAATTTTTACGATATGGAAATAGCACTTGGCTATTATAAATAATTGTAACAAATCAGTAACATTTCTTTCTCTCGCAAATTCTGGTAGCAGAGAACATAAAACACGATTTTTCCCTCTCATCAGAGCAAGTCATTGGTTATTTCAACAGCCTTTTTTGGCATGGGTGGAGATACTTAAGTTAGCATTTGCAAACTCTTAGCCAGTCACAATGCACCAACGACAATAAAGACAAATAATTAATCTTATCAATATCTAATAGTGTGTTGGCAAACTGGAGTGCACGAATTTGAGCAATATACGTAAAGGAAATCATTGAAAATTAATAAGAGAGCTTTCAGATGAAATCATTATAAAACAGAGGACAATTATTGCAACCAAAACTGTATGACTCACATATTAGTTACATTGATATAGAAGGGGCGTTTATTGGTCAATGTTATCTTAATTAATGTTAATCTGAAAAAAAAATATTTTAGAATGCAGGATAAGAATGAAAACTATATCTTAGAATACCATGAGCCTCATAATGACCTGTGCCTTTCATGTAATTATCATGTCATGCAAGTTTTCCTAAACAATTTAATAACATTTTGAACAATAGATCATTTTAATTTAAACAAAAAATTCTATTATTTATTTTAGGACAAGAGTGATCTTTCGGCCGTTCCTGACATCACAGAAAATGACTGCACAGAGGAAAGAAGAAAAAAGATAGAGTCACTAAGAAATACATAGAAATTCAAGGAGAAGAAAAAGAAAAGAAAAAGTAATCAAATACCAAAGCAAAATGATTAAAGCTCATACAGCAAGTTTGGAATCCCTAAGAAACATCATATAACCCATGAAAAAGCCATTTAAATTCAAGAAAGAGACATCGAAAACCAACGAGAAATGAACAAAAAGCAAGACAAAAAGTTTCAATAAGAAATGATAAAATATGTGCAGGACGTTGTTCAAAAGTAAACGGAAATCAGTGCAACTTTAACTTATACCAATCAAAATCTAACGTTGTTGAGAAAACCTCCAAGAATAGTCAAAGCCCAAGAAACAAATGTAAAATGTAAGCATTTTAATTATTTTATTAATGGCTAATTTTTTAATAGTGTATATACAATTATATCTAAAATGAGGACCTAGTTATTTTATTATACTTTCTCAAAATAATAATTATAATAATAATAATAATAATAGTAATAATAATAATAGAATTGAAATATCGTTTATGACATGTGACTATAAAGAAAGACGAGAAAAATATACTTTATCACCTTGCCTCAGAAATAGTTCAGAAACCTTATTACATTCACACATAATCGTTTAGTTTCAATCTTGCCTCAGCTATCCACAATATTTCAAAATGTTCCACAATAGGAAATCAAAATATCTATCTATACGTTTTGGATGGAAGCAGTGCCCATATCACCCAGTACATTTAAACCAGTAACAATGCAATTGATCACTTCCTTTTCACCATGGATAACATTTTAACTGAGAACCTTTTCTGAGATAAATGGTGGCTCTAGAATTGTTCCCATATGCAATTTGTGCGTATAAGATGTTATTTGTGCGAAATTAAATTTTGGAACAACCTTATTGAAGTAGAGGCTCTACTATAAAGTGTAAATTAACTCGTTTACATTGTATTTATCTAATCAATCACATTGCAATCAGATTGTTTAATGTCTGGATCTCTAGATAAGTTTTGTTAAATTGTTGTTATCTTATTTGTACAAATTTGTGTTGCTGAGGTAGAGGTACAAAAGTTTTATTACTAATATGCAACAATAATATCAAACACAACCACACAACCTCATTAATATTTGTTTCTTAGACAAACACAATAAATTATTTTGCCTTCGAAGTAAGTTTAAAATATTTCCTTCGCTAATAATTCTTTACTTTTAATCTTATGTCAGCTTCACACAGCCAACACATTTCCAGTAAGATATTAAAAGTAGGGTGGGAATGGGCGTAATAAAACACTTCCGGGTTGTTTTAAGACGCCCATGGGCGTAATAGAACACTTTTCTGGGTGTTCCGATACGCCCATGGGCGTAATAGAACAGTGTTCTGATACGCCCATGGGCGTAATAGAACACTTATGTCTGGATACGCGGATGAGCGTGTTAAAAGCGGTATGGTGTGTAAGAGTGTTTTAATACCGCCATGGGCGTAATAAAACAGTTGAGAGGGTTAGAAGATTGATAGGTGTTTTGGGAGGAATTTTTTTCTCAATGAGTGATTGTGACGACATTGAGGGGGAGGAGAGTGTGACGACATGTATGGCGTGTAAACGAAACGTCATTTATGCATTTGTTTACGCGATTGGAGTTAAAATAACGGACTTCCGCTGAAGTGTGAAAATGGAACGTTATTTTATTTTTGAAAGGAGGGGGGAGAAAATACTTATCTATTTGAGGCTTGTGAGGTGTTTTTTTTTTGGAAAAAAAGGGTCACATGAGTTCAAGGCAACATCATAAATGAATGAGTGGGCTTCCGTTAAAGTGTTAAAACGGAACGTGTTTTTTTTTAATGGAGGGGGGAGAAAATACTTGTTTATTGGAGGCTTGTGAGGTGTCTTTTTAAAAACCACATGAGTTCAAGGCGACATTATAAAGTGCTATTAGAAGGTAAGTTTTTTTCCTTCTTATTTTTCTTTTTTTAAGCATTTCCCTCTCTCTCTCTCTCTCTCTCTCTCTCTCTCTCTCTCTCTCTCTCTCTCTCTCCGCGCACATATACCAACACCAGGACAGAGTTAGCGTTTCATTTCATAAGCCCTCCTCATAGGTATTTTTTTACCCAGATGGGGGGCATCTTTTAAAGCATTTCTTACACACACTCTCTCTCCCCGCACACATACCAACACCATGATAAAATGTTTTGCTTATTTTATATTGGCTGCCGCTCTCAGAATAGCGGCCAGGAGACTAAGCTCCTCATTGGTGTTGCTTCCTCCTCCTCCTCCTCCTTCCCCTCTTCCTCCTCCTTTAGTGATAGGTTACTATGTCTCTGACCTGCCGGCTGCAATGTGACATCTGACCCGATGAAAACAGGAAACAGTCCACCCGCCTGTTGCAGCTCAGGCACCGCATGGCGTACTGGTGATTGAGTGCTCCGAGGAAGGCGGCTGTGACACTGCAGTGGAGGCAGGCCTGGTGACCGCACTGTAGGCTGATTGTCCTGTCACACACCTCCAGGCAGTTGCATCCTGGACATGTTGTTAAGTCTCACCGGAGGAAGTAATCCGCCCAGGCTGGGTACTCCTCTTCCTCCAGCCTGGACGAAACTGACTCTCCTAAGATGTTCGTTCTCAGGAATGCTCTGTCGAAATGCCCCTCTTCTATATTTTGGATTCTTCTTCCGACGGTGATGAGGCGGTCGAACAGCACTGGAATGCAGACCACTCCTGCATTCCCCGGGTCTGGAAGGAGCTGCATGAAGAATTGTCTGTATGGCCGGCTTGCCAGGCGTCGCGCCGGAAAATACTGCTGGTCTACCGAGTCCACGGTCTTGACATCATTCATTGCAAATTGGAACTCCATGATTGCAGATTGGAAAAACGTGTGAAGGAAAAAACTTATATACTATGTGCCGATCGAAAACGAGGCTAGCGTCTTGACGTCAGACCCCCCTACCCCCTCCCTCCCTCCCTCCCTCCCTCCCTCCCTCCCTCCCTCCCTCCCTCCCTCCCTCCCTCCCTCCCTCCCTCCCTCCCTCCCTCCCTCCCTCCCTCCCTCCCTCCCTCCCTCCCTCCCTCCCTCCCTCCCTCTTAGAACATACTATGTGTCGACCCTCATGCACATACTATGTGTCGACCTCCCACCTCCCTCTCTCCCTCCCCCTCCCCTCGTAGAACATACTATGTATCGACCTGCCCCCCTCCCTCCCTCCTTCCCTCCCCCTCCCAGGAGAGCAAAAATCAGCCAAAAAACTCATATATAAGTGCTGTTTTCGACTCGGGAACAGCCAACGACATCGTCAGTAACATCATGAACACGCCAGCTATTGACATCGACATTGATGACCTGAGCCGCTTCAATGCAGGCGAATCAGTTTACATTGTGTTATCGATGAAAGACGACACTGCAAAGGCTGCAATGACATACGCCTTGGAGGAAGCGCTAGACTTTCCATCATATGTCGCTCCAATGAAGGCTGACAAGACAATCAGAGTGCTGAGGAACGGCGGGACAGTGACGCTGACAACAGAGTGCTACAAGTGCTGGGTGTGGCTAGAATACGAAGGGCAGCCACACAACTGCCCGGTGCACTACAATGCAAAGCGGCGGTTCTGTTGCAAGACCTGCGGTGGTCTGCTTTAGTATAAGTTTGCGGCAACGCTGCCTTGGCCAGAACCATGTACAGACTGCTGGAGGTGCGGTGCGACACTGAGAAGCATCAAGTGTTATAATTTTTACCCTTTCAAGTGCGCGGGAAGACCTTTCACCATGAAGCAGTTTTACAGATATCAGTGCAGCTGCGGAAACCCGACTTGTTGGTGAAGAGTGACTAAAATTTTCGGTCCTTTTCACGACCATCCTGACTTACGAAGTGACGCTAATCAGTCTGTGTGTGTGCATAAAAGGGGGAGACGTCTGAGAACATATATCATCACATCAGTTTTAGCAGTTGACGCGGCAACAATGGCTACGAATTCAGACACATCAGTCTTCTGTCATGATTGTAATGTGACATTTTCATATCTGAAATTGTTTGTAGCACGTAGATACAAACCAGCTGAGTTGAAACGTGGTTGTGAAGAGCTTGATCAGAAGATTGAAGCCAAGAGACGAAAGGTGGAACAAGATGGCATTGACAGACCTGATCCGTTCCTCTGCTGTGTATGCATTAAAATATTTCCATCTATGGATGCGTTTGAGACACATGCATGTGTACCGATGGAAGAACAAGCTGCAAAGAGACAAAAGACAGGACAAGTATGGAGAGGCAGAAGAGTTAGTCTTGGTGAAAACGCGCAGGAAAAAGGTTTGAGACTGAAGATGGATCGGATTTATTACTTGAAATGCTTCAACAAGAGAACCGGATCAAGACACATTTGCTAGAAACGTTAAACCACGGAATGAAATGGTATACTGTGGTGCATGCGCGCTTCAGGAAAATGAGACCAAATACTGAAGGTGTTATGATAGAACAAGTGGATAATGCATTTATCAGCAGTCCAGCATATACAGCATACAATCCATCGGATATTGAACAGGACTTACCAGAAGCCTATAAAGAATTGTTTACAAGTTTGATGAAAATGAGCGACAAGGCTCTGGCTGGGTGTTGGTTAACATACTATACATTGAAGTACATACAGCTACATTAGCGCCTCTGGAAGCAAGCAGTTTTATTAAACTGTCGAAGAAAGTGAACAAAACAAGGAGTGTGATAAACATTAAGAATAAAGACAACAAATGTTTCTTATGGTCCATATTGGCTCAACTTCACCCTCATGAGCACAACTCACACCGCGTGAGTCAGTACAAAGAATTTGAGAAAGAATTAAAGGTAGAGGGTATGACATTTCCCACACCGATTACAGACATTCCAAAGTTTGAAAAGGAGAACGATGTATCCATCAACGTGTTTGGATATGAACAAGATGTAGTTGTTCCGATACAATTTAGTCGAAACGTTAGCGCTAGAGAAATCAACTTACTTTTGATTAGCAATGACAAGACAAGGCATTACTGTCTCATCAAGAACTTCAGCAGACTTATGACCTATCGATCAAAGCATCATGGAACAGCTTTTTATTGTTTCAACTGTCTTCACGGGCTTAAACGACAAGATCTTTTAGATGAGCATCGTGAAGTGGGTGGCAAGCATGGAGCGCAACGTTTATCATTCCCAGAGGAACCGTTCATCAAGTTTAAGAATGTTGCCAAACAACAGCGAGCACCTTTTGTGATTTATGCCGACTTTGAATGTTTCACGAAAAAGCATGAAGAAGGAGACAGGTATCAACATCATCGTCCAAACAGCTTCGCCTATGTAGTTGTTAGTCAGTATGACATACATGCATCAGTCGTGTATCGAGGAGACAATGCCGTGAAAGTCTTTTTAGACCATATGGTGAATGAGCGTGATCGTATTGTGCATACTATTGCTACATTTGTCATGAGCCCCTAGGAGCGGATCGTGTGAGAGACCATGACCATATCAATGGCAAATACCGCGGGGCTTCACATAATGAATGCAACTTGCAATTCCGACTTAGAAAGGATCAGCAGGGGGATAAAGAGTCTTTTATCATTCCTGTGTTTTTCCACAATTTACGGGGCTATGACAGCCATTTGATCATGAAAGAAATTAGAAAATTCAAAAATGAAACAATTACAGTCATTCCCAACACCATCGAGAAATATATTGCATTCACCACGAGCAATCTGAAATTTACGGACAGTTATCAGTTTTTTGAGTACCTCTCTGCAGAAGTTGGTATCCAACCTTGCGGCAGAAGGGAAAGATAACTTTTATAACATGACTTCTCACATCCACGATAGTGTCCAACAAGATTTACTGCTGAGAAAGGGAGTGTACTCCTACGATTACGTGGACGAGCCATCCAAGTTTGCTGAAAGACAACTACCGTCAAAGGATAAGTTTTACAGTCAGCTCAGCGAAGAGGATATTAGCGATGAGGATTATACTCATGCGCAGAAGGTGTGGGACACATTCAACTACACCACATTCGGTGAATACCATGACCTATACCTGAAATCAGATGTGTTACTGCTGCCTGACGTGTTTGAAAATTTTCGTCAAGTATGTCTCAACACGTATGAATTAGATCCTGCTCATTACTATACAGCGCCAGGACTGTCGTGGGATGCGATGTTAAAAGCGACAAAGGTGAAGTTGGAATTGATTAATGACATTGACATGTACCAAATGATTGAACAAGGTCTACGTGGAGGAATATCTGTGATCATGCATAAGTATGCGAAAGCAAATAACCCCTACGTAGCAGATTACGATCCTACGAAACCAAACAACTATCTGATGTACCTGGATGCAAACAACTTGTACGGCTTGGCCATGTCACAAAGCATGCCAGAAAGTGGATTTATGTGGGTGAGCGAGCCTGAATCTCTTGACTTCATGGATGTGGCTGAAGATGATGACATTGGATACATTTTAGAAGTGGATTTAGAATACTCACAGGCAACCCATGACCGTCATAATCACTACCCAGTGGCTCCAGAACGGAAAGTTATCAAAGTTGAAGAATTGTCAGAGCATAGTCAGAAGCTACGGAAAGATCTGAACATGAAATGTAAACCTTGTGAAAAGCTCATTCCCAACTTGTGTGACAAGAAGAAATATGTACTTCATTATAGGAATTTACAACAGTATGTCTCACTGGGGTTGAAAGTCACTAAGGTGCATCGTGCCATCATGTTTGCACAGAGCAAATGGTTGGAGAAATACATCACCTTGAACACGGAAAAGAGAAAATTGGCCAAGAACCCGTTTGAGAAAGACTTCTTCAAACTGATGAACAACTCTGTGTTTGGCAAAACCATGGAAAATGTGAGAAAGCGCATGAATGTTGAACTTGTTCACAAAGAAAAGTGATTCAAGAAACTTGTGGCTAAACCTTCGTTCCACAAATTTAGAATTTTCAACGAAGATTTGACCGCTGTACATTTACGCAAAGTGAATTTGCTTCTGAATAAACCCATTCAAGTCGGCTGCACCATTCTTGACCTCAGCAAAGTGCTGATGTTTGACTTTCATTACAACTACATCATGGTCAAGTATCCCAACGCCAAGTTATTGTTCAGCGACACCGACAGTCTATGTTATGACATAGAAACGGACGATATCTACAAGGATATGCAGCAAGATGCTGACCTGTTTGACACAAGTGACTACCCACCAGATCATTTCATACATTCCAACGTGAACAAAAAAGTGCTTGGGAAAATGAAGGATGAGACGGCAGGCATCCCCATTGAAGAGTTTGTTGGACTTCGGCCGAAAATGTATAGTATGATGTATGGTGGGAAAGGAAAACATACGGCCAAAGGCATCACTCGAGCTTGTCAAAGACGTATGAAACATAAGCAGTATAGTGACAGTTTGTTCAACCAAACTGAAACGATGGCTACAGGGCACATCATTCGAAGTCATGACCATCAGATTTTCTCGGAGAAGTTGAGGAAAGTAGCTCTCTCCCCCTATGATGATAAGAAATACGTGTTGAATGATGGCTATTCCACTTTGGCGCATGGACATTACAAGGCAACAGTAAAAAAGGGGGCGGAGACTCTCCAACTTTAGAGCTAGTTGAGGTGTGAACACTGAAGCGTGAACATGGATCGTAAGAGATCTGCAACGAATATGGATAATCTTGCTGATACAGTCAAAGACTTAAAAGTGAAAAATCCTGCCACCACCACCAAGAAATTGAGGTGGAGACGACGGTACCAACACCACCACAGTCGTGGGATGGAATGCTTTCTCTAGGAAATGGAAAGTATATCAAGATTATGAAACAAAACAATGAAGGAGTGGTAAACATTCGCAAGTGCCTAAGAGATGAGGGGTCTGGAAGAAACCGTCCTACAAAAAAGGGATTTTTGCTGACAATACCTGAATGGAAAATGTTGAAGAAGCAAGTGAAAGAAGTGGATAAAAGGCTTCGAAGACAAGAGGACGGCTCATAACAAGGGTATGGTCATCATGAATGCACTCGTGTTTAACGGTGGTGTTTATCTCGCTGTAAATGATTTGAATGAAGTGATAATAAGTTCTCTGATAATAAGTTGTTCTTATCGGTTTAAACCTGAAGTATGGAAAGACTTTAAAAACATACCGCTTGAACCTGGGTTTGAACGTAGACTTAAAAATAAAGTTGTGTTAGTGGTTGGACATGATTCTGACATACATGTTAGATTCTGGAGAAATCTTTTACAGGATTACCCAGAGGATTATGATGGAGTTGTGCCAGATACTCCATATTCAGATTTGATTGACTTTGATATCAAGAATTGGCGTGCAGTCTTACGATTCCTAGAAGCTGCCCACTCTTCACCATCTTGCGAGCATAAATACCCCCTGTCACAGACGAGATAGCTCATCCCAACTGTTGAACGAGATGGAGGACTTTTTATCAGATTACGAATTCATTACATATTGATTCTCATATATGAGAAACGCATGTGATGACATTGTGCTACGATATTTTGGAAAGTATATCATACTATCGCCTGAAGACCAATTCGTGTTGAAGGATTATCTAGAGAAGCTGAGGATACCCGGCCTTTTCCTGGCAGTCTCAAATGAATTAGAAGTGCGTGTGACTAAGAACTGTCTAGACGTGTTTGTACAATTTCGCCAACATGACGAGCTTACAGAAGACTACGACGTCATCACCCTCAGCACAGTGGAATGGAACGAGCTGTTACAAGCATTGGATTGGGAACAACCTGACGCTTGAATTCAAAGAGGAAGGGGTGCAACTCATGCGGGGTACCAAGTCCATTAAGCTGACACATTCCATGTGCGTTATGGTGATGGACATAGACATAAATGAAGATGGATATGAACTGAAACTGTCTGAACATGAAGATGTTAAAATAATACAGTTTGGTTATGGACAGTGTTATGTGAGCTTTCATAGCATTTACAAACGTGGGTGTAATGTCTATGATACATATATTAATTTAGATTGGTATGAATGGCATTCATTTATCAATGTATTGAAGACATCTGTTAACATGTGTTGAATGTGTTTGTAAATAGAGTTTGTAAATAACGTTTGTAAATAGACGTTGTACAGTTTGTAAATAGAGTTTGTAAGATAATGTATAACACAATAAACAAGAAAGTTGTTTGAAACTTGGTTTTTTTATTTATCATAAATGAAAATTGAACAATTACCAACAACTTAACTAATATAACTTAACTAATATAACTAAAACAACATTATTAAAACAATGGTTTATAATATCTATATACAGAATCCTTTACAATAAAATCGCCATCACTTCTTTTTAATATATTTACAATATCAAACATACTCTGATCTCGAGCTCTATGCAATAACAATGGTTTATAATGTCTATATACTAAATCCTTTACAATAAAATCACCATCACTTCTTTTTAATATATTTACAATATCAAACATACTCTGATCTCGAGCTCTATGCAATATATAATATACACAATAAAAACCACATGAAGATGATATTGGTGTTTGTAATGGTATGGAATTATACATATAGTCATTCCTTTCTAGTCATTCGTTTCTAAACGATCATCTAGAGGTAAAAGTCCATAAGAGTAAAAATATTCTACAGGGTCTTTGTCATAATACACTGCCACCCAATGCTCTCCTGGTTCATCATGATCGTCTGTGTTGATGACATAGGCACCGCGTTGTAAAGACGGTAACTGGTCCATGGCAAACACGCCTTGAAACAAGTCTTTTGTCATGACATCACGGCTCAGTATGGCATCAATCTGCTTCGTGTTCATGACTGGTAGTCGAATTGGATGCTGCGATTTGCACTTATTTTTTCAATAATGTTCAATAATGTTGTCAAATTCAGCATAGACGATGACATTGATTGTATGTTGCAATGACATATAGTCATTCCTTTCTAGTCATTCGTTTCTAAACGATCATCTAGAGGTAAAAGTCCATAAGAGTAAAAATATTCTACAGGGTCTTTGTCATAATACACTGCCACCCAATGCTCTCCTGGTTCATCATAATCGTCTGTGTTGATGACATAGGCACCGCGTTGTAAAGACGGTAACTGGTCCATGGCAAACACGCCTTGAAACAAGTCTTTTGTCATGACATCACGGCTCAGTATGGCATCAATCTGCTTCGTGTTCATGACTGGTAGTCGAATTGGATGCTGCGATTTGCACTTATTTTTTCAATAATGTTCAATAATGTTGTCAAATTCAGCATAGACGATGACATTGATTGTATGTTGCAAGGCACTGTCAAAATTCATTTCTAGCCGCAAGTTTTCATGTTTACTCAGGGAAAAATGATCATCATCATCATAATCCGGTGTTAAGTCAAAAGAAAATAAAGCATAACCTCTAGGCCAATCTTCCCGTTTTATGATAGAACTTTTCTCACCATTCAATCTATCAAAAGATTTGTAAAGAGTCTCAAAAGCGTCCAGATATTTGTTCTGTGTAATGTTAAGCTTGAGAGGTTTGCATAGGACTGGTTCACCATCCGTGTACAGTTGCATGTAGTCCAGATCAAAATGTTCAAAATTGTATGGATTTCTCAATACTGTTCCACTAAAGGCTTCATTATGAACCAGACCAATGACAATGCGATTTGGTAATTGACCTAAAAAGATGTTATCTTTCACAAAAGATTGAAATCCTGCTGGAATGGCCAACACCTTACATTCTTTTCTAGTGATAATTAACTTGGCAGGGCTTTTCATCAATGCATCTGTATGTCCTAACTGAATACCTGGACTAACCCGAATGGTTAAAAATGTCTCTTTCACTTCTACCTTATAGGTATTATTTGCAGCCATCAATACATATTCATCTTTTTGTCTATGGAAACGCAATTTCAAACTGACGCCATTAGGAAGATAGTGATCCTGCTCAAACAAATCTGCCCTTAAACCAATTGTTAGCATAAAATCACGGCTGAGACGTGTATGTAAATAACGATTATGTAAGCCATTATTTCCTTGCTCAGCTAGGTCACCACCGTCAGGATTGACATGAAACCCTGATACATGTCTTTCATGATTAGCTCTTTTCACCTCATAACTGCAGTAACCTTATACATGAGACGCATTGAGCGTTTAGAATGGAGACTTGAATGAGATGAGAGATAATACTGGTATAACCATGGGTATTGTTACTGTGGGATACCAATCGATCACTTAGAAATAATTCAATGTTAGACCATAACCCATTAAACAAATCATTGATGCATGAGACATTATCATCTGCACCACACGCTGTTCCATCGGCCTTTAGAATGTGGCATATAATATGAAGTTTGCTGTTCTTTAAACCTAGATATTCTTCTGTACTCGCAGGAATATAAACTTCTATTGGAGCGCCCTCTCTAATGGTAGTCAGTGGTTGATAGTCTACATTATAACTTTTCTCTACAGCAGTTTGCGTTGGTGGTACGTGAAACCATTCCAATTGAGAAAGACTGCATTCACAAGAATGATTATGAATGAAAGACATTTTCAAAATATATCTTTTTTATGTTTTTTTGATGTTATCCGTCTGGCTGTTTTTCGTCTTCTAGAACGTTTCTTCACTTGTGACTGCGTGACTGGCTGATCATGTTTTCTTAAGATGTGATAAAGTTTGTAAGGACCAGCAAATGCCCCAGGCCCTCCAGGTTTGAAGTAAATATTGGTTAAGTAGTCTGTCCACGTCGACATGTTAACACGAAATGATAGACACTTCTCAACAGAACACTTTTATTTTATAACTCAACCAACATGGCTTTTATAACTTAACTAACATGTTTTTACAAATCAAGTATAGATACAATGGTGTGAATAATTGAAGACCGTTGATCTTTAATAAATACTAACCAACTACTTAGTTCATCAAATGTAATAGCATCTACACCATATTTCTCACAACGTTTATTTGCATTATCTAATACTTCATCTAAATGAATATAATATTTAGCTTAATTCCAATATGTATAGACAAAAGTAGCATGACATAGTAAACATGCAAATTGTTTTTACAGCTAATAACATTTCTTCGCAATAGGCTTTTTGTACAATATATTGTCTCAGTGTAATGTCTGTTATTATACTGTAATATAGATTAACCACTCTCTCACCTCATCAAACAGTCTTGGATCAAATCGAGCAAAGTGATATGCTGCTTCCACATCAAACTCCTAAGCTCCGGCAATGTTATCACACTCTCTGATTAAATCCTCACGCAAGTTTGTCAAGTTCAACGCGAAATGAGCAAGTTCCCAATAGATGTTGATGTGTTCCAGTTGTTGTTCAACAGTTACAAAACGTGCCAGTTCACTTATCATGTAGTCCATGTACTTGTTCTTGAAACACGTTTCTACATCCATCCTTGCTTCACATGTTCATATATTTGTTAAAACACGTCTGCACCCCATGGTGAGTATATGAAAAGTCTCACCACTTTTATACTCCCTCACACAAAATTTCTAACAAATTCCCCATGATATTCTTACCAGGATATGAAGGAGATGACAATTGTTTAACACCAGCTCCCCATCAATGATCATACATTGCTTCAACTAAAGTCTTATCTTTACATTGTTTTAACTTTTTGCGAAACAATACAAACTGATTCAATTTTATATGTAAAACATCTTGCATTTTACTTCTCTTCACTGTATGCCACAAAGGACATGGCTTCAGCACTTTAGCGATACGTTTCGCTTCATATCCATTTCTACATGAAACAATAGCTGAAGCAATATCTTGGCGGCGATGAAAAACTGCTTTCTCATATTGATACAAAGCTTCACTTGAGCTGAACGTATGTCCATACTTTTCAAGTCGTGTTAGAAACATGTTTGAAAGAACATCCTTGTGACTGCTAAATAATAACACATTCTCCATGTTGTTGACTTTGTGTTTTTTTTGTTTATTTTGATGCTGACATGTCGGTTTCTTCCTGTAATAAAATATCTTTTAAAATAGCTGCTACCTCTTCTATCATTTTCTTTCTTTGTTTAGTTTGAAACCACTCACATAAGATTAAATTTGCTAGAAAGAAAAATATTGTTGTTGTTGTTGCTGTTAAAAGTCTAACCTGACAAAGCTGTTCGGTTTCTTCTTCTTCTAGTCCGCAACAATCTCTCAAATAATCAACCACGCTGAAGTATACTTCCACATCAGTGCGAGCAGAATAGAGTGCAGAATCAAAGTCAAAGTCAGGATCTTCTATTCCAATTTTGTGACATTCTCCAATAAATCTTGAATGTAGTTTAATCACATCAAGACTGTGATGTACTACATCCCAAAAAGCGTCTAAGTGATAAAGCTGATAGTCTGGAGTTCCACAGAAAGTGAGTTTAGTAATCATCAAGTCAACAAAAGCCTTTTTAAAACACACGTCCATCTTGTCACTCGTTGTCACTTGTCACTTGTAGCTTCACAGACTTTAAGTACTCCACACTTGTTGCAGAAGTTGTCTGGCTCACACAACTTACAAATGTACTTGTGGCAGTGACAATCATAATCCTCCACATATCCGTAAGCACCACAAAAGTCACAGGTAAGTCCAAGTTGATTTTGCACATCCATATTCTCTAATTGAACTTCCGCCAGCCTTTTCTTGGATAATTTTGACACTTTCATCCGATCATCCTTTAGAAGTTTGATGATAGTTTTCTTGTCGTGACATTCCATACATGGTTCAACCAATAGGGCTGAGTCGATGTTATCCATCTCCTGAAACAGTGTCTCCCATTCACTATCATTCATGTTGATGTAATGTGTGTATTCTTTCCCTTCAAACAGTGATGTGCGCACGAAGCTCACATAGCGCATGTCTTGATATGAAATGACTTCAAGCCACTTTGTTTCCGTTAAGTACAGTTTGAAGCCAACGGCGCGTAAATTTTTCAAGTTCTGACACACAATCGTCCACACGGATGGTGATAAAGCAAGCCATCTCTCTCCACGTTTGATGCGAAGAAATAATCCAAATTTTCCAGGCTCCACAGTAATGGTTAAGTTTGCACTATTTTTAAAGCTGCTTGTCTTCTCCATGACTGCACATTGAATGATGACTTCACTTCACCCCCACCCCTTTTATATGGGGTATCACATGTATGTTTTCATGAGGTGTTTGTAAAATCGTGGAGTCATCTCATTGAAACCATCAAGAAAGGCTGTTGGTAAACCACCTGTTAGAGATTGTCTCATGACGATTACTAAAAAGTCTCCTGATTTGCCATGGCCCGTTATCCATTTAAAGAGCATTGGCATGGTGAAATGTCCTTTTTCATAGAGGTAGGCCATCATATCATACACCTTAATGCATTCTTCAAGGTATTTGAAACCATGTAGCATGACCTTTGCACATTTGGAATCGCGATCCTCATTAACACGCTTCGGCTCTGGCAGACACAAAGTCTTAAAATGTTCCTCATGAAGGCTTCTAAAAAGTTGAATGAAACGTCGAGTCATGGCTTCGGAGAACTTTGGCTCTGACACCGGAACATGCTCTATATTTCCTTCTAGCATGTAGATGAGCTGAATGACGGTATTCACTTCTTCCGTTAGGTACATGTACGTGTGGTGGTTGCAAAAGCCTTCTTCACATAAACACTATAAAATGTTGCAATCGATCAGAGGAAGCACTGCTTGGAAGTTTCGTTTCAACAGTGTAACATCTTCCTCAGTAACAGGGATGGTTTTGCTAGATTCAAATTTAGATTTAAGATGCTTGTCTTCGTCGTCGTCATCGCTTAACATGCCCACTTCTGAATCCTCATCTCCCTCGTCGTCGTCGTCGTCGTCGTCGTCGTCGCCTGATATGCTCACTTCTTCCTCAAGATGCTTCAGATGAGCTTTTAACTTTGTGCTGAGTTGTGTGTTTCTACCATTTACAAGTGCATTTGCAACCCAGAACGGGTAGTCAGGTCCCTCAGGATCTGGCATTCCTTGCTGCACTGTAGGTACATCTGACGGAGCAGCGTCTAACGCTTCCTTCAAGGCTTTTCCTCAGAATCTATCATTTTTTGCTGCACTGCAGTGACATCTGGCGGAGCAGCGTCTAACGCTTCCTTCAAGGCTTTTTCCTAAGAATCTATCATTTTTGCTGCACTGCAGCGACATCTGACGGAGCGTCTAACGCTTCCTTAGGATCTAATATTCTTTGCTGTACTGTAGGGACGTCTGACGGAATGCCTAACAGTTCCTCCAAGTCTTTTTCAGCGTCTGTCATTGTAGTCAGGAATGCATCAATCTTTTCCACTGGTAATAATGTATCATCAAAAGCAATTGTTTCGAAGCCAAACAAGTCGTCAATGTCTGTGTTGATAGCTGGAGGTGTATTCAGAAACGTTTCCATGATGTTTCTGACGATGTCGTTGGCTGTTCCCGAGTCGAAAACAGCACTTATATATGAGTCTTTTGGCTGATTCTTGCTCTCCTGGGGGAGAGGGGGGAGGGGGGAGGGGGAGGGGGAGGTCGACACATAGTATGTGTATGAGGGTCGACACATAGTATGTTCTACGAGGGGGAGGGAGGGAGGGAGGGAGGGAGGGAGGGAGGGAGGGAGGGAGGGAGGGAGGGAGGGAGGGAGGGAGGGAGGGAGGGAGGGAGGGAGGGAGGGAGGGGGATCTGACGTCAAGACGCTAGCCTTGTTTTCGATCGGCACATAGTATATAAGTACTCGCCTCACACCTTCTTTCACCACCTTTGCAATCAGCTTTTTTTGTCATGGAGTTTAAAGACGAGTTTTTCACTTTGGAAAGGAGACAAAAGTTCTTCTTGACAGACAAAGATGTCGGGCTTTTCGAAGAACTTTACATCGAATACGAACTCTTTAAGACGGAGAAATGGAAGTAGCGTATCGCGACCACCACCAGCGAGTACAACCGTTTTGGCAGGGCGGCGGAGGAGAGCCACAAACGGTTGCGGCAACGCTCACCTCAGAAGTTCCCGTCGCCCTGCCAGAAAGTGACTACTCCGTTCTAGACCAGGACGCCGGAATCACCAGATGTCTCCATACGGAGAGTGCCGGCAGAGCCCGTAGTGACAAGGCGCGTTCCCAGTGCCACCGTCACTAAGCCACTATCTCCTGCTGCCAGCATCCAGGACGAGCTTACAGCTGCTATTGCCAGCATCCAGGACAACAACAGCCAGATGCAGCCGCCTTCCAGCTGTAGTCGCACCACTACCCTGGTTGAGACGAAAGTGGAGGACTTTAACCTCCAAGACGTCGTGCGTTTCCTGGACTCAATAGAAGATACACGCTTCTGTGACTTCTGCGGCTTTATCATTCCGTAGAATGTCACAAGGCAAACGCACGAAGCAACATGCCCAAAGGCTAACAAGTCCGAACGTCATAAATGTAGCGTTCTGGGTAACGAATTCTTCTCAACCAGGGCGGGGGTAGCGGCTCACAGGAAGAAGAAGGGCTGCAAGGAAGATAGCGGCGAGAAAGACTAAAACCTCCACGGCTGCTCTTTTTAGAGCGGCCACTAAATATAAAATAAGCAAAACATTTTATCATGGTGTTAGTATGTGTGCGGGGAAAGAGAGAGAGAGAGAGTGTGGAAAATGCTTTAAAAAAAGAAAAAAAGAAGGAAAAAATATTACCTTCTAATAGCACTTTATGGTGTCACCTTGAACTCATGTGTTTTTTTTTCAAAAAAAAAAACACCTCACAAGCCTCCAATAAACAAGTATTTTCTCCCCCTCCTTTAAAAAAAAAACAAGTTCCGTTTTAACACTTTAACGGAAGCCCACTTATGTCATTCATTTATGGTGTTGTCTTGAACTCATGTGGCCTTTTTTCCAAACAACACCTCACAAGCCTCAAATAAATAAGTATTATCTCCCCTTCCTTTCAAAAATAAAATAACGTTCCATTTTCTCACTTCAGCGGAAGTCCGTTATTTCAACTCCAATCGCGTAAACAAATACAGAAATGACGTTTCGTTTACACGCCATCAATGTCGTCACACACGCTCCCCTTCCAAAAAATGTTTCCCTATCTTTTTGACTGTTCAGCGGAAGTCAGTTATTTCAACTCCAATCGCGTAAACAAATGCATAAATGACGTTTCATTTACACGCTATACATGTCGTCACACTCTCCGCCCCCCCCCTCAATGTCGTCACAATCACTCATTGAGAAAAAAAAATTTCCTCCCAAAACAACTATCAATCTTCTAACCCTCTCAACTGTTTTATTACGCCCATGGGCGTATTAAAACACTCTTACACACCATACCGCTTTTAACACGCTCATCCGCGTATCCAGACATAAGTGTTCTATTACGCCCATGGGCGTATCAGAACACCCAGGAAAGTGTTCTATTACGCCCATGGGCGTCTTAAAACAAACCGGAAGTGTTTTATTACGCCCATTCCTACCCTACTATTAAAATCTCTCAAGTATTGATTTCAGCAGTGCCCATATCATCCAGTACATTATAAAGAGTAACAATGCAATTAACGGTGTTTTTTAACTAAAACAGGAATCACTATTACATTTAGATTTGAAGGGGGGTTAGGGCCTTTCTCTGTTGTCATATAGCTTTGTGCATTGAAGATGCTATAATTAAGACATAGAATGCAATACAACTTAGAAATGATATTTTTGAAACAATCTTTATGAAGCACATGTCATGCTTTGATATATCGACAAACACCAACAATGCTATCGTTAGGTATAGTAAATAAGAAATTGGTTTGATCATGGGTATATGTAAAGGGTGCGATAGAAACCTTAGAACTTTCTCGCCTTTCTCGGTGTGCACTTTCTCGCCCTTGCTCTCCTTTAAGCATTACATGGTACAAGACAATGTAATAAATAATACATCGATTATACGAAATAAAAATTTGAATGAGCATTTTGTCAAATGTAAATCAATGAAAGTAATGAATTTGTTTCAATAAAGAATTAGTTAATTGAAAAAATATTTTATGGGCGTTGGCTTGCTTTTTTTCGTTGAGGGATATTATGTTTTTCTTTCCTGCGTTTTAAGTAGTATTGCATTTCATTATCTTCAATTTGCATTTATAATACTATTTACATTTCATTAGAAATGCCATGTTGCAACATACATTTATAAACAAAGCTTTTGTTAAATTATTATTGTCATTAACTTTACACGAAGTTATGTTGCTGACAAGAAGGCAGACATACAAAATTAGCTGAAGGTAAAGCCGAATGTTTATATATTAACAAGTAACAAATAGATAACAAATTGGCAATAAATGTATAACAACTAGATAACAAATAGATAACACACAATAACGCAACTCATTGTTTTCTATAAAAGCATACTTCATTATTTTGCCTTTGTAATAAAGTACAATTGGGTTACTTTCACTGTCACTCGTTATATCTTAATCGAGCTTACCAGGCTTACCACGACCAATATATATTCTACAATGTAAATTTGTATCCCTTCTGTTTTGAATAAAGTGATGCCGGTTCATTTAAACATTTTCTGTAGTGCGGGTGGTTTTTATGTGGTGAGATATATGATTTGTGAGCAAAAGAAGTACACTACAGCATGACTCAGAAATTAATTTGTGGAGCAACCATTATGAAGTACCGGCATTGAACGTGTAAATTCGCATGTCTTCACTCTGTTTATCTGATCAAGCATACTGCAGTCAGCTGAATAAATTATTGAGTAACGAGTAAGTTCTCTGTCGACAATTCTACTGTCATGTATTACAAAAAGTGTGACTATGGCATGACGTAAAGCATACGAGTCAGGGCTGAAAACTCTCCTCTCGCAAGACAATCCCATGAACGAATATTGAACAAAATTTTTCTTAGTTGTTAATAAGTGAAAGCAACTGATTCGTTTTACACACAATTTACAAGATCGTAAAAAAAATAATTGAGGAAAGTTTTTTGTGAGAGGGGATATAAAGTGTTGGGCTTATATTTTATGCAAGGTTTTGCTTATTATTCTGAACTGAAGTGACACTGATTTTGGAATTTGAATATAAAAGGCATGCTATTACAAAAATTCTTCTGAAAAAATATGCAACAAGATATTAGTTTATTTTGCTACTATACTGGTGCTGTAAAAACCATAAGCAGCGTCAAAAAGATAAAACGCAAAATCATTATTATAGTTTTTGCACGCTTCATCATTTCGGTATGAGCAAGTCTGCTAGTCTGTGCTGGCAACTTCTCTCTTAGGGTCGGCTGGCCAATTGTGTTCTGGCCGTCTTGCTGTGATTATACCGCTACAATTTCTTTATTTCGCATATTTTTTATATGTTTATCCTCTATAGTATTACTAATCTTTATGAGAATGTGACAGATGTCATTCATACCAGACCGGTCTAAGAACATTAACGATAAGACAGGCTTCGCACTAACTTGTTTATATTCTCATTTGCTGTTTCATATGACCAGTCCACTGAAAGAATCAGCGAGAGTAGTTAAAGATCTGATTGGAGACTTCCTGTTTTGTTGCTTAAGCATTCTTAGCGTTTCAGCCAGTCAAGATTTATGTGAGACATATATCTTCCAGAATGCACTCACCTTACAAAGTTTTTGTGCAACAGCTGTTCCGCTGGTATCTCTAGCCTGAACGTTGATGGCGAGCAGTACGATAGGCTTCGGGTTTGGTGAGTTAAAGAGGGATAAGTTCAAACGCGATTGTCAGTTTTAGCTTTAGTCCAATTCATTGTTTTCCTCCGCTTGACACTACATATAAAATAACACATTTTAGATTTTAACGGCCAATAAACCTATATAAAATCCCCTCTTAGTTATATGAAGCGCTCCCACAAACCCAACTTAAAACCAGTAGCGTAGCCACATGGGCTTGCTATTCAAAACAGATTCCGGCTGCAAGGCAAAGAAACCTGGAATTAAGACTCCACTACAAGAAGAAGTAGAAACTATACATTACTTCTAAAAATATAATATTCTAACATACTATATTTTAGTTTTTCGCGGTACTTTGTTAGCTGGGATAATCAACCATTACCATTTTCCATCTTAGAGCAGTTGGACGTCGTACAATAACAGCATTATAAGGGGAAGACGCTTCTGACGTTTTGTTCTGTATTTTATCTTTACATTTTTGTGAATATTTTGGGTGATCCTACAATTGTGACATCACATCATAACACAACACACTTAATGTTCAACTTATCTGCGTATTAATATCACATATACCTGTAACAATCCCTGTAACGAGATTTCATTTTCTGCCCGAAGTCTCTCTCGAGTAGTAAGCGGAATGACAGTAATTGGAGTGGGTGCATTTTCAGAACTGCAGTAAAGTATGACAATGAGACGCCAATGTGCCAGGCATTTCTCTTTCATTAATTTCATTGCCTCAGTGGTTTGCACTTTACTTCACAATATGTGAACCACGTCGGATCTTATACAAAGGGAATTCGACAACCTGAACATATTATCTAAATTGGTTAAACTGAGGTTAATAAAATGAGAAGAAAAGCTTTTGAATGATGCAAAATTCAGTTGAGAATAGACTACGAGATACATCTAAATAATAAAGATGATACTAGCCTATGTTTTATTTACATCCATATCATATAAAACAAGTCAACCAAAAGAGGTTATTAACATTTTTCAAGATTCAGTATTTGCAAACGAATGATACTTGAAAACGCAATGATCTTATTTAGGGAAAGAGTCAACTGTCAGTCATTTCTGAAATTCTTCTGAAGATGCAACACATGCAAGGGCAACTAACGCGGCAGGGGAATACCATCGACTCCCTCAGAGAAACCATAGAAACCCAAGGAACGGCAATAGAATCACTCAGAAATACTATCAAAGCCAAAAATTCAGAAATAATTGCCAACCTTAATTCTCTTCAGAATATTTTTAAAAAGCATCGGCAGTCACAAAAGCGATGTAAGGATTTTGATTACGTAATTATTTTGCAAATTTTTGAAATCGAATAGCTGCACATTTAAGTACGAGCAATGCTGATAGCATCATTTTCTTATATTTCTGCTTCTTTGGTTCAACTAATATATCTTCATTTTCTAAAAATCTGAATAGGATACACACACGCAAATATAGCATTGCATTTTGTTACATTTTCCAGACACATATGAAAGCTTTGGATGTTATGAAGATGTGCTTAATCTTGCCTGTCCTGGAGGCCACTGGATTGAGGTGACCAACGCCGTGTATGGTATGTACGGAGACTCTTGTGCAGAATGCTGCACGCCACATGGGGACGACTGCACTGAACATGTTTCCGAAAACAGTCTTAAGGAATGGATAATCCTAAAGGCAACCTGTGACAACCAGACGAACTGTACTTATCAATACGCTGGTGCTCTTATCAATGAATGCCAGACAGAGTATTCCGCTGATTACATACACATCTACTACGACTGCCTTCCCGGTAGGTTAGAGGCCTGTTATGCGCATATTAACATTATAAATATAGAAAAAAGTACCTCGATATTTAAGAGTGATAATGAGTGATGGTAAAATGCATTGTTTGGATAATAAAGTAAAAGTATAACACTTATTATCCACGTGTACTAAACTCACTAAACTCATTTGGTCATGTTTTCATTCAGAGGTAGAGAATGACCCTGTTGGCTTTATGGCATACACATCAACAGACACATTCAGGGAGTATGTTGCCGGAGATACTATCTTGTTTGACGAAGTGCTGAGTAACTTTGGTGGTTTCTAAAATCATCCTGAAAGTATCTTTACGTGTCCGTACTATGGTATCTATATGTTTAACGCTTCCTTTAACAGTTGCGGTGGTGACCATATGGTTGTTGGTATATATTTAGATAATATTAATTTAATAGAAATATGGGCAAATGGTGATGCAGGATCTTCGCAAGCACACGCAAGTGGTCTTGTCATAACACCATGTCACTTCGATCAGGTGGTCTCCCTTCGAGCAAATTTTGATAGCTGCATGTATTGCAACAAAGGACGAGGCCAGTTCTCCGGCTACATGCTCCATCGCATTTAACTCATAGAACATGGTTTGTGCCAGGTTTTCCGTAGAGTAAAAAAGTAAAATAAAAGAGAAGCATGAAAAGTTGTAAATGGCATTGTGAATTCTTATATGGACCTTTTAAGTAAGTGCAAAAAGTTCAAAAAGTTCAAAAGAAATATCACATATAACTCCTATATAAGCCCAACCCGTGGGTATGGATCACTCAAAATGATTAACTCATGAGGAACTTGTTATTTACTACTTTAATGGGGCTTCAAACTCCCTCCGCCACCCATGATCTTTTACTTGCTGCCCTTGCTTAGTCAAACAAATCAAAGACGTATGCATATGCAGTTTTCCCAGTTTGGCTGTTATATCTTCTCTGGGTGTGGCGGCATTTTACTTAAAACAGATTGCACATCATAGCATTCATGTGACAGACACTACACAATGACCAATCACTTGAAAATTCACGTTGTTCTTACACCTATATAGCTGTTTGCCTTTGATATGAGTTATGGACAATGTTTTCTGTTGAGAGAGTTTACAAAATCGCCTGAACCAATTATCTTCTTATTTTAACATACATTATTTGAAATATAGGGTAATAGTTACTTAATTTTGGTTATAATATCTAAGTCAGAATTATTTATTTTTTAGCAAAATGCACCAGTCCTGGTTTTAAATGTTTTACCTATTCAAGTGATTTTATTTATTAATGTGTATCTCTTTTAAAGGTGGCCAGGAAACACCTATTAGTACACATTTTTTCAAACAACAAGTCTACAATAATTTTTTTTGTTAAAACATCATTAAAACATAATGCTAATAAACAAAAGGATAAAACTACAAGATTGCCCGCAAAATATTACAAACAGTTTGTTACAAGTTATGTTGTTTGTTCAATTTGTAATGATTCAGCTCTGTTCCGGAATTAAGTTTATTACGAGATCAGATACGATGAGGTATACAGATTTCTGACGATAGCCGCACCATCGTCGTTATCCTCTGCGCCACATATATTACAGTGCATATCACACCGTGTTATATCCTTTATTCATTCTAATTTCATTATGATGATGCTGCTTCTCGTCGACAAATATATAATCTCATAGCTCGTTGCTTGGAGTAAGCTGGTATTGTCTTTGAATTGTGTTGCTCTTTGTTACAGATTTCTTAAAACCACTAGATTTTTAGAACCATTATCTATCATAAAGCGCTGTATTCACTCAAACATTAGTCTGTTTATTATTCGTAAAGAAGAGGCCATTGTGATAAATACAAGCTGAAACTAATAAAACACACAGCAACACTACACACAACTAAATACAACAAATTAAGAATTTCAAATTTTAAATTATTTCACTTTGTGTATCTTAATACGTTTTAAAAACAATGCCACATATTAGCTAACTTTGAAACGTTCAACCAAGCGCGTACGACTATTTGTTTTCCTGCATTGTCAAACTGATATATAGAAAAATACATTCTTAAGCAAAATTGTTGCAATAGACAATAACTTATACGAGAAAATTAGGATTTTTTCTTTCCGTGGCACTGAAGAAATAAGTTAACATTTTTTCAAGCTGAGAAGAAAGTTATGCTTTAATTTTCTCCTGTTTCAAAATTGCATATCATTTCTTAGATGTGAGCCAATAAACAAAGAACTCCAAAAGCTAGATATAATGCTCATACTGTGAGCATTATGCAGTTTGTTAGTTTATATTCAAACAAGCTCTATCACGTACTTTATAAACAGTATATTGAAATACAGGCAATGATGGAAATAAGTCATTTCAACCGAAACTGAACTTGAGGTACAATTAAAGATCACTTAAGAGATGTGTTAGAAAAATCTCTTAAACCAACATTTGTTGATTATCTTATTTCAGTAAACAGTTCAAATTCGTGTTGTTTAACGAAAAGCAATTTATAACGCTCTTGAAAAGCTTGCAGAATGCATAAAATCTTCAACACTTATAATTACGTACACAATTTACGACTGCTTGGTAAAGGACACACCCTTACAACAGAACCATTTTTGCGTTATCCCGTTCTAATTACCTTCCTTGTATAGAATAATAAACAATTAGGCAATTTTGCAATCGGCGCATTTCAGGGAACGTTTTACTGCACTATAGCTAGTAGTTCAAGTCGAAAAAAGCCGTCTTAAAGAAGTCATGAAAAATAAACACACAAAAGTAACCAATTCTTTCACATGTGCATGAAAACTCAAGTTATTCATGCTTTTATTTGTTAAATGTAAATCTTGATAGCAATTCTATTTATAACTGTTAGATCTTGTCCAGTGTCCTCTGTAATTTCGCGATCAGCTAGAATATACATATTATATACCCCACTAGTAAACAACTGCACATAACGCCTTAATATACATCGTGTAAGCACAACATTAACATTTTGAGTTCAGCTTAAACGAAAAAAGTCTTTGACTCATATTTGTGTTCTAGCCTTTTAAGGTAAATGAAAAAATACGCAAAAAGGAGATAATGCCCAAGAAACAAGATAACAAGGTTTTGCCAGCTATGGGGAATACGTACTTTTGTTTTTGGAATTGTCTTTTAATAAAAATTGGCAGTTCGAATCAGCATCCTTGAAAGAAGTATTAAAAAAATTTGGTCCAGACATGGCTGAAGAAAGCGAAGTGTCACAGTTTAGAACTTTTTGCGTTGATTGCGGCTTCCACGAGGAAAACACTGCTCTCCACATACTGCACACTTTCTTCTGATAGCGCCAATCGCTTAAACAACATTTCTTTTATGATATCAGCTTTTATGTCGTTGGGGAAAAGGGGACTGAAACTTACGAGCTTAGATTTGTTAAATTGACCAATCAAAACCAGATGTTTCAACACATGACTCGCTAGCATCATTGATTTTGTTTGGCTATCCATAGCTTTGTCAATGTAAAAATCTACTCGATAGCGGTAACCAATAGGAGCTGAAAAGTAACTTCCGAAACTGATATCACGCAATATTTTTTGTTCCTTTGTAGTAGTACAGACGTAGGATTTGAATTCGTGAGTGATAATAGGGTAATTGGAAGGCATTGGGGAGAAGACCTCATACTTAACACACCAACGACCTCCCGGTAACAAATCCTGTGCATTGATTAACTCTTTCAGCATGTCCTGAGTCTCGCTTGGTGTCAGCACACGAATGCATTCCACAGCCAGCTCTTTATACAAGACCGCAAAGCTTTCGGACTGAAGTATATGTTTAATGTGTGCAGGCAGAAGAAGCATATTGATTTTGCCCTGAAATATAAAGCTAGACGTCATATATAATTACATTTATATAGATTTTCATAGAATAAGGTTTTTAGAAAAGCATATATTTTACCAAAAAACCTAGTTATGAATGTTATTAATAAGTTTCATATGGTAATTTAAATAAATAATAATTTAACTGGATGACATTGCCCGTTTATTTACCTTTTCTGTGCACTTTATGCGTGGATTCTGCTCCATCAGTTGCTGAATTTTCTCTCGATTCCCATTCATCCAATACATCCGAGTAACTGGATAATTTTTCATGGCATTTCTAAGACCTGGGTAATAATAATGGTTTTAAAAACAATTTGGTAGGCGTACCTACTGAGGCTTCTTTCAGTAATATTATAACTACATAATAATTCATACCTCTGTATGCCTCAGCTGTTGGTTAAATCGATAAAATTTAAAACACAAAGTGATACATATATATTGATGCCTGCATAAATAAATTTTAAATTTATATCAAATATAAAATGAATTACTCCAGTTGATATATTATAGAGATCGAATGAATTAAACACCATGAGTGTTCATTTAGAATTCCATGACAGATGGTCTACACAGTCCCTTGATTACCATCCATCGTATTCTAACCTGGGACCTTGAAATTATTAGAAAAAAATGACCTAATCAGTTGCTTACCCTTCTCTGTGTATTCAATGTAGAAGTCTACAATAAGAAACTAAGGCGTATTTAATGCAAAGGTAAGTTATGTACCAACCTGTCGTTTTCAACAAAGAGAACACCCCGAGTCCTTGAAAGGAATCCTTTACTCGCCAAGACTGACTTACAACAGCCTGTCCCTCATCCACAACAAAGAACATTGCGAACCCTATCTGGTACAATGAGAAATATACATATTAACAGATGGCAGAAATAATTAGATGGTTTTGATCTCAACGCTGAGATATCTAACAGGCACCTACAAAATCAACGACCTATCACTACTCCCCTCGACAATAAATTATAACGCTCATCTAAACCTCACACAAATATTTACTTTTTATGAAATATTCCTAGTGTATTTTTTACATTTTAAATTTAGTATGCTACGTGAGATACTGCTGTCTTATACACGTGGGCAGAAGTATAACTTTACTCACCACTTCACCTTCTTTCACGGCCACGTAACACAGTCTCTTAGGATGATTGATGTAGGAGTGGTACATAGCTGGTATATAATCAAAGCCCTGTAAATATTACATTACACAAACAGAAGAAAAGATTCAGAACTGTTATATAAAACCTAAAAGGATTCATGCCGTTTGACCGTTGTATGAAAGTAAAATAAACCTTAAACGTGCTTGGTAACTGCAAATTAGCTTTTTTATGAAACAGGCAGCATATGCTTAGAGGTCAATTGACATCAAATAACGATTCTGGAGTATGAACATTTACCAGATAAAACATCGAAGAATATAAAAGCAGTAAATCTTGTGGGTAACTGCAAACATCCTTATGCGAAAAAGCTGCACAAAACGGATAACTGTATTTTATAACAAAATCGTTTGTTTTGGATGACTATTTTATCATTACTCAATCCCAATGTTAAATTCTTTAAATTCTTCCTGGAATCACTTTTAAAGTGGGCATCAGACTTACATCAAACATGTTTCTGTTGATGTCTAGGACGCCCTCATAGTCTTCGTGTGTGGCAGCACGCACTGATACGCCATCTACCGTACCGCGAAAGTCACTCTTTATTGACGCACCGGATATGCCTTGTACCAGCATCGGTGTCAACTGGTGCCTCATTTTTAAACCAATGTTCTTTTATTTTCTTTCCTGTCTTCCCATAAACAGATTCATATAATATATAAAATACAGAGTGATACAATAAGGACAATACAGAGATATATTTTTACATGGCTGGTTGATTAATTCTACTGTATTTATTTTGAAATTTGTTTTTTTTTCTCGAAAAAAAATGAGCAATGAAAGCTAATAATTGAGGAAAATGCGTAAGGCAACCTTTAATGGCTAAGCAGTCTGTTGCCTGTCCTATTCCTAAAAATTATAGTCTGGAATTTGTGTAGTCAAGCATCCATATTTCACAATAAGGTGTTAACATGTCAGGCTTATTTTTTCGTTCTTTGCTATATGTCTCTAAATACATTTCCACATTAAATAATTCGTGTATGTTCATAATTTTCCTCATTCAGATTAGCCGGTCATGAGTTCATTTTTTTCGTTTGGCAGCCATATTCATGTTCTTATTATGTCATTATTAATTGAATTTTCGTTATTGCTAGTTAAGAAACGGAAATAATCTTTTAATGCTATTTTTACCGACTTCCATAGTTAACGTTTGTGAAATAAGTACCTCGATCAGAAGAAGTGAGAGAAACGATTAGGAGAGTTCTATATTCTTGAACAATTTTTATATCGTGTGTGTGCATCTGTGAATTAAATTTTTATTATCTCAATGAGATGAGGGAGCTTTAAATTCAAAGCTTAAACACCTGCCTTGTGGCCCAGCCCTGTTTTTCGCAAAAATAAAAAAAATACTCTGACGGAATTTCATTATAATATTGTTTTATCGTCTATGTCAAAATTTAAATCTGATAGCTATATCTATAGCAGATCAAATATTTTAACAAGGGAATAATTAGTAAAATTCAATGGAGATAAAATCCAATATAAACGAAATAACTCTCTCTTTGAATTGTGGATAAGACAAGACACAAGCACAACGCGTCGCTAAAAAATGCAATTGAATTTACATCATCAAGTGAGTGAGGATATGGGAGATCTCTCGTCAACTTTAAAGCATGTGTGAAAGAACTGTGAGCGAATCGCAAAGCTTGCTCTATTGCTATTTTAGCAATAGCATACACGATGATGCCCTAAATCGTCAATATTTACATATCAATAATAAACATATAGACATGTAAGCGAATAGCACAGATTGCTCTATTCCTATTATAACGCAATAATGCTTTAAATTGCCAAATAGCGCGGAAATGCCCTCTCCCCCGCAATGAGATACTTGTCTGTGCTACGCTGATCGTTTGTTACATAGAAACAGCAAGAAAATAGATCTGTGAAAGCACAGCGCGATGAGATGCTTGCCTGAACTATGACACCGTCCGTTTGTTACATAGAACAGTAAACATATAGACCGTCCGTGTATTATATAGCAAAAGTAAACAATCATACCTGTGATAGAACAGCGCAATGGGATGATTACCTGTGGTATGACGCCGTGGGTTTGTTACATAGCATTAATAAAGATATAAACCGGTGAACGAACCTCGCAGTAAGACCTTTGCCTGTGACACCGTTCGTGTGTTACATAGCAACAGTAAACCCATAGACCGCCCGTGTATTACATAGCAAAAGTAAACAATTATACGCGTGACAGAACCGCGCAATGAGATACTTGCCTGAACTATGACGCAGTCCGTGTATTACAAAGCGAAAGTCAACAAATAGACCTGTGAAAGAACCGCGCAATGAGTTGCTTGCCTGTGCTATGACGCCGTTCATTCGTTTCATAGCAACAGTAAACATATAGACCGTCCGTGTATTACATAGCAAAACTAAACTAAACTGTGAAACAACCACGCCATGAGATGTTTGCCTGTGCTATGACGCCGTCCGTTTGTTCCATAGCAACAGTAAACATATGAACCCGTGAACGAACCGTGCAGTACGAAACTTACCTGTACAATGACGCCGTCCTTGTGTTACATAGCAACTTATTTCGAACGTAGGGCTTGATAGCTATGATGAACGATCTGAAAACCGAAATAACAATATACAAATGTGTCGACGATTGAACAACCTGAAGTTAAGCGCCGAAAAAAAACATACGAAATGTGAATGTCAACACCAAAATCCCCTCTGGACTACCAACCAGTGCTAACTTCCTAAAGCATCCCCACCTTGAATATTTCAGAGTAGGGTTTCAAGTATGATCAAACCGACTCGACCGAAAAATTGAAGATATGGAGATAAAAGTTATGAGCGAGCACTCCAAAAGGCAAGTCTATCAACACTACAGAAACGAAGAAGAAACATGCGCATAGCTATTTTTAAAAACATGCTAAGTGAAACTAATGCACGTCACAGACTTTTAGCACCCAAAATGAACATAGACACAACACATGAAAGACAGTAGGATATTCATTGCCGGAAGTGAAAACTCGTTTATACCTTGTAGTCTATACAACTCTCGGTGAATACTTTAGTAATATGAACTGTTATCTTAAAATTGTTCATCACAACCTTACAAAAACTATTGATTTTAAAAGAACTCTGAATTCAAGAATTTGAAAAAATAAAATGTAGCTTTATCTAATACAGCCTTGAATGTATGTCAGTTTACTGTTCCATAAACTTCAACCGTAAGGTTGCACATTGAAATCAATAAAAGCTCTATCTGTCTATCTATCTATCTATCTATCTATCTATCTATCTATCTATCTATCTATCTATCTATCTATCTATCTATCTATCTATCTATCTATCTCTAGTTTTGTTTAGGAAATAAAAAACATTTTTTCATAACTCTTTCGTTGGAGTCACGTTGGCTTTCACCTACGTTGTTGAGGCGAGCGCTTTTGGCATACTATCAGAAAACGCACAATTTACCGATCATTCTTCATATTCGTGAATATATTACATTGCAATATTGGCACTCAGCGCGTGTTATAATATACTGACTTATTAACAATCAATGTATAGAGCAACATGTTGTTGTGAAGTAGTACATTTTTGTATACTGTTGTGATGCATGTTTGACATGTAAAAATTATTTTTATTATATTTTTAAACATATGATTGCTGCTTAATAACCAACGCTTAAATTAATATTTTTATTAGATCTACGTGAAAATACATATGAAATTAGCTGACTCGCTTATTCTTTTAAAAATTCCCAGAACCACTTACCGATTTCTTTTAAAAACCTTCAGTTTCTTGGTTACTTCTTTGACATCTAAAAAATTCGTATATGTATATTATAAGGAAAAGGATCTGATGTTGATTCTATGTTGTTACTGAATACCCAATGTTTTCGGTTATCTATAAAGTTTGTTTTAATCCACTTCCTGGTAATGAGAGATATGCAATTATATTAGTTATATATGAATCCCTCGCAAAACGTACTATACGAAATGCCAAACGCCACTATATAAATCTCATTGGTACACATTTATATTCACGATCGTAAATCAATAACAGAGACACTGTGCGGGTAATACGAATTGATTTCATAATGCTAAATATTTAGATAAATACAACGGTGATCTTTGTTCAGTCACAAAAGATATTGCTCCTTGACGATATAATAGTCATTCAAGTAAAAAGCAGAGGGGAACTAGAGTAGTCCGTTATACAAAAACTAGACTTTGAACAATGGGCTGCTCGACTCGGAAAAGGCCATTTTTTATTTATGCAGCCCAAATTTTTCTTTGGCTTTGAGATAAATAATTTTACTTAAACATTTTAAACGCCTGATCGGTCGGTCGATGTTAGTGACTTCATCTGACGTCATGTATATGAGCATGTGTTATTTAGCAGCTTCCGTTAGGCAAAGACACTGAAATTATTTTATTCTTTAATTTGTATAGGAGTGGATTGCCACTAAGGTAAGAGTAATTCAAGTGGAGAGCTTTATTTCTGCTGGTATCAGTACCATCAAAGCGACTTTGAAACGATAATATGCGTAGCACGGTGTAACATGTGCTATAAGACTTGTGACGTACAGCTCCCAAACGTTGGCTTGCTACAGTTACGAGTCGCCATATCTCAATTCAAGTGCCTTCACAGCAACATAAACACATGTAAAACTTTAAAAATGCAAATCGCAAGGTGCCATGACGTGTCGTTTACTTTCTGATTCTGATTCTCGAGTAAACATATAGATGCCACTGAACGGACAGGTGAAGGTACTTTCAGGATGTGTAGAAGCCGCCAAAGTTACTGAGCACCTCGTCAAACAGGATTATATCTCCTGTAACATATTCCCTGTCGACTGTTGTTGTTTATGCCGTAAAGCCAATAGGGTCATTATCTGCTTCTTAATGAATAAAAAGTCAATTAAAAGCACGTGAGATTAGTAAGAAGTAGAATCATCTAGGTAAAAAGTGTTTATATTCTTTCTGCAACACCGAAAGCATATTGAACATGTTGAAAGGTATGCTTTGCTATTATGAGAATCATGCGATTTGCATAACGGCACATGAGTTTATCTTGTTATAACTAGAGATAGAGATTGAAATTTTCCCAAGTTGGAAGACAGTCGTAGCAGATACTTTTTTGCGTATTCTGAATAATATCAGTAATAACTGAAAGGTCACCTCTTTCCTAAAGAAAACAAAAATAGACCTTTTTTCATGTTAAATATAATCTGATTGAATCTGGGAAATATTAAACATTTCTTCAGAAAAACGTATATTAACATTATTATTATAGAAAAAAACCATATGCAAAATCAGTATTGTGTTTATTTTATTTGGCTCTGTATGTACCTGTAATTCTGAATTCTAAAAAAAAACTATTTTTAATGCAAATATACCTAATGCTTTTAGACGTGCAATAAATGCTCTCTTCTTAGTGCAATAATTCCGTTCCAAAGATTTCTTAATGACTTTTAATGATTATCATGTTGTACATATGTTGCCACTTCTATCTTCCCCACATGCCCTACCTTCCTACCTTCCCTGTAAATCCTACTTTCCCACATGTCCTACCTTCCCCGCCTGCCTTACCTTCCTCTATGCCCTACCTTCCCCACATGTCCTAACTTTCCCGCATGCCCTACCTTTCCCTCATGCCCTACCTTCCTCGCATGCCCTACCTTTTAAGCATGCCCTACCTTCCTGAAATGACCTACCTTCCCCGCAAGCCCTATGTTCCCCGCAAATCCTACCTTCCCCACATGCATGCCTTGCCGTCCCCGTATATCCTACTTTCCATTCTTGCCCTACCTTAACCACATATCCTACCTTCCCCGCAGACCCCATCTTACCCACATGCCCTTACTCACATCTTACCCACATGCCTTCCACGTATGCCCTACCTTCTCCCTATGCCATGCCTTCCACGTATGCCCTCCCTTCCCCGTATGCCCTACCTTCATCGAATGCGCTGCTTTCCCCCAATTCGCTATATTCCCCACATGCCGTGCATTCCCGCATGCTCTGCCTTCCCGACATGCCCTACCTTTCCCGTATGACCTACCTTCTTCGCATGCACTATCTTCCCCGCACACCCTGCATTCCTGCATGCCCTGCCTACCCCACATGTCCTACCTTTCCCCTATGCCCTACCTTCCGCATGCGGTATGCTATTTCGTACCCGTATGCCCTGCCTTCTCCACATACCTACCTTCCCCTTATGACCTAGCTTCCCCGCACGCCCTACCTTCCCCACATGTTCTTCCTTCCCCGTATGCCCTACCTTTCACGCATGTCCTACCTCCCCTACCCTTCCCGCATGCCCTACCTTCTAAGTATGCCCTACCTTCCACACATCACAATGCCTTGCAACATAACGTTACCTTGGGACTTTCAGTCTATTGTGTGGAAAGCATTGAAAATGTTATTTAGAGGCACAGAAAATAACACTACTTACTTTTTGTTTGCGAAGTTAAAAAAAATCTACTAAAGGTTCTCAGTTTTGCGATATTGGTTTGGTCACAAATGAAAATGGATGAAATGCTTACCTCATTTAACATCTCAGTACATGAGACTAACGACCGGCAGATCATAAGCTTAAGCTATGCCCTTGTGCTGCTGTTATACTGAAATCCACACTAATCACAGGCAAAGCAGGGAGGCTCAATAGCTAGGTCTGTATTGTTACAAGTATGCTGTCATCTAAGATCCGTGAACTGATCGGAATAAGCAATTTCTTTGGTGTTTTACTTTAAATGGGGACTGAGGTACTGTGGACTGAAGGAGAAGGAAGGGCTACTACCAACTCGCCAGAGCATTTATCTTAAATTCCTCGTGATACAAAATTTTCTCCATCAATTTAAGTCAAAATGAGCATCGGAGCTGCATTTCAATGCACATTACAGACCATGAAGGACAACAGATCTCCATCTCTTGAATATTCAGTGTACTCTGCTTATCATGCGGCGTAATAATAAGAAAATTAACCTAGAGCATGTATTAAAAGCTCAAGTAAAGTTTCAAAATCAGGGAGTAATCTAGTGTTTTCTCGGAGACTCAGACGGTCTGGTATGGATACAATGTGCCATATTCACATAAGATTTGGTGATATTAGTGGACGATAGCAAGTATAATACGATATGTGCAATAAAACATTGTAGCGTCATATACATGCCAAGAGTACCAGGAGATAACAAGGCCTCGGACAAAAGTTGATAAGCTAGCTAATACTTACGTGAGCTCAAGTTTAATCTGTTTGTTTTTTTTTTGTTTTTTTGTTTTTTGTTTTTTGCTTATTAATATTCATGATGTTTTACATTTAAATTTTTTAAGGCTAAAAAAGGCATAAGGCAAAAACAATAAACTCGCATACATTTTACTAGAATTTGTTTCTCACAACAGGCTTTTATAATCAACTACCCACAATAGTGCAACACGCGTTCAATGCAATGATAATAACATAGCGTAATACATAAACAAAACACTTAATCAACCCTCTCTCTGAACAAAAGCTCAGTTTACTAATCTAGACATGTAAATATTGTGCAAAATGAATTCGTTGCTTTCACATATTTATATAAATGGATCTAAAACAAGTTTTGCTTCTAACTCATTTTGGATAGAGGACAGATTAGTTCAGACAATTTTTCGGTATACAGTTTTATCTCTGTATCAATCACTTTACATTTGGTTATGTTCAGACGATTTTCCAATACCTGACTGCAGGATTAAGGACGTAAAGGCGTCCTCAACACGTTTATTCATCAGATATGCTTGATTAGACAAATGTAATGCAGGCGGGAGAATTTGTACGTTCAAAGCAAGGCCAGTACTTCAAAAAGGTTGTTCCACAAACCATTTCTAAGTAATACTGCAGTCTATATCGTAGATATGGCAACGTCTGGTCACAAGTACATCTTACTACAGCCTCACTTTCTCAATTTAATCAAGATCCTTTAAAATGCTAAGCCATGAGAGAATTGAATTTTTTACTGCTACACGTTAAAACTAAAGTATTATAAGTGATCGTAGTGAAACGAAATGTAATAATTCAACAATAACTACAGCAATGATACCTTATTTAGAAATATAAATATTACAGCAAGTCTTTTCTAACGAAATGTCAATATCTTTTCTAGAGCAATTTAAACATAATGAAATGACATACTCCTTCATACATAACGAACATAAGAGAAAAATGATATCCCTTGCACGAATTCATTGCTTCCAATGATTTACATCTACAAGTTTCACATTCAAATCTCATTTCGCATAATCGATGTCTTATTTATTACATTTCCTTGCACTAAGTGATCCTTAAGGGAATGGAAATGCCAGGTATGCACAACATCACAAAAGTCTAAGGTCTTCATAGCCGATTCCCTTCACGGCAGCCAGATAAGGCATTATTCGAGACATTAAATCAACTGAATGAGACACACTCCATAAGATACACATAATGTAGACAAAACGTGCTCCCTGTTCTAGTTAAAAAGGATTGGTTGATTGCATTCTTACTCATTGCAACGTTCTGGGCAATATCAACACATCTTGAATCACAATATAAGAAATTTTAATTTCTTATTGTGTATTATGTTGCCGTAATGTTATGTAAGAACGAAAGGATTATCAGTGAAGGAAATAATATTCTTACTTGTTTGAAGGAAAAACAATAAACTTTCAAAGCTTTTTGTCAAAGGTTATAAGAATGAGCTTTATTGTACTTTATTGCAGCTTTATCTATTTGTTGCTTATTCATATTAAAACGTGCTGTTTCAGTTTGCATTAAAGTTTGTACCACCACCTTCTTTTCAGCAACACGGCTTTGTACCAACAATAATTTAACAAAGGTTGGCTAGAGATAAGGCTTTCCTCACACATTAATTCGGCAGAGTACAATGTGCTGGATTAGATAAACAAAATGCGGACGAGCAAATTTGCACTTCATATAGGTTGTTTCAAAAATTGATTTCTAAGTATTAGTATAGTTATATCATAGATACATCATCTTTTAGGCACAAGTGATATATCAGAAAAAATAAAGATAATAGTCCTACCTCATAAAATGCTCTCAGTTTATTCATTATTCCTAGTAAAAAGACTAGTTAAATTGCATTTTTCAATCAAAACAGCATAAAACATGTTATTTTCTTATTGTGAAATATTTAGACATTAGGAATCTGTTGTTAGATTAACGCTAAATGATTAGGACTGAATGTTCCAAAATTATTTCCAAGGCATACAGTGGTAGCATGATAATAGTCACGGTCTGTAGGGTGATAGCGAAAGTATTATTTTCGTTTTCTTTTGAATAAGTTGAGGTGGAGTTTAATGCAGTAGAAGTTACGTGTAAACCATAGAACTGGGGGGTGGAACAACTATAGTGATATCAACATCATTCCCAGATCTGAAAAAAGTCCTAATAACTTAAAGCAAACTACAAACAAACGTTCCAACTTGTTGAGAAGAAATGCATTTTGTTTTGTATAAAAACACAAGACGTGTTTTTAAAGGTACAGTGTTTCTAGTTATTACTACTTTTTTTATTATCCAGCATAAATATATGATATTTGCATAGACTGGGTTACATTGTCAGCCTTTTTAAAGGGAAACATGATTAAACAAAGAAAAAAATATATCAAAATAGGCATGGTACATGGCGAGTATGCATCATGTTGAACAACATGTTGCATCAAGTGACGAGTGTGATCTCAGAACAGCGCTGTTTGTCAAAAAGCTTGGGTGATACATAACCGAAGCTTCAGCTCCGAGTCAAATTCACTTAACTAAATTAACCAAAGCAAAGGGAGGCACGTGATGTTGCTCTACTGCGCAGCAAAAATCTGGAGTCTGTTCTGCTGTTACGAGTCATTTCGTTCGAGACCTTACCAGCCTTCTAAAGGGCATACATGATCCACTCAAATATTTCCTTTTAACAGATCCATTTCTCAATCAATTCAATAATTCTCATTGAAAAGTCGACAAAATATCAAAAGTTTAGGTTCGCTTTCCGCTTAATATGTTATAAGTCACAATGATACACTAAACGAACAGGAACTGAACCATAAATTTGCATTTCTATGTAAATCATAAAACATACATTTCCGTGCTATTTACAGAAACATTCAGTGTGTTGTGATTAACATGTGACGTAAAAATCAAACAGTTAACGCAGAACGTTTATAAAAGTGTCAAGTAAAATTCCTTGGCGTGCAATTTGACCCGGCGTTGGGTGGGGATATATGGACAAAATGAGACTCGAATCGTGAACATTGTTCAGGAGAATCAGACAGGCAAGAACAACAGACAATTACTTTCGAATTATTTTACTCTGTTTCAATTTTTCTTGGGGATAGGGGAATATGGACCGAACAAACAGTCGGGTTGACGACGTCATCAGACGTTTCTGACGTCGGACTGACGAGCCGGTTTCGGTTGTATATCAAACGGAATCACCATCGGATTTTCAACGTCAGATGACGTCGAGTTTTGGTTGTACATCAAATGCAGCATTCATAAGATTTTCCGCCGTCGAATTTCGGTTGAAAAAAGTTAGTGAAACTCGAGACTGCAATGGACTGTGTTATTTGTCTTGATCATCTTGTTCAACATCACCCAACAGCTTCTCGCTTAATCTCTTAACTAACAAACATATCCCTTGTCTCTCATAAATCGCACTGTGACATAGTTAACAAAATTTACTGTTACAGGGTCCAGGCTCCCATATTTTTTATTGCAAATAGAGTCGGAAGTGACGTGTTAGGTCAATGAAAAGTTTTGGAAAATGTGAGATTTTGCTAATATACCCATTAACATAAGCATTAGTTTTACCTTAAAATGTGTAGTTGCGTTAAACTTACGGCATCTTATAATGTTTGCTAATAATTCAGAATCCAAAACTGTTTTTAAACTTCGCTTTGAATTTCCAAGTAAAGTAATAAATAAATATATAAAAGCGCTTATAGTATGCCATTACTCTAAAAGCACTGTCATGCACAAAATGCTACAACACTGAAGTTTCTTATGGCTAGGTTAGCCATAACATCATACAACGAGTAATGCAACAAACTATATTAGAATTTGGCATTATATACTTATAAATATTTCAAATGAGATCACTGCGTGTTTATATTTAATACAATATAGGTACTACATATAAGTAATATATGCCATATCTCACATATCTGTCGCATAAGCGACTCATAGTATACATGATTGCGGCACATTGCAGAAATAAACTTCATTAATACTTTGTTAATGTGCTAAAGCTTTTTTTTAGAAATGATACGGGGAATTTTTACTTTGCTATATCTGCCAAGTATTGTTTTCAAATGGAAGTGAAATATGCAATTGGTGTTCATTTTTCCAATCGGTCGCTATAAATGAGTTTTGTGGCACCACTTCGTATAAAGCACGCACAGTACCGCTTGTATTAAATATAATATAGAAGATATGTTTTAAGGCCAAAATTGTGTTTCCTTTATGCACTTGTATGAGATAAATGTTCTGGAAGCAAGCCATCTATTCAGTTAGTTGTTTTTTGTTTATTCCCAATATTGTAAAAGTTGGCTTATCAAATTATTTGCCTCGGCATTCATAAATTTTGCCTTTCGGATAAATGTATCAATTCTGCATGAGGAAGAAAAATTATAGGTATTATTAACAGGAGTGCAATGATCACTAAAATGTAGATATCGCTCCGAATATTATTATACGTTACGTTGATGTCAAGGGTGTTGAATTTCACCAGGATGTAAGATAAGAATTGCTGGATTGGGATCGACGGTGTTGGTGCTCAGATGGTGCTGTTAACTGCCCAGTACTGATATCCAAACGAAGAAATGACGAGAGCGGCATCACTGTATGAGCAATGCAGTTAAGGGTTCAGTATCATTGCATGATCGATGCAGTGAAAGGTCAGTATTAGTTCATGAGAGATACAGTGAAGAGTAAAGCATTGGTGCATGAGCGATATAGTAAAGAGTACAGAAATAGTGCATGAGGAGTCTAGGCCCAAACCCTCCGATCGAAACCCCCCGGCCCTAACCCCCCCCCCCCCCCCGTCAATCCCCCCGACTAAAACCCCCCGCGGCCTAAACCCTCCAACCCAAAACCCCCCGGTTCTCAGGTCTATTTTATATTTTGTAGTTGCGATACACTGAAGAGATCACACGGCGTTTAAAATTGCAATTTCTGAACCACTGAAGGAATTGATCATCATTATAAAAGAAATTTCATACATCCATTGATGATAGCCCTCACTTTTTGAAATTGAAATTGCTCTTATGATTGATAAAAATTGCAATTCATATGCCGGTTGCGAGATCAGTCGAGTTTACAAATTGCAATTTCTCTTGCGATAGATTTGACTTATATCCATCCTGATTCTCTTTTGGGTAATTTAGTGAACAGCTTCAATAATAACAAGTCCTAAAGAGATCAGCTCCAATTCATCGACTCCGAGTTCCGGAGTAGGTTTGCAGAAACGGGGAAGATATTGTACCAAGAACATTCGTACGTAAAGCAAAAAAAAATCTAGCAATTGGAGCAATTGGCTATTTTTCGTACGAGTGCGAAAAGAGGCGCCAGGAAAAAAATGAAGAAATTATCATTACACATTTTCTTTGTGAAGGGGAGGGGGGAGTTGGGTTGGGGGGTATAGGCCGCCGGGGGGTTTTAGTCGGTGGGGTTTTGACGGGGGGGTTATTGCCGGGGGGTTTCGGCCTGTTCCCGTGCATGAGTGAGCCATAAAGAGTCAAGAGTCAGTGCTTGAGTCAATGCAGTGAAGAGCACAATATTAGTGCATGAGCAATGTAATGAAGGGTAGAGTATCAGCGCACGAAAAATGCATTTAAAGGCATAGTATCAGTGCATGATCTATGCAGTGAAGGATCAGTATCAGTGCATAAGAGATACGGTGAAGGGTACAGTATATATGCATGGGTGATGCAGTGAACGGTACAGCATTAGTGCATGAGCGATGCAGTTAAAGGTACAGTATCGGTGAGCACAGTGTAGGCTTAAAAACTCGAAATAGTGACCGATGTATTTTCGGTGCGAGGTATTGCAGTACAGAGTTGCGTGTTTGTAGTATGACCTGGTGCGTATTGCGGATTCTGTGTTTGGATATACATGTTATTGGATTTTAATCCACTACAAATTGAAGTCTTGAGAATTGTTTGGATGATTTGTAAAACATTTTGCCGTAGATTTACTAGCAAAACAAGCCCGAGACATAATTTTATTCATTTATTTTGTTGTCGCTCAGTATTATTAATCCTTATCACTGTGTTTATTTTCTTTGGCTCTTCAGAACAAGTACGTACCAGAAAATGTCAAAATATCTTCAGTTTCTACGTATTGTAGTTTTCTTTGCAAACGTTTGCTCAGGTCCAAAAGAAAAGATCTTAGTTGTTTAACATTTTAATCATATAATTTCCTGAGATAAAATGAAACAAACTGACATTTTTTATTGGTTATACGTTTATTATTTGTAAGAACGATATGCTTCTTTTATGTATTTATTGTCAATGCTCTTGCAAGACAGCAAAGTTTGTACTTCGGTGTGAGGAAAAAAAAGAAGAATGAGTGTTAAAAATGTGTTTGGACTCATCGCTCCCTTTTAACTTCCACTGACCAAGCCTTGCGCACTGTTTGTAAACTACTTTCAGACACGTGCTACAAGTCCAACACATAATTTTGCAATTTCGAAACCACTGAAGGAATTGATTATCATTATCAAAGAAACTCCATACATCCATTGATGATAGCACTCAGTTTTTGAAATTGCAATTGCTCTTATGATTGATGAAAATTGCAATTCATATGCCTTTTGTGCTACAAGTGCAACACATATTTCAAAATCACTTCCCTCAGAGGAGCGTTTTGTGGTACATGGATATGTCACATACCTTTATGGCTACTGCACTCAGAACATAACACAAAGACTGCAAACAAAATCATAACTACTGTCGTTTATTCTTTTAGATGACTGATCGCGTGAGACATCAAAAAGAACACATACGAAATGTTTTTTTTTTTTAATTTTTAGACCTGCTCGGTTTGCATAAAATAAGGCATACTCACAAAACACTCTTCAAAAAAGATGTGTACACAACCCGCTGTTATACCTTAAATACAAGGAGCCTTAGATAGTATTGTAGGCCGTTGTATGCATCATTAAGGTATTTGAAATAACTAGCGAATACAGGCGACGACGTACTAAAGCCAGAAATGGCAGGTTGATTTCAGATTCATGGGAGTACGGCTTAGTCGTGTGTCCTGAATACAGTAAGATATATTTTAAGAGCTACGTTTTAATATTCTCAGGGTAAATGTATTTTGTTCTTATCCCTATTTAAGTATGTCGATTCTTTCAAGTAAATGGGACCTAAATGTTTGCGTTTTTTGTTTTCATTTGATATAACATTGAATCCACTGAATAATTGCTGATCAATATTGTTAGGCATTAATAATTGTATCTGATTTTTTTGGTTACAGATATTTTAAATGCAACATGTAAGAAAGTCACTTTTAAAAGTAATATACCAAATATGCATATTAATTTTTCAAATAGACGCTTAGTTTCTATTTGCACATGCAGCGAAACCCAAATGCAGCGTAAGCAGTTGTTTTCCAAGGAAAGGAAATATCTATCTAACTATCTGTCTATCTATCTATCTATCTATCTATCTATCTATCTATCTATATGTTTGTTTGGATTTTGATCTCCCTTATTTTGACTTCGTGCAACAACTCTCATAAATCTTGAATTACGCGTATACATCTGCCAATTCTGTATAAGGAATGAGAATAAAAATCCAATGAATAGGAAAAATTCTATTCCTTGTTAGCACAGAGACTGCACAGGTACGTGTACAGTACTGAGTATTCAAATGGTGAAAAGGGGTTACTTTGACACTAAATGACAGCACAGATGCCGTTGTTTTCTATTGCACGGTGAGAAGTGCAGTGAAGGAACAACAAAGGATGCAGAGGATTGTGTGTTGTGCTACTGCCTTGTTGTCACCAGCGAGAAAATTGCGAAATATGCCTGTGTAACACTGTTATGTGTGCATTGTCTCTCTTTGGAGATTTGACTGCACTAGCACAAGCAACAAGTAAACGATCCAGAGGGGGGTCGGAGGTGTTGAAATTAGATTAAGTTATTGAATTTAAGATGGATTATTTCCTGGTCCTTGATGGCACAAGGTAATCGAACACAGCTTAGAGAAAACGATAAAGGGTGATGTCTCATAGAGCAGAGGATAGTAAAGTTAAAAGTCGAAAATAATTCTTCAAACATGTCATTGAAATGGCTGAATCATAATGTCTGAGTTGAAATGGCGCTTAATGCATGTGTGTTTTTAGTAGCATACTTATTCCTGCGTCATTAAGCAAGATTTGGGTTTGATCTCAATTGTAGCTATTGACAAGTAACTTAGGCCGAGTTAGTATTGTAATGATTGAATTATGTATATGTTCACTATTCACACACAGCCTATTCGAATTCAAATAGAAGTTTCACTACATAGCATCATTTTAACATATGTGCTTACTGGCTAGTTTCACCATTGACAACGTTATTAAAAAGAGTTTGAAACCATCTTTCATTCAAAACCAAGTAAGGTTTTAACTATAATCTAGTGAATTTTATTTTATTTTTACTTTCTTAAATATGATCATTTCAAGTTCTATTTAAAAATCAAACCCTTGCTGCTTCTATGCACAGTAAACCCAAATGTCTTATTACTTATTAAATATAAACGAATAAAACGCATTCAAGAACTAATATAAAAATATAAATAATGCACACAGGTGCAATGAAATTAGGTTATTTATGGCACGGACACGAATCTGAAAGGAGAATTCCCATCTTTCCACATAGCATAAGATCAATAACCTACATTAATCAGAACCAAGAGTTCAGTTTCATACATACCTTTTGAATAGAAAAGATTGTTAAAATAAAGAGAATGAGATAAAAAAGCCCGGCTTGTTTAGCATTCAAATGTAGCGCCGCCTATCTAGTTCCTTAGATTCGGCTACTTTTCGATTAATGTTTCTCTGAGTAAAACATGTCCATAGTTAGTCAAATGTATTTAATAGAAAAGTGCTGATCAAAAAATAATTTTTGCAAAATATCCTAGCGTAAATCCACCGTGGTTTCGGGTATGTGTGACTTTTTTATCTTATGAATCAAGTCGGGGTTAGAGTGAGGCAAGACTACCTTAGCTTTCTTAGAAATTTCCCTTTTATTTTATTTTCCTTTTTTACTAGACTGAACGTATCAGCTATTATTTATTTGTTTTATTTATTTATTTTATTTATCTCTTTGTATCAGACTTCTCGGTCCATATACTATATATATATAGCTCCTGCTATTAGCTCCTACTAATATTTGTCAAACATATTCTCCCTTAGAGTAGATATGTTGGGCAAATTTTTCTTTCGAATGCAGTTTACGGCAATTGAGATAGAGATCGGTGCCAATCATTACGCGCTTGTACATTCCTTTACCTACGAATACCATTATGCACTCGCACATAACCGTGCATTCGCATACATTTTGCAAATGTGCATAATTATATATAACAAAATCATAATAAGACTCAATCATTAGAAATTGTTCACTTTTTCCAACCGGCAATCAACCAACGCCCCCACCCCGAATTGTTCACCTGGAAACTCTATGTTTAAAGCCAATTTTCATTATGCGGTATGTCATAAAAATAAGATAGATGGAGTATTCGTTAAAATGACTAATAGAATTATTTCATACAAATAGCGACCTAAAACGAGATATAATTCTGAATACGCCGCCAACATTTTGGGATGTCGCTTTGTGATAGCTGATTATTTGAAATTAATAACCCCCGAGGCAATTGTTTTTCTACGTTTGTCAATGAGGTCACTTTCTAGCAGCTTATGGCAATGCGGAAATACCGAATGGTGAAAAATTACTAAGTTGTGTCCTATTTTTAAAAATGCCTTTCCAAGAGATAATTTGAAAGGCAGTCGAACCCATTTAATTCATTGGTAATATGGCAAAATACTTTACCCAATACTTTGATACTGTCACATCTATTCCTATTCATCAACTTGCCATCAATTTGTAGAATCAACTTATCAGAGCATGTCCGAGAAGTGAAATCATTCGCTTCCATTAATTTCGTTTCAGATAAAAAATTGAACTTTTGTCATAAAGAATAACAGTGAAAAAACTGCTGCTAATAACTATATTGACTTGAAAATCGTGGTATAACAGAACAAATTAATCGTTCTTTAACTAAAATCCTATTTGCTTTCTATGCTCGTGTATAACAATATATGAGTCCTTGTGTTGCATTTGAAAGAAATGATCAAAAGGCGATAATTTTGAATTCTGTGATAGGTGATAAATTCCAATGTACTTTCCAAGAGAAAATATACCTGTAGTGTAAAAGCTGAGGAAATAATTGCTTTGCCTGTATAGAGTTGGTAAAACACTTTTTTACCAATTGAATAGTGAAATGGCTTTGATGTGAACGTACTGAGACCGTAAGAATCTATCTCTTTATATAGGATAAGGCGTGTTAACAATAACTCAGTACTTATGTTTGCACAATTGCATTCATTTATTTTAAGCATTGAGATACAGATCGATGTGTAACGCTCACACGTTGTCATTCCACGAGAACTACGCATCAGGATCTTCTGGCGCATAAAGGTCTTGGCTTGCCATGGCCCGCTTTTTTATCTTTCGCAGATCGAACACCCGTGTTATATGCTCGGAAAAGCCGTATGCGAGCGCAGTGTGCTACCTGAAAAAAGTACCAGAGCTCAGACAGACGCTTGTGAAGGACTGGAATCACATTCCACTTCATAAAATACAGAATCTGAAGACATCTATGCGACGCAAATTTATTCCAGTAACGAGCACTCGTGGAGGACACACACGATATTAACACCGTATGCTTAATTAAGTGTGACACTGTGGCTTTTGAGGCAAAGTCGATTTTGTTTTTGCAAGCAGAAAAAAGTTAAACATTTCAGCTACTAATATATAAATTGATTGTTTTTCAAATAATGCATTTTGCAGGTTTCATAGGTTTTACAACATAAATATGTAAAAACATAATTGCATGATGTCTCACAAGTGTTCCTTTGTGCTTGTATTTGCGTAAAATGCTAAACATGCTAAGCATTTATATATGAAGCATAAAATCCAAACAAATTCCACAAACATAGCAATAAAAGTGGAAAATATTTTTACTTATTCACGGCAAACAGAATGCTGCAATACAAAGAAGATACCAGACGAAAGCTTTGACATCAAGCACGCGGGTTGGTTGAATTAAAGATAGTTACTTGAAAAGGTAGTCTATGTTTGACATTTTAAATACATGTTCAATTCACTTGCTTGATCGTTTTAAAACGTCGTTTCCTTTAAATTGTAATGCATAATTTATTAATTTATACATATTTGATCTGTAATGGGCTAAATAGTTGTGAGTGATAACGTGGCTTCTAGCTTTGATCATTTCCTGTTCGCCATTTTGTCCAGTGTTTAAATTGCCTTTGTTTGTTCATTGTTGGTTTTGATTATTTTGCTTTGTTTTGTTTGTTTTTATTTCTGTGTATTTTAGATTAACAAGACCTTCAAATCTAAGCAAAGTTTAATCCTAAACAAAGATTCGTAGACTGTCAATAGAACATATGAATTGAAAGTGAAAACAATCAGATATAGGCATAAAGCACTGATTTTAAGCATTAATTTCAAAACATTCCTTTAAAATTTACATAAAATCATAACTAGCTTCATGTTGCCAGACTGATATTCCACTGCAGAGTCAAACAAGAATTAGAATGGTTACTTTAATGCATATACCACGCCGATCACCACATATTTGCGATCCAGCTGTTATATATCGACATTCTTAGCCTTTTTGACTTTTTATTGTACCCTAATACCAACAATACAAAGTAAAGTCACAACAAAATATTTTCCAATTGACATATTTCCGAATTATCTGCACAGCTTGATCATTTCTTTAAAACAAGCCACATGCAATATCGTAGCGTTATATTATGCTAATGTTGGTGCTAATACTGCTAATGTTTGCACAATTATGCTCAAGCTAGTCATTTGATCGAAAGAAACTATATAAAGGAATTGAACATACACATTATATCAAGAAAAATATCTCAAATAAATTCACAGAAAAGAATTAAATAAGTAAAAAAAACAACAAATGTACTCATATTTCCTTAAGCTGCTAAACAATTAATTAATTGCTTAAAGTGATATGAGCACATTTATTATAAAATCCCTGGAATCAGCCAAAAGTAATAAATAAAGGATTAAACTCTGATTATAGGAAAAATATCAATCATAATAATCATGCAGTCACTAGAGACTCACTCCAGTTTTAACTTGTAAAGATTTCTAACCGTTGATAATTTGAATTGCGCGTACTACATTTTAGAACAGAAGAGTGTCTTTGTATGTGCCTTGTTGTTTAAGCGGGACAGATCGCGTGCATGTTTCTCTGTACACAGTCGTCTGACATTGCTGTAGATCGATCGCGTGCATGCTTCTCTGGAGACAGCTGCGTGACGTTGCTGTGTATGATACGCTTCATAATCACTATTTCAAGTGTTCCATTCACACTCGTGTAGTGTTGCCGTATTTCGCAACTGTTTTTAAATAACACTTGCTGTTTCAAAACTGCAAAGAAATTATTTAATTTAATACAAATATCAGTGTATTTACATAAACAACATAGACATGCGAACATCGTTAATGCAAACTGTAATAATGAAGAAGCGTAGGTAGTCTTGAATTATGTTATTTTCAAATCAAAATATTTATTTTCATGCAAGTTCACGTCAAAATCGTGAAAGGGGCATGATAATATTTGACTGTCATAAAAGCTCTGACTATCTGCAGATGTTGAATGCTGAGACAGTTCAGTATAAGCAGAAAATTATGTGTGCTTTGAACCAAGCGTTTTATAGATCTATAAACTTTATATACATTTTCATTTACACAGCTCTCCGTTACGTGTTCCTTGGTGTCACTGCTTTACTTGTTTAACTGTAAAAATGTTGAACGAAATAAAAATATTGTTTTTCGTGAGCCATTAAGGGGTCAATTGAGAGGCTCTAAATATTACCCAAGAAGTAAGTGAAAATTTATAAAAAGATGTCACAAATATTCATCAAGAAGCTTCAAAATATAGAAAGAGGAGAAGACGATGAAGACAAAAACCCCGCTTTCTCTTCGCAACCAAATCACCTCCCACAAAACAGAAGAGACAGAAATTTATGGGCACTTATGCCGCAGCAATACATAAAAAACTAGATCGTTTTCTGCTACTCAATAGCAAAAAGACGCGTTAGAAAAGTTTTGGAACTCTTATATATTTTTGAATCCCACAAACAGCTTTGTTAAAAGTAATGCAACAGTTCCCATTGAATCAAATCTCTAAAAAACACAGGATTTTACATGTCATGCAAATAATTTATTACAGCACGATGAGCACTGATGTGAAAATCATTAGAATTACCGGAAACGCAAATAATTGTAAAATAAAAGGAAAAATGAAAGAAGAAAATGGCAGAATAAGAAACCTATAGAACTCTCGATTCTGAAATAAATCATAACTTCTTTGGAACTAAGGGTCTAAGGAAAATACGGAATTTAATAATAGTTGGTTTATCAAACATTCAAAATTTACAGTAATTTTATTCTGATGACAACTTAATAGTATTTCACATACAAAATTGATTATTTTACATTCTTGTTTAATATTTGGACAATTGGCATTACAAGCAATTGAGGCTGTATAAATTGTATGGTCATAGCTATAGTCGTTTCAAAGTAATCTAACCACCATATTTGCAGTATTATGTATTGCTACATCACATTCTCTCACAGCACACTGGGATGTACTGATGCCTATGGACCTCGTGGCATCTCACTCCTGTAATCATTAATATTGTATTCCGTGTACTAACTATATACTGATAATACACATGAGCGTTTTAGTTTTTATTTAATTTTAACAGGATTAATTTTTTCGGATTAGAGAGGGGAATGTAGTATTGGAAAGTATAGGGAATGTGAAATAAGCAATAGAACTACCATAGTACCAAAAATTATTATGGCTGCATGACTTGAAAAGTGAAGAACTAAATAATTATTAGCCTCATAACGTGCTGAAAATGTAACCGTTTTCGAGATATGTAGCTTGTAAATGTAAACGACGCCAGAAGACGCGGTGACGGCGCGGTACACCAACAAGCACATTAACCGCGCTTTAGGCCATCCCGACCGTAAGGGACAACTGCTTGTTTTACTCCATCCACTTTCGCGTTAAATTAGCATGTTTTAAGTTTTGAACTTTGATTTCGTTTTCTATCTCATGAAGGTGTTCTTTATTCAGCGATTCAATAACATCTTTGCATAGCAGGTATTAAATGAAGATGATCTAACAATTGTGTTCTCAACGAATACAACAATTCATGTGTACTTCTATATTTTGTCCAGTTTTTTAATTACTGTTTGTTAAAGTGAATTGTGTTTTAAAACGCACTACCTGTGTTTTTACAATACAAATAATGTCTATATCATTTTTATTCAAACAGTATCGATTTTTTTGCTTGAATTGCTCAGTTTAGTTTTTCATTGCTTATACACGGATTTGTTTAGACACTCAACTTACATATGTTTTCACTTGGTAGAATTAAAGCTATCGCATATTAAGTTGACATGGTTTTATCTTAGGCCATAAACAGCCATTTATATTTCTTTAATAGATCGAAATTTTGTTTGCTTAAAGCATTCAGTTGAGTTTTGTAAGGGTTTAATAGTTTAATTGAACTAATTCTTCTCATGAGACCTGGAGTGGAGACGTTGAGCACTTAGATGACTTAAAACATCTTGATATTCTTAAAACACTACATCTAAGGTATTTAAGATATTTGTTTTCAGATTATCGCACAGCATCAGCACACATCACGAGGCCAGTTACGCATAACCAAAAAAAAAACTTTCAGGTGGAAATAACTGTCATGCAACCATGTAGGCAGAGAAGACCTGTGTTCCATATACCTAGCAAAATAAAGGTTGTTCTTTTGCTGTTCTCAAATCACAGAAATAATGTAGCCACATTAATTTCATATTCAAGCTTATCTTATACTCTGATGTAAGCAAGAAAATAATTCATTTAATTAGTGTTCATGTCGGCAAATAGACAGGGTTTTAACACTTATATAACTTGAAGACAACTTTTCATTCAAAAATACCATAGCCAACACATCTGTAAAGATTGTTCTATCTAATATAATTGTCTACATACATGAGTCACATGAACTGTAACTTTAAGGTGATGACACAATTATGAATTTTGATGTCCCGCAATTTTTTAATTGCTGCTGGAAAATGAAATGACTCTGTTTTTGATAGTTTTCGATACAGAAATCATATGAGCGTTACCTATAAGGTACAAGAACGTCGCTTGTGAAGACAAAACTCTTCACCTTATCTTACATTGGGTATACTGTGATTCGTTCCTAAAAGATGTAAAAAAATCAATACAAAATTTGCAGTTCCTACCATAAATATATAATTTCACCGTCTTCTTTGTCTTTGATTTTAATTACAGACTAGTAATGGAAGCTCAATTGGTAAGGTTTGATATCTATATGGTGTTCGTCCGGATTGCTACCCTAGCAGTCATCCAGAAGCTCAATTTTACTAAAACCCCAACCATTCTTCACGACCAAGTGAAATCTTGTATAAGCAGTAATATAACACTAGGTCACAATTCTGTTTTAAATCTACCATCTATCATTAGGGTGGAATAACAGTGGTTTAAAAATATAAGATAATACGTAAGATTAACGAATCCTGCATTATATCAGCACCAATTAAATGTTCTAAATTAGTAGTCATGTTGCATCTAAGCAACAAATTTTACAATTTTTCACTAATGTTTTGATTATGTCTGTATTCATCATATTAATAAATGCTATTACCAGATTCGTCCCAAGATTATTGTCGTATAGCATATTTATGGCTCCCGGAAGTTCAGCATCTGATGTTTATTAATACCTGCCACTTGAGACAATTTTCTCTAGCAAATTTTCGAGTTGTATTATGAAGTTTTGCTATCATTTTGTAATTGTAAATCTGAAATACTGTTTTAAGTATTTGTAAGTTTTTGAGACATGTAATGTATTACCTATATTCTCTATTTCGTCTCTAAGATGTCTCTTTGTGTTGCTAAGAACAAGTGGAAGAAACACTCAATAGGTGATAACTATACACTTTGTGATCTGGAATATTGATTTCGCTTTGACGGGTAATAAGGAAGGAAGAAGGTGAATCCCCTGTTTACCAATCCCTGGCCGGATTCGAACCTGTGAACCTTGGAATTACCAGACAAAGGCTCTAACCAACTTAGCTAATCACCAGCGCTTCCGATTTCTGTATTGCATTTGATGAATGCAGATTTGTTGATTTTTATCCTTGTACCAACAGAAATGAGTTAAGGACTTAAATTTTATCCCAGTTATGAAAGCATGAATAATTGCCAGTATTAGCTTGCTTTATTTTTCATTTACACTTTCATACAGAGATAATATGTATATTTTTGTTGTTATTGTTGTGTAAAATACTTGTAAAAGTTTAGCTACTTATTTTAAATTATTATAGTGGCACCGTTATCCTGATTTATTAATCTTTGTTTGTTCAAAACCATTTATTTACATGTACAATTTTGTATAATTTTTTTACATCTATTAATGCTTTGAAGGAACTAGATGTGGAACAGCCCCAAATGAAAGACCTAATCCTTGTCATAAAACACTTTTGCATATATATTCTGAGAGGAAGGGTTTGATATGACTTGTGTTCCTGAAGCCCTAAGACTAAGGTCTGATAAAAAATCAACTATGCGTTCATGTATATTGGCCGTTGGAATAATGATAATATGCACGGGGCGTTACAGGTAAGTCACATGTAGTCTGCATACAAATCAATTATACAGAAAAGATGAGAGATGTTTACATTAGTAAACTTTAGAGACGGTGCATCCATTTGCTGATTAGATTGGAACTGAGGATTCATTCAGCAAAATTTGAAATTAAGCAAATTAAAAAAAAATTAAACAGCGCTTTAAATTTTAATGTGATTTTCTTAGAACTGAATCTTAAAACAAAAATTAATTGCAGCCATTGATTGGTTTAAGCATGGAATCAAAATAAAATTACAATATGATAATGTGTTTTCGGCCTTAAGTAAAAGTTAATTCAAACTCGACTTAGTTTGAATATGCACATCGCTGCTTTCAATGTATGTATCATTTAAATCAGTAATAATGCTTGTTATTGGAATACATCTCTTCCAATAACTTAGGGTGAGTATACTGCAACGTACCATTATGATGAATATTACAGACAGAAGGTCCATTTATATGCTGAAATCTAGCCCAAAAATTCAGCAATTTCTTGTCTGGTGGATCTGCGGAGGGAAGACACGTGGTGTCATATATTGCCAATAACACGTGGAGAAAGGTTTTAATTGTTTTAATCCACGGGGAGTGCTAATTTCTGCTAAAAAGCGTCAGCTTTCTGTCGAAACCTACCTCATGTTACCTGAAAAGTTGGAATATCATATCGATCATACAACTATGTGTTTAGGAGTCGTTTTGAAAAGGGGCACAAATGGTAACAAGTTGTCCCTGAGTGCCAACACCCCCTCCACATCCGATATAAGACAGCAGATATGTGGAAAATCTAAAATTTTTGGAGTGATATGCGATTTTTTCTCACCAAGCGTACATATCATAAAATGGCTTTTTGGGCTTGTTTTGTCATGACTATTTCATTATCTGTTTCAGTGTTTTTGGAGGTCCTACACCACGAGATATAGAGGTTGAGAAGAAGCTAAACGCTATTTTCTTGAACAGTGGTAGGTTTCTTAAGATTTTCATATCGGGATTAAAAAAAACAAATTACCGCACCTGTCCTGCTATGCATTCCAAAAATATTAACATGATTTTGCTGCCTAGAATATGAATTGGGAAGGTACGATTGGCAATATTTTGTTATTAATTCCACGTGCTGTTTATAATGTTAAAATGCTCATTGAAGCATTAAATATGGCCCACAACAGAGCGTTGCACATTTTAATTTTCATTCCCAGATTAATATGTGAAAGTTTATTTTCCATTTGAATTCAAGAATTCTCGAGAAAGTTGAAGCCTAATGGTGAAAAATGCGGTATTATTTATCTAAATAAAGTGTATGAAAGTGCTCACAACACTTTTATGGCAATTGGTACCGAAATTTCTTGTGAACTCGAAGGTGACGTAGAAAAGTACAGATTTCCAGTGATCCGTATATTTAATGTTTTTGGAAGAATGTGTTGATGACCCAGGAGTTTGAAAGAAAGGGTGACTATGCACGGTATATATATATATATATATGTGAAAGTTTATTTTCCATTTGAATTCTGGAATTCTCATTTTAAGAAAGTTGAAGCTTAATGGTAAAAAAATACGGTATTATTTAATCAAATAAGGTATATAAAATTGCTCACAAAGCTTTTATAGGAAATGGTACCGAAGGTGGTGTTGAAAAGTACAGATTTCCAATGATCCATATATGCAATATTATTGGAAGAATGTGTTGATGAACCATAAGTACGAAAACAAAGGGTGACTATGTACGGTATATCAGTGATATACGAGAGCACATAGCGAATATTAACCATATGACTTTAATGATGATAACAATATAATATTGACCATGAAGTGACATGCCAAGGCTCCTTCTAGTGGGTTGGTGTTTTTCCATGGAAATTAATGCGTGGGTCTGAAATGCTCATAAAAGGGCAAACCTGGCCCTCCTTCAGACCTCGAAACTACATATTCCAATAAATTCAGAAAACTCTCCTTTCTGTGAAATTCAGAAATGAAATCACAACTGCTCTTTAAAATAGATGTATTGTACAAAAGCATAAAATGGTCAAGAACCATGACACATATAGTGATAAAAACGAGTTGTGCACCTGAAAGTGATGTACGGTACCTTGAAATAACCATGTGACCTATGCGATGGCTAAACTAAGTTCTTGATCTGAAATTTACTCCTGTGAATGTTTTTCAGCTTCTGGCAAAATCAGTGAATCTTTATAAAAGTACAAAAGCAAAATTTGCCTATGACACTCTATATATATATATATATATATATATATATATATATATATATATATATATATATATATATATATATATATATATATATATATATATATATATATATATATATGTATATATATATATATATATATATAGAGAGAGAGAGAGAGAGAGAGATCTGCAACCAGCAATAGGGGGACCATGCCTTATATATAGCACTTAGGGAGACCATTTGGAATGAATAATATATGTTTCTTAGCTTGTAATCAAGTGGCAACACACAAATTTAATTTTAAAACAAAAAATATTATATTCACTATGCTATATAATCATTCGTTTTTTGTTTACTGTGTAGTTTCATAACGTTTTAACACGCTGAGAATTAAGAAGACCTACTTTTGGTCTCCTGAAATTCTTGGTCTCCCTAATACTGTGGTTTTTAGCAAAAATGGTCCCCATATTACTGGAATTACACTTATATATATATATATATATATATATATATATATATATATATATATATATATATATATATATCAAATATTTTTAATTACTTTATCTAGAACAAGACGTAAAATGACAACACTAATTTAAATCTGTGAGCAAAAATAAATGCTTTAAATGAAAGCATAAACTGACCATGGACCATAGTGAGTTTAAATTATGAACTAAAAATTTATAGAGTTCCTAAGCACTATATTAGAAAAAATGTATCTATCTATGTCATTCCTCTTGAACTGATGTAAGAAAGCATAGAGTGACCATTAACCATGCGGTCCGTAACAAACAATTTCTATTTACACTTGATATTACAAAGCGACCTTCCTCTTTAAACTTTGACATGTTGTTCAGTTTTTTGTTCAAATCGATGAATAGCCTACAAAAATCATAAGCATATAGTGTATGCATAAGGTTTCTATAACGATCATTCTATTTCAAATTTTACATAAAAGCTCATAAAATCAGCAAAACTGACCATCGCCTTTAACAGCCGAGCAAGCACTAATGACCGTTTACTTTAACCAATATTTCAAAACAGTGAGGCCCTTTTCTACACACTTTAAAGAATGGTAGTAAGCAAGAGAGTTGGTGTCTCAGTTCATATTAATTTATCTATGCACGAGGTTTCATGACTAAAAAATTTATAATGTATCGTAGATGATGACTTGTGGGAAGCAATTGCAGAGCTAAAAGCTGAAATAATTTGCCTCAAAGAAAACGTGGAAATTCAGAAACAAGAAATAAATGTACTCAAGGAAGATGTTAGCACCGTGGACGAAGAAATGCAAAACGTTGAAGCAAACCTTGGTAAAACTGTCAGCCAAATTTCAACACTTATCTTCCTTTTAAAATACAATAATACCTCCATTTTAACGAATGTAGTGTCAAAGGCTTTTTGATAATAAAATAGTTAAATTCAGAATTTCTAAAATTATTATTTTTGCTTGATGTTTCTAGAACAAATGGAAAGTGTAGTGAAGGAAAACACAGGTAAAATTTTGCTCATAAAGTTTCAAAAATATTATGAATGAACAGATGCGTAATAAATTTCAATTTAATATCTGACAAAAAATATGAATTTCTATAGGATTATCGCTCCTCGTTGTTTTATAGATTAAGTAAAAGTAAAATGATATTGCACCCTTATTAAGGGAGTACGCAAAATGAAAAGTAATGTAAAAAGTAAACCATTACCAGCTTACTGCAAAGCTTAACATTTACGAGTTTGTATTTTATATGTTTGTTTCAGAGCGAATAGCACAAATTGGTGAGTTTTCTTAATATAAATTTACAAAGTGCTTGTTCTGGCATAAATTAAACAAACACATACGATTGCATACAATTTGTTATACATTCACTCTCGAATTAATCAATACAGTAACCGAAAACTATTTTAAAATTAAAATGCAAAACAATACGGCTCTTTACAGACATACACCAATTCAGCGTCTGTAAGCAATGTTTTTTACGATATTGCATTGGTTTTATGCTTTCTAAAACACATAGAAATTAGGCTTATTCGACATCTTAATCTTAACAGAAGCAGGTTCATTGCCTAAATTTACATTTTTAACTTGTATCGGTACATATCATGCTTATTGGATTCCATATTTTCATATTTTTATATATAAACAAATATTTTGTGTCACTCCATGCAGGTGTTACAGCCTTGGGGTTTACAGTATATGCAAGTATATCGGGTAATCTTTAGTTTGCAGCAATTTGGTTATTAAAACACTAATTACAAACATGCTTTCATGTGAAACATAAAAATACAGATAATTTTTCCCTTTTTGGCTGTGTCTGAAAAACAGTAAAAATTAAAGATATTCGTTGTAGGAATTTTCAAATTAAATGCCTTGTTTAATTAAACATAATAAAGTAAAACAATATTTTAAGATGTTTTTGCACATATCAATGAGTTTATATATTATAATTAATAAATATTTAACTGGTTATTGGTTAAATAGACGAGTCGACAGACTACGATTACGGTGAAGTGATAAAATACGATGCATATTATTACAATGTTGGTGACCATTATGATCTGAGCAGCGGAAAATTTACCTGTCCATTCCACGGAGTGTATTTGTTTTCCACAACCATCACAACAATGGATCCATCAATTATTGCATTTCGCCTAGATGGGAAGGAGTTAGCTGCCATATGGGCAGCAAATAATGTTCATAACGAAATCAGTAACCCTAGTGCTTCGATAGTTATTGAATGTAAAACAGGGCAGAAAGTGTGGATCGAGTGTGCCTCTTACAGTTGCTCCGTGCCAGGTGTACCTACTGCAGATCAGAGTGCACAGTCCTTGTTTTCCGGTGTATTGTTGAATCGGCTTGATATATCGTCTTAAATGAAGAAAGACGACTGGAACTTTTTCATCATGTTTTTATACTGAATTTATAAGCGCAATGAAAAATCATTTAAAATGTAAAATAAAAATGTAAGATATTTTAGGAGCTGATGTTCAAAATCTTTGCAATTTTTAAGTCTTTTGATGTTTTAACTGCATTGCCACATATTGCATATTACTTATGTTTTAGAACATTCATTGAATCAATACCATTTATTGTATTTGCTATTAGACATGACGTGCTAAAAACTAACCCATTTTAAAAGGTTTTTTTCTATAACCTCCATCTCGTTGTACTAGCATCTCTTTTATAGTAATCTGCCAAATAAACATTTAATGTGCACAAGGAAGAGACATTCAAGTAACTGCAGAAAAAGATCTTTGCTCATCTGCATCTTAAGTCAGAATGAATCATGTCGGGATTGCTGCCGAGTTTCATCTTTTGAGTTGTATCTTTGGAGTAGCATTGCACTTGCATGAGTGGTATTAAAGACATGTATATCATGATGAAAGATACATTTTCCTAAGGTGCCCTTAACATATATTTCATTTCATTAACGTGGCATAATATCTGATACAATTGGTGGTGCGTATGATTTATTTAAAAAAGGTTTGTAAATAAAATTGGGATGCAATGAATTTTATTCATTTAATATCAATTTTCCATTGAAACTCTACGTGCAGGAACAACAATGTTTCTTGCATTAAAAAAATGGCTGGATTCTTTAAATACTATCTATTGTGTAACAAATACGTCATGTATTAAATCCTTAATAATAGAGAAGCGGCTATTGTCTCTTGGCTATTTTAAAATACTACATCTGCGCAGAATTGCCTGAAATTATAATTTCTTTATATTCTAATACGGAATATTCATTAATCGATCTCCAAATACTTGAAAAGAATGTATTATATATGAGATTATGACATTCTCAGAAGGACAGTCTGCATTCTAAACACATGAAAACGTAAACATCGGCGTCCCGATAAGGTCCCAATTGCAAATAAGACTTAAACATAATATCACTTCACCGTGCAATTAATATTTTATGTCGAATCCATTAACGGCATGATGGCATATAATAATATTTTAAGTAGATTTTGTTGCTGTTATAACCTATTGTAAAGCTGTCCTTGGTTATTTCGTTAAATATTAACTCCTAAAACGCCTTTTCTCAGTAAATATAATTTTTATTTTTTAACTGCTTAATTAATTGAAAAACTAAAAAATCAATGCTTAAGAATTTAAATATTTAAGTTGTTATAGTGTTTGAAACATTTAAACAGTTGATGCATTATTTGTAACTTATCAAATAAATAAGCTTGAGTTATTTTGTAAGCGATGTTTGATAACAATATTAGAAAGTTAAAATTCAGGCTTAAGTGTTTTTTAAATTATTAGTATAGCTAATATGTATATTCTTTCTTTAATACCCTAGAAACAGTTTAATTTCTTAAAATTTTACTTTAAGGTTAAAAGAGTAATGAGCCTTTCCATCAAACATTTGTGGCTGCATTAACGTTTTAAGGAGTTTTTTACGCCACATGTTATTTCGAGTTTTCTAGAGGCTAAATTATAAAGTCACTGACAATTAAGCAGCGGGAAGGAACGAAGATGAAATAATTTTTGTATCGAGTATTTCAACATTCCAACCATTACTAATTTTGAAAAATCAACAAAACTACAGTAAACTGGAATGTTTACTTTAAAAACCTACTGTTTCAGAATAATTCTCTCATTCTCTCTTTGTTTCCTGTATATAGAAAGAAAACTTTCTCACAAGTTGTCTGGTATGATATTGGACAATATTGTGTTAGAAGATTCATGACGATAGTATTTAGATAACAATCGAAAAACTGTCCCTGAGCATATGACAGATACAACATACACACTCTTAGTCTGATTTGAGTTCAATTCGTTTTCGCCTGTGCCTCGAACTGCAAAAGAAAAAAAACACAGAGGCTAACGATATGTTAGTATATTTTACCAGATCTAAAATTAAACATACTCATATCAAAATATGTAAACGCTACATTTAAACAAATTGCAACCGTTTTTCAAATTCATTGGATCTCTGAAATAGCAATGTTTTTAGGCTTTTCTAATAATACATTCAATATACAGCTGTGTTTACTTTAGACTGATCCTGTGGGTTGGAAAACATGCATTGCCACTGAATCATCGTCAAATGGGGGCATGCCTCTAGAAGATGGATTGTTCGAGCAACATCTTCCACATAGCTGCTCACCTCGAATTGCAGCAATTAATTTATAAAAAAAGAATTGCATTTTCCTTTGGTTATGAATATCTTCAGGCCATTCAAGGTATATGTTCGAGTCAAGAACTTGGCTAACTTCTTGTGTTATGTTATTACCTAAATCACCTAATTTGATGTAGAATACCTTTTTACCCTTCCTCCTAGCCAAGTCTTGAGCATATTCAAGTTCAAACGCAGGCCACCTCTTGTTTATTGAATATTGACTCATAACCACAAGTATATACCTACTTGAGGCCATGTAGCGATGAATAACTTCAGATATGACACCATTTGCAGGGAAATCCCTATAGTGAATACAACACAACAAACCATGAATATCTTCCAGTTGTGTTCTCAATACATTATGTACCCATAAACGATCTTCATTACAATAAGATAAGTACACTTCATACCTGTACTTTTGATATCCATGATTATAACATTGGAGAAACCGTTTGATTTGATGTAGTCTCATGACAACACGGTATCGATATTTATAAGTTAAGAGAATTACGATAACAAGGAGAAGTGTGACTACGCTGGTCAAAACACACAAAATAATGATGTCCTCGGCAAGCCAGCCCTCGCATGTGTCCTTATGATCATTGATGTCAATTTCTGACACAAACCGCCCATCCATTGATCCGAAACATATGTAATCGTCATATCCAGTGTATTTAAATTGGTGTTTTTGTAGCCATATTAACGAATCTATAGCATCACCATGACAATCACAAGACAAAAGACAGGGGGTTATTACTCAAGTCAATTAATAGATCAAGACTTTCTAAAACATGTTGTATTTCAGTTGGCACTATCTGAATTTTATTTTGAGACAAGTTCACGGTCTTCAAGTGTTTGCAGTTCAAAAATAACGATTTCGGTAAATAGTATATTGCGTTGTCAGATAAATCGATTGACGAAAGCCCTTGTAGATTAACACAGAGCTGTAAGTCGTTAGGTAGAGAGATAGAATTTCCACGCAAGTGTACATATTCTAGATTCGGTAATGGTGCATAACGAAATAAATTAAAAATAAACTCATGATTAATCCGTACGTAATTCATAGCAATTTCTGTGAGCCCACCTAAGCCTTTAAACCTCAATCCATTTTGTATTCGTGGAGCGACAAAATTTTGTACATAACTGTCAAACAAATGAAACGTTAAGTCAATTCTCTGCAGTGAATTAGACGAGAAGCAGTATAAATTCGAAGCATGTGTAGGTTTGAGTACGGTGATTTTCTTAAGCAGATCCGACAATGGCTGAAGGAGTGTTCCTATTACACCTAGGAAGACACTGTCAAGCCCAAAGTCAGCGTATAGAATATTGCCCATATATATCTCCTTCAGCATCGGTGCAACTGGGATCTGTAGACCATATAGACAATTTGTATCAAGAACAAGGTACTTCCTTTGACAAGGTATTGCATCCAAGCCCAATAGACATTTTATAATAGAACATTGAGATGTTTTATTGTCTAGAATTCTACTTAAATTAGCAAAAGGTATACACTCTTTGTTTTGAGCAGACAGATCTAGACTTTCCGCGACCGCAATTGGTAATTGACCTGGACTTGCTTGAGCAAATGCCAGAAATATTGATCTAATAGACTTTGCATTGGGAACATATTCATTGGTAGAAATAAAAAGTTCTAAATGTGAATGAAACAGTAAATTTTCCCTTAGAAACGAAACGTAATTATCGTTTTTATTTTGGCATCCTTCTAAGTTATGCGATATGTCAAGCACTTTTAGATTGGGAAACTTAAGTGTCAATCCAGTTGGCAAAATGCCTGCGTAAACTGTCGATGCAATACTAAAGTATTTCATGTTCTGAAACACATTGCTTCCATTTATTTGTGAAAATTCTATTTCATCAAACAATGTTTCTCGGAACGATAACACCTCTAAATGATTTCCCCAATCACTTTGCGATTTCACAAACATACTTTCTAGAAGGCTTACTGACAAATTAATGTCGTCATAATACAAACAAGATAAAAATTCATCCAGTGAGCAATTGAATTTGTCTTTGAAAACGCCTGGAGTAGTCCCTATAACATTCAGTACTTTAAGTTGGGGCAGTACCTTCAGGAAGTTGTTTGACAATACGATCCCAGTTGAAGTTTTGAAGCAGATAATATGAACAGTATTAATCGAATAAAAGTTGTCAATTCCAATGTCAAAATAATAGTCTGGCACTAAAGCATTATTTTGTAAATCAATGATTAACCATAATTCCTTAATGCTGTTAAAATCGACTCGAGAAATATTCTGTGTAAATGTGTACAATTCAAGAATTTCATCGTCTCGAGTTCGAATGTTTCCGTTGTTGATTCTTAAAACTAAGGAATCCACTTGTGGATGTGAATGTTGTATAAGTGTTTGATATATCTGTGTCAGTGATCCTTGCGCTGTTATGCTGTTGTGATTCGGCAAAGAAAATACAGCCTTGAACTGATTCATGACAGGATTTTTACTTTTAAGTAGTTGCTCGCTTGCAAAGTACGTTTCTCCTAAAATTGGTGCTTTTCGATCCGACAGCGATATATTTAAAGCTCCAGTTAAAATACAAGCTAAATAAATGACACAGCAATAATGTACAAGGTGACCCATTACCGAATTAAATACTCTAAACTAGTAAACACAGCAGCAAAGTCATAAAGCTAAATCATGACATTTATATCCTGAATTGTTCTGACTTTGACATTAGAATAAGAACTAAAATTTTGCTCTAATAATATTGGTTTGCTGTAGTGATTTCTTATTTGATTTGGTTCTTCGCAACAGTACACAATAGACAAAACCAAAGTGAGAACACATAAGCTTTCTATCATATCTTCACATTGAACAGGTAAACACTTGTGTACGCAAAGTCAATTCAACATATTCATATCCGGGTTGAAGGCTCTGTGACATGCGAACCTAAACCAAAAATAAACGCAAACATAAAGGCATTACAAGAATATATACAAGCATTCTTTCACTGAATAGAATTTGTATAGGGACTTGCGTAACACACACTTTCATGCATGTTGCTTTTTTAAATACTTGCAAAAGTGCAGTGTCCTTGAAATATGCAAGTGTGTTATTTATTGACATTTTACTACCTGTACTGCACACCAGTATATTGCATATATATCACAAAGTACTGCACATGTACTACACTGCAGAACTTTCGAATTTAAACAAACATTTTTCAGATGCTACCAGTGAATACATGTGCACATTATTCAGGTGTTTCCTGCGAACACATGCATACATTATCAAGGTGTTTGCTGTGAATAGTTCAAGTGTTAAAAATTTCGGTAAAACTTTAACGGAAGACTTTAGAAGGGTTATATTAGAAACTGGTTTATTCTGACATTCTTGTGATATATTGAGATATTCCTCACACCTGCACTGCCTCTATAGACAGGACCGAATTTTTGTCAGAAAAAGCAATCGTGATTGATTATTTTGATAGAATATAGCTTTAAAGGGCGATAAGCACGTTTCTTCAGTGCATATTTAATCCAAATTATTATGCAATAACATATACACAAAAGGACCTCCGGTTAACTAGGAGCTATTGGGAAAAAATGCAACCCAGTTCATATTTTCCACCTAAAATCATGAAGCTTGAAAAAATGAAGTAAAATATAGACCATAACATAATAAATTTCATATAAAAATTGATTGTATATATTTTAGCTATTTATATATATAAAATGCAGTACAATGTAGTATGAAAATGATTATTACCTTATGACCTTAAGAGAAAAGTTTTTTTTTAATAATTATGTGAGATCTACTCTCGCGATTACTAAAAGTTTACTTACTTTGGATTTTATGTGACATTTGTCAACAGGATAAAGGGCAAAAACGTGAAGAAAAACCTATTTTATCAATCAATATATCTGTTTATTATAAGGCAATAATAATATTCATGGGTGGGCAAGCATAAGATGAAGATAAAGTAGAGATAAACGCTGGCAAGAAGTTTATACACGTGTATGTTTGATAACACTTACTCACTATTTTTTTCAACGTCTACTAATATCTTTTGTGTGACAAATGAAATATTTTTGTGAATACAAGTAATTACCGATATAATGTGTTTTGAGCTCATGTTGATACGCTTGATCCTATTTCGATTCATGTAAACAACATTAAGGAAAGCGAAATATGTAACAGATTCCTGTGACGTGTTTGATGACATACTTATCTTGAAAGTATTGTTTGGTAAACACCTAAGTGTGATGGGAATACAGTAGTTGGCCACGGACTGTTGCAAGACTAAATACGAAAAGCAAACACAATGTCCACCAAACATATAAACATAATCATATTTGGGTAAAATATTAACTACCAAAATTTGCCTTTAAAGCCAGGTAAAAGCCCTTAATTCATAAATATTATGAATATTATGCAGGAAAAATGTTATTTTTTCAAAGTTACGTTAATGTTTGACAAATAATATAACATTTAACTTCTTCGAAAATAAAATTCAGGAAAAATGTTTTTTCAAAGTCAGGTTCCTGTTATTTTTACATTCAGTTTGATATGAAAAATAAAGCAAAGCAAACGCGCTACTGAGTTTGACTTTATAGATACAGCACAGAGTTGTAGTGCTTACGTTATAACCAGAATTACATCTAGTGATATTGCGCAAGGATTTTACTTTACTAATTGGTGGCGTTTTAAAGCGAAAACTAAATTGATGCCCAAACACATATCACAGTTAACGTTACAAAACATCGATTTTTCGCGACAAATGTACCAGACCTGATCTGTCTTGTGTATATTTTGTACCTGTATGTGTTTGTTTCATCGATAGCGACTCTCGTCGATAAAGTTAATCCGCCATCTGGTTTAAATAGAGCCGGAAGCTTAACAAACTTGCCTGGTTGTAGTTGCTGCATTTGTGGATTGTACTCGTCGGTTACTGTCGAAATTTCTTATCAGCTGCCTTTTATATCGCCTTCTGGGTAGGTCTTTTTCAACCTGCTTCACTGTAGATTAGCAACTACTACTAGGGGGTCTGACATCATTATGACATCACAAGTGGGCAAGAAGTGTCGTTTTTACCCTACTCTACTTCGCTTTAGATTAGCAACTAGTCAGCTCTAAGATCTTGTTCCGTACGCCCGCTTTCCACGACTGATGCGGCGCACTTTCCAATTACCCTTTAGAGTTTCTTTGTAGCGAATACGCAGGTAGAAGTAGCAATATAGACACTGAACTCTTTCTCGCCCCACCACTTGCGCTTGTCAACAGTCATTTATATGCCACGTGCCCGGGGTGCCTGAGGGCAGTCGCTGTATCTCCTGATCGTTTTCGTCAAGCCAGTCCTGTTCCTCTCTGCTTAAAATTCCATGCACTTCTTAAGCGACACCTCATGTTCGCTGCTGAAACTTCTAGTTGTCCATGCGTTACTGCAGACTACTAATCAGTTATTTTTCATGGCATCTCAAGGAAATGACGTTTGATTTTTGTTGTCTTGTGACTACATGCGACACCTGTAACTATTCACCGGTAGAAAGTCTCACAGCCAATCAATACCTCTGCAGCTGCCACAACCATGTTTACACAATACTTGGGGCAACAGTGGCGAAGTTATCCGGTACAGACTTAGAAGTCGGCCAGAGGACGAGTTTGTTTTTCTTTGTCACGCTAATGATCGTGCCGTATTTTAGTCTACTGAACTTGAAGTAGAACCATGAGTTTGTTTGTCGGAATCTGTTCGAAATCTGTCTAAAATTAATAGAGACTCGACAAATTAGATGTGTGCACATGGTGAATGTTGCCTATCTAGAAAATCACAGAAAAGTTAATTTTAAAGTAATTTACAGTAATTGTACAGAACTGATTTTTTGCAAGTAACTGGATAAATGTATCAGAATTCCAAGAATGTTAATTTTAAGAAATAACTTTGCATTTTAGGACAGAAAACGTTGATTAATATCTTGGATCTGAAATATTCACTGAGACATAAATAAAGTGTACCTATAGACAAAGGATAATCAACCACTGTGAAATCGATATGTTGGTCATATGTTATACTCTGTGTCTAATGACCGTGAAGTATACAGTGCAAGAGCTAAATCATACTGGATTAAAACAAAACACTACGTTTATTGGCGAGGATCTAAAGAAAAACATCGAAACACTTGGCATACAGAATAGGTATACAAAGTCACATAGAGGTAGACGTGTTACACACGCGTTCAAAAATGATCTTCCTGTAAATATTGAGTGTCCTGTACCAGTACATTTTACAAAGAGACCAGATTTTAGAGCAAACTTAAACGTGCATAATTCACGACGGCAAAATCATGGCAATCTGATAAACATTCAAAGAAATGATACGGTTTTCAAAAGAAATTGTTTTAAGATAGCATCTTTGAACTGCCAGTCACTACCCCCAAAGTCTGACTTAATCAAAGATCATATCGTTGAAAATGACATTCAAATACTATTTTTGACTGAAACGTGGCTAAAACCAGGGAACGAATTCCATGGCAAAAACGCTAGCCCAAATGGATATTCTTTCTTCAACAATCCTCGCCCAACTCGTGTCGGCGGTGTAGCTATTATCACTAGGAATGCTTTTAAATGCAAAGAGGTGATAATTGAGAATAATTTCAGATCTTTTGAATTCCAAATGATAGAGGTTGACCTAAATGGTGAGACAGTGCTCTTTTCAGTCGTTTATAGAGTACCCCCAGCCAACAAAAATAACATTTCAAAACCACATTTTCTCAGTGAATTTTACGAATACATCGAACCGTTAGCAATGAAAAATCAGAGTTTAGTCATCCGCGGTGATTTTAATATCCACTGGGATTCAAAATACGATTATGAAACCAAGAAGTTCTTAGATTTATTAGATACGTTCGGTATTAAACAACATATTGAAGCAGAAACCCACATACAAGGCCACACAATTGACTATGTCATTTCAAAAACTGATAAAAACATCTCATTGTAGTGTCGGCGACTTCTTGTCTGATCATGCAGTCATAACTACTTATCTAAAAGTCGAAAAATGGAACTACCCGAAGAAGACTATTAAATACCGCCAGTTAAAAAAGATTGACAGCATGAAATTCAAATCGGATATCTCAAACTCTGAATTAGTATCGGAACCAAGTTCAAATCTTGTGACTCAGTATAACAAAGTTTTGAGGGAACTCATTGATAAATACAAACCGGAAAAAAACGAAAATAATAGTTGATAGACCCCATATACCATGGGTGAATACGGAATTCATAGAAGCTAAACAAACGCGTAGAATACGCGAAAAAGCTTTAAGAAAAACAAAAAATCCAAAAGATCAGTAGAATGTCGCCAAAAGTACATTGAGACCAGAAATAACGTTGTAAGAGTGAAAGACAAAGCAAAAGCAAATCACTATTCCGAAAAAATTGAAAATTGTCAAGCAGACCAGAAAAAACTGTTTACAATTCTAAATGAGATGCTACAAAATAAACAACTCGATCAGCTGCCTGAGCACGAGTCAAGTGTGATTTCAGCGAACGAATTTAGTAACTTTTTTGTGGATAAAATTGACCAAATTAGGATAAACCTATCAAACACTGAGTGCAATTATACACCCATCCCGGAGTCAGAGCCAAATATGATCATGGATATGCTTAAAAAAGTGAGCACAAAGTCAAAATGGTAATCACATGCCTCAGCAATGCCACATGCGAGTTGGACCCCATCCCTACTCCACTACTCAAGAGCTGTCTTGGACCATTACTTCCATCCATTACTGAAATCACGAACATTCCACTTACAAGAGGTGTCTTCCCAGAGGCTCTAAAAGAAGCCATTATGAGACCTAAACTGAAAAAGCCAAATTTAGACATTAACACTTTCAAAAATTACAGGCAGGTCTCCAACATCAGTTTTTTGGCTAAAATTATCGAAAGGTGCGCGATTACACAATTGACAAACCACATGGATATGGCAGAAATGCATGAAACAAACCAATCGGCATACCGCGTTGGGTTCAGCACCGAGACAGCTCTTGTCAGGATAACCAATGATGTTCTGTGTGAATTGGACAAACGCCGCGGAGTAATTCTAGTTCTACTAGATCTCTCCGCGGCGTTTGACACCATTGACCACGAAATCCTCACCGAATGCCTTAAGTCCAGGATCGGAATACAAGGAAAAGCACTGGAATGGTTTACTAGTTACCATAGGGGACGAACTGAACGTGTGGTTGTCGAAAATGCAATCTCCGAAACCGTGACCCTTCGCTATGGAGGCCCGAAGGGATCACTCATGGGTGCCGAGGACTATAATGTGTACACTCTACCCGTAGGAGATATTATACGACGACATGCATTGGAGTTTAAAATATACGCCGATGACACACAGCTTCACATTTCAGTTCGTCTAAACGACGAGGCAGCCCTTTACGACGCAACTAGGAGGATAGAGGACTGTGTTCATGCGATAAAAGACTGCAATAAGCTAAAACTGAACGCTGAAAAAAACAGAGGTTCTGTTTATCAAACCTAAAACTAATAAATCACCCATATGCAAACCAATTACCATTGACAGTTCGATAGTGAAACCTACCAAATTAGCTCGTAATATTGGCGTAATCTTCGATGACTCTCTGACGATGCATGAACACATATCGTCTGTATGCCAATCATCCATGTTTCACCTTAAAAACATTTCGGCAATACGTCGTTATATCACTAGAGAAGCATGTGATACGTTCATGCAATGGTAACGTCCCGAATGGATTACGCCAATGCCACACTGCTAGGCCTACCACAAACAGAACTAGGCAGACTACAAAGAATACAAAACATCGCAGCCAGAATTATCCTTCATCAACCCAAACATAACCACGTAACACCGATGCTTCGTTCTTTGCACTGGCTACCAGTGGGCAATAGGATAATATTCAAAACGCTTATGCTCGTATTCAAATGTGTACACAGGAAAGCTCCTCAATATCTACAAGAACTTATTGTTCTCCACCAACCATCTGGCAGTTTACGGTCTGGAGACGGGCATATGCTCTTTAAGTTCCACGCTCAAGCACGGTACGATACGGTCAACGGATATTCAGCTGCAGAGGACCGTCAATCTGGAATCAATTGCCAGAGGAAATCCGAGTAGAAACTTCGTTTGAAAGATTTAAGAAACGGTTAAAGACCCATCTCTTTGCATTAGCTTTTAATTAATTTTATATTCTTTTAGTACAAACTTACTTTCCAGTATTATCTATTTTTTATTAGATGTATGCGATAGTCAGATGTTGTTTGCATTAATTGAGTGAGTATTAAAATTTTCTTTCATATTAATCTTATCTGATTTGTAATGGTGTCATCGAATACTTTTGTAGACTTTGGCACCTTAAATCTGTTACTATTACTATTACTATTGTGCGCAAGTCGCAGTCGGATCGCGAAAGCCAATTCGCAGTTGATCAGAACACTGTTTCGTTCTCCTTTTAAGAAAATGGCGTACAGTGGGTCGATTTCATTTAGGAGGGATTTGTCTGTAAGTCTTGCTTCAATTAGGTCGGCTATGTCGATCCAGTGGTCACGAGAATTCTACCAATTGTCGTTTTTTCTCGCTGCTCTGTCTTCCTTGTCGAATCGTGTCCTAACGCTCCAAAACAGAAGCTTAGCTTATATTTTTTGTTCTTTCTGGCGAGGCTACCCAGTTAAGACATATTGAACAGAAGATGCTAAGGGCCCTTTTACGCCCCTCCTTACTATGAAGTGGGAGAGCAACGCTGATCCTAGTGGGATTGTCCTGACATCCAATACGGTACAACAGTTTTCACCCTTGGGCCTGTGTGTGCGCGTTCTTTGGCTATCACATGGCCAGGACGACCTGCACAAATATAAGTGGAATTTCGTTGCGCAGAACAAGGCTCACTCTCTTCGCTCGTGGAGTGTGTCGAGTGTATACTATATCCGATATGGAGCCGTTGGCCTTGCATCTGGGTTCATCAGAAATTTCCACGTTTAAATCTTCACGCTCTTAGGGACAGGCTTTGTCTCAGCCACAACGAAAGAAACCTGACAGCTGTCCTTCGCAGGATATAACATCTCTGTCTAGTAGGCGTTACGGAATATAGCTGCAGACGTGAATACCCGACCTCTTTCAGCCGTGTGTAAGAGTTGGGTGTCTTTATGTAGAGAAGGGGCACAGTACATGTCGTCAGGACATGCTGTAGATGGACACACTAATCCATATACATTACAATTTTTTTATTAGTATTGTGCTCTTGCTTTTTTTTATTATTATTTAATTTTTAGTTTTTTAGTTATTCTATACCATTATAATTATACACCGTACAGTTTACATGCTGAATTCAAATAAATGAATTAAGAAAATTATAGCATGCCAAGATTAAGCAGAAGCCGAGGACCTCCTGCTAATTTATATCAGGACACAACTATCTGTTGCAAGCTTTTGAATTTTTTGACATTTAAGTGTGTAACAGGATTTGATGTTGGATGTTATGATTTGCTGTACCACCACCTAACGAGCGAAGATATCTTCTATACTGCTTGATTGTCCCTACTAAGATCTATAACTATACAAGATAATCCAAAGAATTGAAATTATAGTAAATTAAATTTCTGTTGGTAGTAAATTGGTTCATTCTTTGATGCAATAAAAACAGAAGGGTTAATAAAACACCACTTTTATTCCTTTCCACAGCAAACGTTTTCTTTCTTTCTAAAAATCATACCATTAAATATGCATTTTATGTGTCAGTATAAGGACGAATGATATGTATATTCAATGGGCATGTCAGAACCAAACTTATTTGTCATTCGGTTTCCTTTGTGTGGTAAGATAACCCTATTATAGACTATACTCTTTGGATATTATGCGAAAAGTAGCTTCGTTTTTCTTCATAAAACTAATATCTGAGAATTGTAGTAGCATCATCTCTACATATTGCAATCATCCACAAAAAGTCTGTTCGTTACTATGTTATACGTGCTTTTGTTAGTTATTATAAACCATAGTGGAGAAGGTCTAATCTGTGAAGTGACACCATAAGAGCTAAGAATACTAACCAATACTTTTCAAATGTAAAATAAACTGTGCATTTTTCTATACATCCGCTACCCCTGCTCGCACAGGCTCTTTGGATAGATTATTGGAAAACATGCTAAACAAAGGCAATTTTGTGATATTATGAAATAAACAGAAAACTTCTTTAAGAATAGTGTGAAGATGCAGCTTTTTAGTGAAAATTGCTCAATGGATATGACCACCTCAATGCTGTTACATCTCTATATACTGACTGACTCAGTATGTTGGCTATATGAAAAGACAAGACCTTGACTTGTAAACAAATAAAGAAAGCACCGCACCGAGAATTTGTTTAATTTCGAACAGCTAGCCAAAAGGTATTTCATATAATTCACTACTATGACCAGATTTTGTGACAATAACGACACACCTTTTTGATACCTGTAATGTGTAATTTTTGTAAAGGGATTGAAAGTATGAATTAAAATAAGCATTCAGGAAGTGATGATTGCTAATTGTGTGAGCATAATTAACTTCTGAACGGAAAAACACACACTACTAATAAATCTACTGCTGTTACATATATTTATTTCTTTATGATTATATTTTTTAACAGTTACAATAAACTGGCTATTCTTAAACGTCTTTAAATCATACTGATTAATTCCTTTCCAATGTTTTATCAAGCTCGTAAATACAGAAAAAAAACATATTTGCAAAACACTTTGTTAAATTACATTCGTTTGTTGCCTTTAAAAGAGTTGTATTTTACCTCTATATATTTGATACGATAAAAAGCAATAATATCTTGCAGAATTCGCACCTGGAATATTCTAGCTAAAATTTCGATAAAAAAATTCACTAAGGACATATTTATGTCATATATAATAATAATAATAATAATAATAATAATAATAATAATAATAATAATAATAATAATAATAATAATAATAATAATAATAACAATAATAATAACATCCTCCACAATGTTGCCGTATTGAGCTCATTACAGGCCGGAGTAATTCGGATCCAAATAATAAATTAGATCCATCAGAATCCAGAATACTTCATTCCAATTAATATGTTTTATTAAGCATACAGGAAAAAACCATCTGCATTGTATTATCATTTATCTAAAAGAAGTCTTTGAAGAGTTAATTAAAGGATTGACTGCACATGAATCATGCAATATTTGATTACAACTACACACAGTTCATGCAAACCCAATACAACAGGTCCCTATAAACAAAACACTTTTAATTGCAATTGTATTAGTAACTGCAGTTTATCAGCGAGTGATCAGTGTCTTTGATATCTTACACATTTTCATTTCAGTGGATCTGTCAAATTTTTGAAGCGTAAAACCAGCGACTTTATAAAGCTGCTATAAAATTTAGAGTCTTTACAAAGTCGCTAAGTGAACCTGCAACTTTATAAAGTCGCTGGAATTTTCAGAGACAGGGATAACAGTAAGCAGTTAAATCAGATCTGGATATCACGACCCCAGACATCTTGATATTTGAACATCAGTGAGGGGACATCTTTACTTATGAACCGCTGAACTGTCTTGACATCTCGACGGCGATGGTCGGCATTGTGCTCCTTCATCTGCCATACTCCGAAGTGGGTTTACTGTTGAGACGAGTGAAACGACTGATGGTTGACAATGGCTTTATTTATACATTCGATTCCACCTGATTTTTAACTAAAGAAATTTATGTCGCGGACATACAAACGAACGCAAACCAAGAAGACGGACGAAAGAACTACAGCTCTGCTTTTGCTTTTATTATTTAGGCTAAAAATAAGCATAGAAAAAAATGTATTTTAGAATTTAATTCAACATCAGTGCAATGGGCATACATTTTCACGCAAACACAGTAGACTACAATTTTTGCGACATATTTGATTAATCCCAGTTTAATCTTGTCCTGCTTAAAATTATTCTTTCGTTATTTTGTTCACTATCTATCACTAAATTTCTCTGAGCGAAAACACGCTAAATGCACGACTGAAATTTTCTCATATTTTGTACTAAGTACATAAAAATAATACGTTTATTAATAAGTCAAATTAATAATCAATTTAATTCCTTGAACAGTACAGATACACTTGTAAAATATTCGATATGACCCACTAAAATACTAACCGTCTGTTGAGCCATTGCACCTTCAGTCCGAATGTTCGATACCGAGCTAAACCCTCATCAAACTTACACAGGCATAATGTGGTACAGGAATAATCTCGCACATGCATAATCTGGCACAGACATAATCTGGCACAGGCATAATCTTGTGCAGGTATAACCACAACTGAAAGTTACAGAATTCCAATTAAATCGTCTTTTTCAGAAAAGGTTCAGAAGGGTAAATTTGAGTTACGACGTGGTTCAAGAAAACGTATTGCAAAATTTCTCCGAAATTTTATTTTCCATGCCAGATTTTTCCCGTTAATAGGCTACATCTTAGCTAACCATTTATGAAATTCCTTTACTTTGCAATTTTCAGTAAAAGACTGTATATTATGAATATGAGTTTAATAAAAACCCTGGTATTTCAACATACCCACCATTGCTGACTTAGAGAAAAAACTGCAGCAAACTGTCATATTTACTTGACAAAGAACCTGCCGTTTTAGATTAATTCACTGACAGTTGTTTCCGTACTTTTTGTTTAGTGCATGTAGAGAGAAAACAGATACATTTTCCAACAACTTGTGGTCTACAATATACGTCTTTCGAAAATGTGTGTTTCGTCTGACATAATATAATAATAATAATAATAATAATAATAATAATAGCTGGTTTATATAGCGCAAGCCGGGCTCGAACTCACGACGTCGAGATCATAGTTGCCTGGCTAGTCGAGCGCCTTAAACCTCTCGGCCACCTGATCCCCCCATGTGTGTGACATGATTCATGACCATAGCGTCAAATAACAATCAGAAAAAAACTCCTTCCTTAGGTTATGTTTTTACATCAGATACAACATGTTTTGTGTTCAAATGCATTGTCTAACTTCGCTTCAACCGGTTTTTTCGTGTGTCTGAAACTGCTAGCTTAGTCTTTTCGGTAAAAAACAATAGCTTTATTGCAAAAGAAAAACAAGCAAACATGCAGAGTGACGGTATGTTAGTATATTTTATCAGGTCTGACATTCCACAAAGTATGTACATCACTTGTAATACTCAGTTATGTAAACTCTATTTTTAAACAAACTGGAACCGTGTTTCAAATTCAGTGGATATTTGAAATATTAATGTTTTTAGGCTTATGAAATAAAACATTCATTTGCAAAGCCAATACACAGCTGTGATTAATTTTAGATTGATTCTGTGGGTTGAAAAACATCCATTGCTACTGACTCGCCGTCAATTGGGGGCATACCTCTAGAAGATGGATTGCGCTGGCAACATCCTCCACATAGCTGCTCACCACGAATTCCGGCAATTAATTTTTCAAAAAAATATTGAATTTTCCTTTGGTCACGAATATCTTCAGGCCATTCAAGGTATATGTTCGAATCAAGAACTTGGCTAACTTCTTGTGTGATTCTATCACCTAAATCACCTAATTTGATATAAAATACCTTTTTACCCTTCCTCCTGGCCAAATCTTGAGCATATTCAAGTTCAAACGCAGGCCACCGCTTGTTTATTGAATATTGACTCATAACCACAAGTATATACCTACTTGAGGCCATGTAGCGATGAATAACATCGGATATAACACCGTTTGCCGGGAAATCCCTATAGTGAATACAACAGAACAAACCATGATTATCTTCCAGTTGTGTTCTCAATACATTATGTACCCATAAACGATCTTCATTACAATAAGATAAGTACACTTCATACCTGTACTTTTTATATCCGTGATTATAACATTGGAGGAAGCGTTTGAATTGATATAGTCTCATGACAACACGGTAGCGATATTTATATGTTAAGATAATTACGATAACAAGGAGAAGTGTGGATATGCTGGTCAAAGCACACAACAAAATGATGTCCTCGGCAAGCCAACCCTCGCATGTGTCCTTGTGATTAATGATGTCAATTTCTGATATAATTCGCCTATCCATTGATCCGAAACATATGTATTCGTCATATCCGGTGTATTTAAATTGATGCTTTTGTAGCCAAAACAAAGAATTAATTGCATCAGCATGACAGTCACAAGACAGTGGATTATTCCTCAAATCAATTGATAGATCAAGACTTTCTAAAGCATGATGTATTTCAGTTGGCAGTATTTGAATTTTATTTTGAGACAAGTTCACGGTGTGCAGGCGCTTGCAGTTGAAAAATAATAATTTTGGCAATCGGTGTATTTCGTTGCCAGATAAATCGATTAAGGCAAGTTCTGTTAGTTTTTGACAGAGTTGTAAATCACTCGGTAGAGACAGAGAATTTCCACGCAAATAAATATATTTAAGGTTTGGTAATGGTGCATAACGAAATAAATCAAAGATGTTGTCATGATATATCCGTACGTAATTCATCACAAGTTCTTCAAGTTCATTTAAGCCTTTAAAAATAAGACCATTCTTTATTCGTGGAGCGACATTATTTTGTACAAAACTGTCAAATAAGTGAAAGGTTAAATCAGCTTTCTGAAGAGAGTTAGGCGAGAAACAGTGCATATTCGAAGCCTGTTTAGGTTTAAGTGCGTTGGTTTCCATAAGCTCTTGATACAATGGATCAATGAGTCTTCCTATAAAGGAAAAGTACAAACTGTCAAGTCCAAAGTCCGCGTACAGGATATTACCCATATATACCTCCTTCAACAACGGTGCAACTGGAAACTCCAGACCGAACATGCAATCTGTATTCAAGACAAGGTACTTCCGGTCACACGGTATTACTTCTAAATCCAACAAGCACTTTATGACAGAACATTGCCATGTTTTATTGTCCAAAATTTCAATCAAATTTCCATCGGGTATGCAATTTTCTGGCGACGTCTCATATAAACTTTCCACCGTCGCAATTGGTAATTGTTCTGAGCTTCCTTTGAAATATGCCTGAAGCATCGAGCGAAAAGACATCGCGTTAGGAACATATTCATTGGTAGAGATAAACAACTCTAAATTTGAATGAAAAAGTAAATTTTCCGCTAAAAAAAGCACATAGTTATCGACTACGGGTTTACATCCACTTCCTTCAAAGTTGTGCGACACATCTAGTGCTTTTAGGTTAGGAAACTTGACAGTAAGGGCAGTCGGCAAAATACCCACATTAATTGTCGAAGCAATGCTAAAATATTTCATGTTATGGTAGACATTGTCTTGATTTGTTTTTGAAAAAAACATTTCTCCAAACATTGTATCTTGAAACGCTAGCACTTCTAAATGCTTTCCCCAGTCATTTTGCGATTTCACAAACATGTCTTCTAGAAGACTTAATGACAAATCACTTGTTTCATCACATGAATCATTTAAATATTCATTCAACGAACAGTTACTTTTGAGAATCAGTGGTATAGTTTCTTTAATATCAAATACTTTAAGTTGCGACAGTAATTCCAGGAAGTTGCTTGACAATATGATCGAAGTTGAAGTTTTAAAGTAGATAATATGAAAATATGCAAGTGAATAAAAGTTGTTCTTACCAATGTCAAAATAATACGTTGGTATCATAGCGTTATTTTCTAAATCAGTAATTAACCATACTTCTTTGATGTCACTGAAATCGATCCGAGAAAAATTTTGTGTAAATGTGTACAATTCAAGAATTTCTTCATCAACAGTTCGAATGTTTACGTTATTGATTCTTAAAACTAAGGAATCCACTTCTGCATATGAATGTTGTACAAGTTGATGATATATCTGGGTCAATGACCCTTGCGCTGTTATGCTGCGTTGATTAGGCAAAGAAAATACCGCTTTGAACTGATCCATTTCAGGATTGGTGCTTTGAAGCAGCTGCTCACTTGCAAAGTACGTTTCTCCTAAAACTGGCACTTGTCGGTCGTGCAGATATATATCTAAAGCTATATTTAAAAAGTTGGTTAAACTAATTATTAAACAATACTTTAAAACGTTATCCATTTTTATTTATATCCTGTACGCTAATTAGCACATTTGTAAATTAATGGACAGATAAATAAAGTTAGAACACATAATGTTTTGACAGTACCATCAGAATTAAAACTTATATTTGATTTGCAGTAGCGATTTTCTGTTACATTTAGTGTTCCGTGATAATGCAGCAACACCAAGCCAAAGTAAAAACACAAGCACACGCCTTGTTTTATATGTAGAAACTGAACAGGAACTTGTGGTGATGAGCCATACACACACACACACAACACACACACACACATTCTTCTTGTCATGTTTTATATAAAACATCTCTAATCGCTTAGAGACCGCAAAACTTTGTCAGTTATATACACGGATATTATCATGTTGCCACTTCGCCGTCTTATACGGATTTGCATATCACTAGTATCAACTTTTTACAAGCTAGCTATGATGCACTGTATATGGTTTTCAATTCTATATTTTCTGTATGACAAGACGTCAAAATAATTCTTGAGAAACAGTTCTTAATAGGACGAATAATTGTTGCACTATTTCAATAGATAATGGTCGGCTTTAGAGGAAATCATTCAACACAAATATAGCTTCTAAATCTGTGGCTTTGCAAGACCACATGACTATGCTTTCATCTTTACCTTCAAGATTATTTCTTGATTGGTTCAGTTTTCAAAATACGCCAGAGCTTTTTAATTAAGCCCCTAGCAGCAGACAACTACTCCAACCACTACCCCTCGCGCTATTCGTATTTTGTGCTGTTCGTATTTACTGGAATTTTTATCCATCTTTAGGTGCTAGCACATTCTCTCCACTTGAATCCCTTTCTTTGTTGTTTTTTTTTTTTTTTTTTTTTTGTTTTGTTTTTGGAAATCATGCTGATGTGGACCGCATCTTTTTCCAAACCGTATGTGCCTAATGAGTATAAAATATACGAATCCCTTTGTCTGCAGGATGATTACTGATTTGTTACTCATATATCTAATTCCTAAAGTTCGTAAGATGTTTTCAAATATAACTTAAAATTATTTTTCACTGCTCTAAGGACGTCCGCATTTATCGAAAATATGAATCAAGAACATCACCTTTACGCTAATACCTAAGGTGGATGAGATCAGTTTTTGTCACCAGGAAAAGCCAAGCTGACTCCAATGACAGATTGTTACAAGTGCTAGAGGTGCAGGTAGATGTGTGTATCCAGACAAAGAGCATACAATAACAAGAGGTGAAGGCCGGCCATAAATATGCAACAGCCTGCCTGGTGGCGCCTCTGGCGCACTGGGTTCACAGCCGGATGTAAACAGTGAAAACGTGGATGGAAATGAAGAAAAATCTGTCTTAAAAATGCCCTGTCTGGATTTGAAATGAAAATCTCCAGAAGATCTAAAACACAGATGGACCTGCGCTCAGCGTTTTGAGGACAGTCAGTTAATGAATAAAAAGCAACGGTTTATTTTTTTAATTTATCGGGCGAAATAATTTGTAAAGTTCCCTATGCAAGTCTTTTGGTGCAGGGGTTGGGGTGGGTGTGTACGGAGGTGGGTTATCGGGGTGGTTAAAAAATGAAACGTTTACTCGTTGACAAATGTCATGTCAGTTTTTTCTCACTTATGAGGTTTCTTTTCTTCTTCTTCTTCTTCTTCTTCTTCTTCTTCTTCTTCTTCTTCTTCTTCTTCTTCTTCTTCTTGCTCTTCTTCTTCTTCCTCTTAACATTCTTTTTGTTCAAGTTTTTCTTCTTGCTCTTCTTCTTCTTCTTCTTCTTCTTCTTATTATTATTATTATTATTATAATTATTATTATTATTATTATTATTATTATTATTATTATTATTATTATTATTATTATTATTATTATTATTATTATTATTATTATTATTATTATTATTATTATAATTGTTATTATTATTATTATTATTATTATTATTATTATTATTATTATTATTATTATCAAACCTTGTACCATTTTTTCCATAAAGGAAATAGTTCCAAAAGACAGGAAATATGTGGTTTTAAAAGAGAAAAAAATTTCTGGTACATCAAGGTTATCAGTGCCATCACAAGTGATGACAGATTTTGTAGCAGAATTTGAATCATTTTTTTTTTTTTGCAATTTATTTGAATGCGTCATGCATTCCATTCTGACGAGATCAGGAGCAAACTGTTGCGAAAAATAATAGATGCCGGCTGTTCAAAAGATCTTCCATGTAAAATACTGAATTATCTCAATAATCTGTATCTGACGGTTAGGATAACACATGCATTGAAAATACAAAATAGTAAATATGCAAACAAGGGGGAAAGGGGCTCTCGAAAGGTTATGAAATTAAAACACCTGTGATATTTGCATGAGAATATGCTAAGAAAATATGCTAATTATAGCAAATAAATGCTCTATCGGTACCCTTATTGTTTTATTTATGTCATTACTTTGGTAACATTTCAAAAATAAGAACAGTCCCAATAAAAAAGAAAAGGTTAAAATATGTTTGTGTGCATGAAAAAGCAATACAGGAAGCGACTTAACAACCAAGGCAAACAGATGGCGCTGTGAAATCCTGATAAACAAAGCAGCCAATGAGGCCTTCTCCTCTTGTTATTCATGCTCTTTGAAATGTCAGTTTCGAAATTCCAGATGATTTTATGTAATGTAATCACTGTGTTTTCTTGCAGTTATGCGTACGAAGTTATGTCTTATACAAGGTGCTTTCATTGAGCATAATGAGCATTCTATGTGGTGGTGTTTGCTTCAATGTTATCACTTGCTACTTCAAGCTATTTATACATTGTATTTTGTGCCTTTGTATTCTATAAATGCTCTTTGAGTCAAGTACATAGCGATACATTTCACTCGATTCCATAGCAACGTTTTGTGTAAACAGAACTGTTAATGTCAAAAATCGAGTCTTCCTCAATACTGGTTGTGTGAAAGTGTAACCAATTGCTGTTCCAGGGAATTTCTATTAGAGCTCGCGCAACCCGAAAATAAGTCTGCTATTGAAAGCCTTTTTTGTAGTTACATGGAGCTTAAATCCGAACAGATCACACCATTAATTTTAATAGGTGTTTCCCAACTGTGTCGTTGGATAACAAGATCTTAAATTATTGATAAAACGCAAATGGTACAGATCAATAAACATTTTGATTTTTAATCAACATTTCTCGCTTCATTTAATAGATCGGGCCGCGAAACATTTCGTATAGAGAATTATATCTTAGGCCAATTATATCTTAGGAGCCCAACCCCGGAAGCACTTTGCATTGATTTGCACAACAGCCCCGAAGTCAGCACGTTACACTAGTGTGATACAGCACACACCAACGATTCAGAGACCATACCAAAAATGCATGCAAAAGTTTCAAATTATTTTCTTTTTCCTGTATTGAAAATTCATAATGTCTACAAATACTAGGGAATCACGAACATACCTAGACGGCACACATTCCAGCTCTTTACTTGAAAACCAAATCTCGATAAATGTGCTATAACTAATCAACAAAAAACTTTACGTTAGACGTTAAACCCACCTTCATCAGAAGTAGTTTTTCCGCCGGTTAAAAATAATTAAAACTACCTTATTCATCAACAGATATTTTTTTGTAGCTTGCTTGCTTCATTAAAGTTATTTGCTCTCTCTCTCTCTCTCTCTCTCTCTCTCTCTCTCTCTCTCTCTCTCTCTCTCTCTCTCTCTCTCTCTCCCTCTCTCTCGCTCGCTCGCTCTCTCTCTCTCTCTCTCCCTCGTCGGCTGTCTTTCATTCTGTCTCTCTCCCAATCTCTGCCTTTGTCTTGAGTCTTACTGGCGTCCAAACCGTCCATATAGTCCATCGTCGGCCTGTTAACATGTTTCCGTGAGCGCCAATGCTTATGATCGAAATACGTTTCCCATCAGAGATATTTCCGTGAATATTCTACAGTTCTTTCCTCTCCGGAAATATACAAGTGTTAATTCATGGCGGCTGAGGTGATGCGAATATCAATTTCACCGCTCTGGTTATACTGATGTTCATTTATTGCTTGAATAATGTAAGCGTTGAGTCTTTGCTCTGGTTATACTGATTCGATTAGGTGTCTGTATCCAGCCGTCCGCCTACGACTGATTTTTCCCAAAGCCACAAAACATGCTTTCCCATCTTGAGTACTGTATCCAGATATTCCTTTTTCAGCGAGATGTGCGAATATGACCATTAGATTACCCGGTATAGCCCCTGTTCCTTTGACACGAGCTTCTAGGTTTGGCTTTTGGTCATTTTCAGTTGGAAAAATTTTAACTGAAAATGAAGAGGTGTACATTTCTTCTTCAGCAATAATCTGAAGCTTTTTTCTTGCCCCATGTTCTATTCGAACGCCGGGAATTTCATGTATTATTTTTGAACGGACAGAAAATTGTTCGTTCTTGCTGTTACCAATGGTGAAGCTTCGAAATTTATCCATGTGAAAATATTCCGTAAGTTACACGTGTATCGCGTTCTCAAAGCAAATATAATCACTGATACAATGCACCAATAAAACGCAGTGATAAAATGCACTAATAGCGTCTGGAATCAAACTCACATTCCTTTCAATTGTGTTTTTTCCGGGGTTTTTTTCTGCGTTAAATGAACATGTGTATATTATGAACTAATTTATGGTTGCGTGCTTGAACTTTTTTTTTCTTTTTTGCTTTGAACCGTCGTTTTACTCCAAAATATCAACTTTTACACGATTGCATATCAGAGAATACTTTCTGAGGTGATTGACCTTAGACTCAATGGGCATTGTTTTTTTTTTTTTTTTGCTTGTTTTTTTAATTCTCAAACTGTGTCATCTCATCCCCAACTGAGACAAACGAAGCAAAGTTCAGGCGCGTACACTTAACACCCCAGATATAATGACGTAATGATCACCACATCCCTAGTGCGTGAATGTTTCCAAGCGTCTCTTTCAATCAATATTTTAATCAACATCTTTCTCTTTTTATTCATTATGCTCGAATTGACAAATATACGTACAAATTGCTGCACTTGGCATACTATACTGATATACATAAAAGACTTTATACGAATGCACTGGAAAGGCATGAGTTTGCATGCTCAGGTGTAATGCTAGCCACTGGCTGTGGCTTTAGGCATCAGAGTAACACGCTTCGCAGTAGGGTGAAAACAAGAGAACCACTGCACTTTGTGACGTCATACTGTCTGGACCGGAAGTGTTGTCTGGACCGGAAGTGTTGTCTGGACCGGAAGTGTTGTCTGGACCGGAAGTGCTGTCTGGACCGGAAGTGAGGTCACGATAAGTGTTAGGATAGGCGCGGCCATCCATGACGTCATAATGAGGTCATAATGAGGTCATAATGAGGTCATAATGAGGTCATAATGAGGTCATAATGAGGTCATAATGAGGTCATAATGAGGTCATAATGAGGTCATAATGAAGTCATAATGAGGTCATAATGAGGTCATAATGAGGTCATAA